>JAZKJV010010752.1:0-452143 GCA_037367405.1 Ottelia alismoides
AACAAAATCCAAAGATAATAGGTGAAAGATGCAAATATAATAAAGAGGAATCATCCCAAAGGTATTGATATATGCTGAATTATACATATATTTTAAAAAAATAAATGAAATTTTCTGCCATTTATTTAATTAGAAGTTATCTAATAAATAATTTAAAAAGTTCAACGTCTAAAGAAATAAAGATGCAGTTTTTTATTGTTATTAACCAATAGAACTCTTGTATAGGATTTTAACATGAAATGTTCGAATGATTTGATTTGTCATTTTAACAAATTGTGTTAGAGTAAAAAATTTTAAATATGTAAAATAATGGATTGGACCGAACCATTGGCAAAAGTATATACGGGCATCCATACATTGTATATACGTGTGATTTTTTTAAATGTCATGTGTCATTTAATATATTCGTATGTGATACCATGGATTACATTTTAAAAAAATGTGAAAGAGATGAAATATTAAAATTGATAACTATTTTTCTTATTCCATTCTACTTATTTCGTCCGTGATCACTTTACTCGTTTTTTTTATTATTGTTTTAACATACAAAAATATATTAATTAGAAAGGATAAGAAAGATGAATTTAGGACTAATATTTTAAAAACACAACATCCATTTTAACATATATTCCTTTCTTCAAATCTAAAATACTAATCAAATTATAGTATGAATGTCAAGCGATGTGAACATGAGAATATGCTATTTTAAGAGAATATATAAGTATCAAAAAACTAATATGTTATGAAATGTATTGAAATATATGAGCATCAATGCAAATATTTAATAAATTAGATTTAAAAATAGATTTCACTAAAATTGAATAGGATGTGATTAAGCCAAAATCTAATCTATTCAATTTCATGTGAACCCATGTTTATTGGAATTCACATGAACATTGCATGTTATTAGTGATCGGTGATTAGAAGGTGGTGGAATTTATAAATAATTACTCTCCTTAAATGGTGAAATGTGGTGGCCATCGGGAGCTCCTCTCATAGGGTCATGATCTCACTTCCTCAACTTATCATCTTTAATTGTAGTATTTCATACATACACATGCAGATACACACGCACACATAGTGATAGTTCTTTGAGTTCACTTTTTATGCTATATTGAGCATGCATACTTAAAATATCAGAAACGTGTGGTTTGATTAAATATCCAATATTATTTAACCTTATCAATTAATTATTATTGTTGTTACAACGTATCTACAAAGTACTTATAAAAAATAGAGTAATTTACATTACAAATGAAGTGTAGGAAGAGTTGTTTTTGAATATTTATTTTTTATGTTTTCAAAAATAGTAGTTATAGATAGAAAATATAATTTACATTTTTCAAATATTGGTACATCGATATAAAATCACTAAAAATATTAAAAAATTCTAAATAATTAATTATTGAGTAAAACATGAATTTAAATAGCAAATGAATAATATAAAGTGGATATTTAAGAAGACCTTAACAATACTTTTCCTAAATAATAAATCTAAAAGATTGAAACAATAAACTAAAACTTTTTTAAAAAAAGATAAGTGAATAAAACATCTTTAGAATAAATTAATCAAGATTCAAACGTAGCAACTTTATATAATACATTTGTTAATTGATGGTTCTAACATTAAGCAACTTATATATATCGTAATATGTAACCATCGCTAAATTAAAAAGACAATATGTGTATGTATATATATATATATATTTAAGAATTAGTAATTAAAGAATTGCTGTTTATATGGATTTTTTATGAATTTATTTTATTTTTTATGGATGTTAAATGCTAATATATAATTGTCAATTTTTATTTATTTAAAAAAAAATGAACTTATGGATATAATTTTAAATAAGAATAAACTATAAATAAATGTATATAATATCAATGAATAGCAGGGACGTGTCAGAAAAAAATCCACAATATACATATTCTATTTATAGAAAGAAAGAGAAAGAGGAGGGGACGGATGAGAGAGAGAGAGAGAGAGGAAGGGAGAGAGTGAGTAGTGGCGGTTTAATTGAAAGGCAAACAGGACGGATGAGAGAGAGAGAGAGAGGTGGGGGTTTAAATGGAAGGCAATCAGGAAGACGGGCAAGACTTTGCAACCGGGAGAAAGGGAAAGATTTGAGGACGCCACGTGTCAAAAAGCTGGGTGAAAACCCAGCTTTAAATAGGTATATAGATATAGATTGTGCAGCCTTAAGGTTTTAAATGTCGCATTCAGGCATCATTTCGGTGATCAAAATTTCAATTGAATTTCAATTATTTTGGTATTTTTTTAAAAATTTAATGGGCTGCCCCCGTGTCGTTTTCAGTATTTTTTATTTTTTTGAAAAATATCGTCATGTATATTCATCCATATATCCCTCCTATATGACATTCGAATTTCGTCAAAAACAGAAACTCCTACGGCCTCCATCGAGACAATCATTTTTTAACGGTAATAGGATTTTTTAAATCGACACCATCTCGATGGAGGCCGTAGGAGTCTCTGTTTCTGACGAAATTCGAATGGCATATAGGAGGGATATAGGGATGAATATAAATGGCAATATTTTTCAAAAAAACATAAAAATGCTGAAAACGACGCGGGGGCAGCTATTGTTGGTTGCCCCAAGGGAGCAGCCCCATTAAACTCTTTTTTGTATTAGGGCTCTAAATTTCGATCATTTCGATTATTTTGATCGAATTTCCATTTCGACAAGATATCGAAATTCTACCGAAATTCAACTAAATTTCGCCCAATTTTTGAGGCTTATAACAACGGCGCATATCTATGTAATTTCTTTATTACTGTTGTATGTATATACCATTCCATGGTGGGGACTTCAGTTACGCATAATGTTGATGGGGATTCGCCTTTACTTGTACTGCATCATCGGAACAAAGATAGGATATATCCCATAATTGAAAATAATAGGGATTTTTACCCGGCAGACCATGTAATCTTTTGCAATTACCGCTACGACCTCTGAAACATCCTAATTCCTCCCTCGACCCCGTAATCTTGCTAACCCCACAAATCCTGTGGTTAACTCCCATCCATTTGCCCCGTTAAAAGTGACCGGATTCCGTTATATTCTTATTTTATATTAGAGATTTTTGCACCTAACCCCCTCCACTCGCAACCCGTGCCCAGGCCGCTCCAGCCCCCCGGCCTCGCCTCCCCTGCTCGAAGCACTCCCCACTGCCCGAAGCCCCGGCCTCTGCCCCGGATGCTGCCGGAAGCCTCCCCGCACAGAAGCCCTCCCCCCTGCTGGAAGCCCCCCCCCAACCCCCTGCAGCTGCTCGAGACCCTCCCTCGCCGCCCTGATGCCGGTGAAAGCCCCCCCGCGTGACGCCCCTCGCTCGCAGGCCCGACCCTACCTCCCATGTGCGTCCCCCCCCCCCCCCCCCGTGACGCCTCCTGTCACCTCCCCTGCACCCGGCTCCCCCTTCTCGAAGCCCCCTGCTGCTCTCCCCTCTCCCACGTCGCTCAACTCCCCCCCGCCCTCCCCCATCCTCGAATCCCCCCCCCCAGGTCGAGTCCCCTCCGACCGCCTCCAGCCCAGCGCCAACCCCCATCACCGTCCTGCGAAACCCCCCCCCCCCCAACCGTCTCCGTTGCAAGGTCCCCCCCATCCCCCTCCCGGATCCCCGCCTAGCCGACTCCTTCTATCGCAAGCTTCCGCTGCAGCCCCCCCTCTCCCCCCCCCCCCCCTCCGAGTCCCCGTCCACGCCGACTTCCCAAGATCGGAATAGCCCCCTCCCTCCGACCCCGTCCCTCCCGTCGCACAAGCCCCCCCTCCCCCTTGGTCCCCATCCCGCCCGTCGCCTCCCCCCTGCAAGTACCCGCCGCCTCCCCCTGACAAGCCTCGCAGATGATGCTGCTACCTGGGGCCACCCCGGTTCCCCCCCCCCCCCCCCCGACCCGGTTGCTGGAGCCCCCCTGCTCCCCCCGGTCCCCGGTCGCATGAGCCCCCCGGCTTCCCCTATTGCAGGATTATTTTTTCCTATTTTTTTAAATTTTTGGTAATCCTAACCGTTCAATGGTAAATGGGTTGGGTTAACTCAAGATTAACCCAAGTAACTGACTCAAATATAGTTAAAATTGACGGTAGGGTTTGTTCGGTAAGACGGAGCAAGTTTATGAGGTCGAGGAAGGAATTAGGATGTTTCAGAGGTCGTAGCGGTAATTGCAAAAGATTACAGGGTCTGCCGGATAAAAATCCCAAAATAATAAGATCTTATTTCGATTGTATATTTGATCCCAATAATCTTAAGCTTGAGTAGCCGTGTTGCTTGGCACTTTTCACTGCAACTATATGTCAGCTATAGAACTGGGAATTAGCGGTGGACAAAAGCTACCCACTACTATCAGAATATGTACTCCCAAAATCGGGTTTAATAATGTCAAGAAAATCCAGTTGGATTACAACAACAACAATGTTTTTTCTCACATTAAGTAGGAGCAGCTATATGGATTTTCTACCTCTGTTCAGATCTATATTGGGCCAATCTCAGGCTTAACTCCAAAAAACTAATATCCCATCGTATAGTCTCATTCCAACACTTCTTTAGCCTTCCCTGCCCTTTCTTAGCTGGTTCAACATCTCAAAACCCGCATCTCCTAAGTGGTACATCAGCTGACCTTATTTGCACATGATCAAACCACCTTAAACGATTTTCTCGCATCTTATTCTCAATCAGAGTTACGACTTTCCTTCTGATTGCAACATTCCGGAAAAGTGCCACTTCATAGTCACTGAAGGGATTATGCTAGGTCATGTCATTTCCAAGCGTGGCATGGAAATCGACCCAGCAAAGTGGATGTGATCGCCAGTCTAGAGTCACCTCATAATGTCAGAAATGTTAGGTCATTCTTCGGGCATGTGGGTTTTTACAGAAGATTCATCAGAGATTTCAGTTGCATCTCCCAACCTCTAACTGAATTATTGTGCAAGAAGATCGAGTTTAATATTGATCAGTAGGTTTTCCTTTCTTTCAATTATCTAAAGGAGCTAATCACTCAACCTCTAGTCCTACATATGTCGGATTAATCTCTACCCTTTGAGATCATGGTGGATGCGTCAGATTTTGTAGTTGGGGATGTGTTAGGACAGTGAAAAGACAAAGTGCCTTATGCCATTCACTATGCCAACAAGAAAATGGATGAAGCTCAGTGAAATTACATTGTTACAAGAAAGAGCTGCTGACCATGGTTTTTGCCCTTGAGAAGTTTGGATCCTATCTTCTTGGATCTAAAGTCACCTTCTATACTGACCGGTCTGCTATCAGGTACTTACAACAGAAGAAGGATGCAAAATCCAAATTAATCAGATGGATCCTTCTCCTCTAGGAGTTTGATTTGGAAGTCAAAGATAAACCTAGAGTTCAAAATGTGGCAGTAGATCACCTCTCCAGAATTGAGCATCATGAATTTACACCGAGCAGTGCACCCATTTCAGACATCTTTCCTCACGAGTCGATTCTCACTGCGGATTATCTCCCTTAGTATGCAGATATTGTGAATTACTTCACCTTGGATCGGATGCGCCGTGATGGCCTCGACGAGGGCCGACTCGCTGTCACCAGACAGCTTGGAGGCTAGGCACCCTTCTTCGATAAGATTTCTCTATGAGATCGGGCTCCTCTCTACCAAAAATTGATCAAAGGCAAAGAAGGGAGGAGGAGCCCTATAAAAAGAGAAGAAAAATAAGAAAGGAAAGAATGGACAAATAAAGAATGTTTTATTGGTTAATTAAATAACTAATTAATTAATTAAAATAAATTTCAGAATTAAATAAAATAAATAAAATAATTAATTTACAAAAATTAATTAGACACCTCAATGGTGATTATTTAAGGTATAGAATCATATCTTCATATACAAGGTATGTTTTCAAATCCAATAAATGAATAAATTAAATAATTAAATAATTAAATAATTAAATAATTAAATCCAAATTTTATAATTTAATTAATTAATTAATGTTAGATATTTACTTTTTTATTGATTTTTATGTAAGAAAATTAGTTGTATACAAGTATTATATACATATAGTACAATATACGTATGTACAAATATGGAAATTATTTTTAAATATTTTTTTTATTTTATTATTTGTATTTTTATTTTTAATAATGAAGATAATATTTAAAATTATGTACTTTATGTATAAAAAAGTAAATATGAATAAATATATACAACAAGTAAGTGGTAAAACTACACTAACCACCCCAGAAAATCAATTTTTCAACCATAACTCCAAAAATTATGAAACCTGACATTTGGAAGATAATTTAATTTAGAGTAAAATGAAAGTGAATTTGATCCGTTTTGAGCTCGAATGGAGTCAGAATTAGTATTTCAATTATCGCTTTACGACTTTTTCTCAGTGTGATTATTTGTAATCTGTACATTATTTTATTTTACAATTATTTTTATTATTTACAAAATATTTTTATTTACAACTTTTATTTACAAGAATATTTAATTTGAAGTCAATTTATGTATAAATAAAATAGTACAAGTTTTATACAAATATATAGGGAAAAATTTACAAATTATTTTTGAATTTTTGAATTAAAGACCCTATCTCCCCCTACTTTATTCCTGATCGATCACATCAAGTCTTGATCTTCTCTCGGGGTTCAGATCAGTCTGCATTTATTTCATAAATATATCCTTTATTTTTCTTTTCTTTTTCCTTTCTTCTTTATTCTTTTATTTTGAATATAAAAAGTGATAAAATGCATATTTAACAAATGCATGCAAAATGATAATTTCATGGAATTAGTGAGTATTTGCAGATGTTTGGATAAGGAAATGAAGCTAAAATAAAAGAATAAAGACGATGAATCGTGGATTCATCAGGTAGCGACTTCATAAATAAAGAGATCAAGAAATTAAGGAAGGAGTATGGCATCGAGCACCGAGTCGCTTCTTCTTATCATTCTCAAACCAATGGTATGGCATAACTATCAAACAGAGAAATCAAGACAGTTATGCAGAAGTATGTGAGACCGGACAGAAAGAACTGGTCCCAACTCTTGGACTCCGTCCATTGGGCATATAGGATTGTCTGCAATTCTCCATTGGGCATGTTGTCTTATCATCTTGTATATGGAAAATGGTGCCACCTGCCCATTGAACTAATTCATAAGTCACTATGGGCATTGAAACGTTGCAACTTGGACTCACAAAAAGGTGGTAAATAAAGAAAAGTGGATCTGAACAGACTCTGGAATCTCGAGACTATGTGTATGATAACAGATTGATGTATAAGGAGAAGGTTAAATGTTGGCGTGCTCGGTACATCAGACGAAAGACTTTTGAGATTGGACAGAAAGTATAGTTATTTGATGTAAAATTAAATATATTCCCGGACAAATTGAAGAGTAAATGGATAGGTCCATTCAAATTGAAAGAAGTGTGTGACAACGGAAGCATTGTGATGCCAGAGTTATCATCTGATACACAATCGTATGTCGTTAATGGTCAGTTATTGAAGTCATACCTTGAGCATGACATTTTCCTGGCTACATACATTCGTAGTATTATAGTTCTGATTGCATTTATAATCAGATAGCGACAGTCCTCTGACTTGTCGTGAGTCTGAAGGGGAAATATGACATTCAAAATCAATGACCACAGATGTCACCAATTGCAACTTATTTCCATATTGTATCCCAAGAAGAGAAAAAGCATAATAGAAATATCCGCGAACATCAACTATTGTAATTACGGATATTGGTTCTTATACAGAACCATGCATCTCGTGCCGACCTTTCTATCTTTTTAATTGATTCTGGAGCGATGAATGAACTTTGAATTTCTAACTTCAGTAGATAGAGGTGCAGATGCCCTAGATCATCCTTGTCACATTATGGGTCATGTGGCTAATTGATCATCATAAGACTAATAGTCAGATAGCTACCAATGTTGATTGGTGGACATGAGACGATAGCAGACTGTCTGCTACTACAGCTCAATAAGTTTGACCTAACTTTGGGTATGAATTGAATGTCAGCTCATCATGCCATGGGTAATTATTTCATGAAGACGATTGTCTTCAGTATTCCAGACTTACCCGAGTTTACCTATAAGGGTACATTGCATGACTCCAAAATGGAGTATATCTCAGTATTGAGAACTCAAAGACTTGTTGATTAGGGATGCGATTCATATCTAGCAATTGTCCGAGAGACGTCTAGTAGAGAGCCGATGACTCAGGACATCAGTTTAGTGTTGAATTAGTCCAATGTGTTTCCTGATGATTTGCCAGGTATACCACTAGAGAGAGAGAGAGATTGAGTTCGAAATCACATTACTACCAGATAGACAACCAGTCTCGATTACTATGTATCTCATGTCACTGGTTGAGTTGAGAAAGTTAAAGATGCAGTTGCATGAGTCACTTAACTTAGGTTTCATAAGACCGAATACTTCACCTTTGGGTGCTCAAGTTCTTCCGTCAGAAAGAAGGACAGATCGATGAGATTATGCATAGATTACAGACAACTGAATAAGAAACCGGCTAGAACCGTTATCTTCTGTCATGTGTTGATGACTTGTTCGATAAGCTAGGGATCTTCGATGTTTCAAAAAAAATCAATCGCTGATCTGACTACCATCAACTGAGGATTATGGAGTCGAATATTCCGAAAACGTCATTCAAGACTCGATATGGACATTATGAGTTAGTTGCGATGCCGTTTGGGCGCACGCATGCCATGCAACATACATGAGCATGATAAACATGATTTTCCGACCATACTTGGACAAGTTTGTAGTTGTGATTATCAATGATGTTCTGGAGCGAACGCCGAATGAGATCATGCAAATGATTTGAAGATAGTGCTAGATACATGATGAATCCACATTTCATCATCTTTATTCTATCATTTTGGCACCTAAAACCCTAGCAAATGCCTGTAAATAGCATTAAAATCACCATCTTAGCATCCATGCATGTGCATTGTAGTAGTGTATAAAATACTGTAATTAAGGCCAAAATTATAGAATAAATAAAGAAAAGAAAAAGAATAAAATATTGTAAATATTTTATGACCCGAAACCCCGAGACCTAGGCATCTTGATGAATAGGTCGACAAGGAATAAAGTAGGGGGAGATAAGGTCAAAAACACAGTCCAAATACCTATACATTCTATTCATTTCTTATTCATTTTGGGACCTATTTTTGGTTCCACTTTTTATACATCAAATAAAGAAACTTTGTACATGAAAGTTGTATATAATTTAATAAAGAAAAATACAAAATTGATTTTACAGAAAAATAATGTACAAATAAAAAGTTATGGTCTGAATAAAAATCCAGAATGCCAACTTCCCAGACCCGTATCTCACAAATAAAAACTCCAAATGCAGCGTATTCACCTTTAATTGTATATAGAAGAAAATAAGCTATTTAATGGCGGTGGTTTCGCATTTGGCGGAGCTACGGTTTGAAAGTTGACTTTTGGACCCCTATTGTATACTTGTACATATTAAAATATTCAATTTATTAATTATTTATTATTCATTCATTTTTATATTTTTATAATGTTGTGAATATTACTTATAATAAGTATGTACATTAAAAGAAGAATAAAAACATAATTAAAATACAAATAAAAATACTTGTATATATTCAATACATAGATACATAACCTGTACATATACCTATACAAAACATACTTGTATTTTATATACAAATTACATCAGAAAAATAAAATAAAAATATATATGTGTATATAAAAGTATTTTATAATTTAATAAAATCATAAATAAAAATAATAACATTAAAAATACCTAAATAAAAATAGAATACTTAAATATATAGATATATATACTATAAAGGGCATAAATGGTAACTTGTAAAAATATACCTCATAAAAATAATTAAAAATCGGAATTAAATATTTTATAAAATAATAAACATTTTTATTAATTAACCTAAAATTAAATAAATCATTTTCGATTTTTAATTGATTTTTTTTATCATTTTTAGGGGGGTTTTCCTGGTTGGTCCACGTGGACCAACCAGGGGGCAGTCTTCGTTGACCAAGGTCAACTGCCTGCCCTCCATCCCTGTAGCCTGTCAGACCTCGTTTTTTGCCCGCGTTTGCGGATTTATCGAGGCCGCCTCTTGCACGATCTCGCGAAAGTT
Organism: Ottelia alismoides; assembly: GCA_037367405.1. NCBI lineage: Eukaryota > Viridiplantae > Streptophyta > Magnoliopsida > Alismatales > Hydrocharitaceae > Ottelia > Ottelia alismoides. The sequence continues at coordinate 10,153 of JAZKJV010010752.1, forward strand.
TCTTCTGCGATAATCTTCCCTGTAGATCCACCTAGCCCGCCGACCTATCAGATCTTCCCAGATCTTTGTGGTCCGCCCGTGATCGAGCCTCGAACGTCGCCCCTCAACCATTCTTCAAAACCAAACCCCCCTTCTTCCTTTTCCCCTTGGACCGCATTCAGGCCTTGGTTGAGACATCCGAGGGTTAGCCAGGGATCCCCGGTGACAGGGGGTTGATCCCCGACCTCGTCGAGGTGCAGCGGAGGGCCGAGGCGCGTCCCAGCCATCTCTGGCGGCTGCGCCGCTGTGAGGTATTAAACCTCGCCAATCTGGGCTCGAGGTACGTTTTCTTCTCTTTTTCTGTTGGTTACTTAGTTTCTGGTAGGCGTAGAATTAGATCCCCACCATTATCTTCATCCTTCATCCATCTGTTCCCGTCATTCGACCCCTCACCGGAGCGAGCTCCGGTGAGCCTCCATTCCGTCATTTCCTCCGCTTTTCGCCCTCTGGGTGGTTGCGGCACTTTGCCCGCAACCCCCGTAACCATTTTTGTTGCAGGACGGTGAACGTTAAATCTCCTGGAGTCATTTTGCCCCTTCGTCGGAGACACTTTGAGGCACTTCGCTCCGCCACCTTCGTGGTCGCGCTACGACGCTCCTCCGGCGGATCTGAGACTACCAGCACATAGAGGTTCCTTGCAGAAAGCGCCACAGCCATTTTTGGGAGCTTCAAGATCGGTGGAAGTCGTAGGTTGAGCTCGTAGAAGATCGCCGAACCGGACCTTCTTCCCGGTTCCTCCTCCCACCTCTGCTGCCGTTGGATAAAGGCCGGCGCTCCAGGCGTACAGTTGCCGTAGGATCTTCCTCGCCTGCAGCCGTCGATCGCCCCCAGCTGATCTGATCGTGGCCGTTGGCAGCGAACGGGTACAGGACGACCTCGCGCGGACACGTGGCATAAGTAAAGGGTCGTCAACCGTCGGATCGCGCCCATTGACTGGGTATTTTGCATAACTTTCCCAGCGAGTTTTGTATTTAATATTTGGCACATAATCCTTCATCTGCTGTTATTTAATTTGTGTATTATTTGCGAACCAACCCCCGAGCTTTCACGTATTTACAGATAGGTCCTAGGCCACGTCACCTCACGTGCCCGTACGCGTGAGGAGCGTGGCCGTTTTGCAGATAGGCCCTCGGGAATTTTTGTATTAGTCAGCAGTCCAAGAATATTTAGATCACGTGTAATCTTTCTGGCCATTTTGCATCTACGCCCTCATCTTTTGTTGTATTACATCCGTGCACCTCCCAGGCGCGCGTGTAACTCACGTGAGCCTGGTAGTTTTTGCAAGAGAACCCTTGCGACTTTGGTTATTTGTTTTGGGCCCCGAAATTAGTTGATGCAGTGTATATTTTTGTGGAAAATTGCATGTATGCCCCTGGATATATTACATATTGCACATATACCCCTGCCAGGACTGTTTAATGTTTGGATGTTTGCTCTAATTATTAGACCTATCATTTTAAGTCCAAAAATTTCACAAAAATAGACTTAAGCCCCTGGACATGTGTACTTTGACGCCACATTTTAGTTTTTGACTTTATCTTATTTTATATTTATTAAAAATCAAAAACTTGCTTTTTGTGCACTGTCCAGTTTAGAAAATACCAAAAAAATAGTAAAATACCTCTAAAAATTCCAAAAAAAATTACCTAGTGTCTATTTTATCCTCTTTTAGTGTCAGTCCAAAAACCACTAAAAATCTCAAAAGAAAAACCTTAAAAATTCGAAAAGACTCAAAACTTCCAAAAAATTCTAAAAATCAAGAAAAACTCCAAAAAATACAAACTCAACTCCTGTTTGTTGTATATTTCAGTAGATTTATTTGAAAATTAGTGTGAAAACTTTTGAGTACTGGTCGCTATTTTTAAATCCCATTTTATTCACAGCCAGCTCTTGTTTCACTGTTGACTTATTGCAGTAATTAAAAATACCAAAAACACCTTGAAAAACCTCCAAAAATCACAAAAACAGTAGAAAATCATAAAAATATCAAAAAGATTTTATTTCTGAATTTTTGGATATTTTTGCACAGTTTTATAAATATTTTATCTTGTCTTGTATTACATTGTCTTTAAATTCCAATATTGAAAAAGAAAAAGAAAAATATAAAATATAAAATTATAAAAATCGGAAAATTAAAAATCAAAATACAAAACTAAAAAATTAAAATTAAAAAAAATTAAAAATTAAAAACCCACAAAAATTGTAGTTGCTTGCTTGCTTAGTGTAGACACTTCACATACACATTCACTTGAGCACAATTTCGTGAATTACCCTGCTTGCTCCCTGTGTTCGAACTCTCTGCATACTTGTCACTATACACCATTTGTGCAGAGTTAAAAATAAATTTTAACTCCACATTAGTTCTAATTTATTGATCTTTAGTGTGGGTTAATTGTTGACTTTAATCGAGATTTGTGTGGTTGACACTTCGACTGAGTTCACGCTTTGTGTTGAACTTAAGACCACCTAATTCCGGTTAAATAAATACACTTCAAGAGCATAAGTAGTATGCTAAGTTGAACAAATGTGAGTATATCAAATCTTATTCCTTGGGCATATCATTTCTGGAGCAGGTATCACAGTTAACCCTACGAACATTGAGGAATTTATGTCTTGGGAACATCCTAAAACAGTTACTCAAATTCAGAGTTTCCTTCAACTCGCAGGCTATTACAGACGATTAGTCAGTGACTTTTCCCAAGTTCTTCCCTTGACACAATTGACATAGAAGAGAGTTCTATTCAGTTTGAATGAATCATGCGAACAAGCCTTCAGGACATTGAAGGAAAGACTGACGACTGTGCCTATCTTTGCGCTTCCTTCAGGCACCCAGGATTATGCTGTATATACAGATGCTGCAAGAAATGGTTTAGGAACGGTTCCAAGTCATGTGAGTGTTTATGCATCACATCAATTGAGTTTGCATGAGCGGAATTACCCTCGTCCGTGACTTAGAATTGACAATAATTGGTTTTGCCTTGAAAAATCCGACACCACTATCTCTATAAGGTGAATTTCAAGATTTTCGTAGATTGCAAGAATTTGAAGAACGCCTTTGTTCAGAAGGAGATAAACATGATACGATGTCTTACCATTCTGGTAAAGAAACATGGTGGCAGATGCGCTTAGAAGGAAAGCTCATGCACATACGACAAACTAGCTATTCACGTGGGATGTACTCACAAGCTTTGATTAATTAGCATCCATATGAGAGTGCATCTATATATACTGTCGTGCCTCAGCTATTCAGTGGTCTTTAGAATTGCATATTAGAAGGTCAGAGATCAAGTCCTTGGATTTTAGACAAATACATGCGTGCTAACGAGGACAAAAGTGATAATTTGTGGATACTAAATCTACTTTACGAAAGGATGGCTACATCGTTGTGTCCAACGATGAGCAATTGCCTAGAGATCCTTGATGAGGCACGCAGCTCACAACGGTCTTCTCATCCTGGCAGTACAGAAATGTATCGTAATCTGCGTCAACATTCTGACGGATCGGGATGAAGCGTGATGCAGGACATCATATTAGCAGATGCTTGACCTGTCAGATGGTCAAGGTTGAGCATAGAAGACCACCATGATTATAATAGTATCTCCCCATTCCCAAGTAAAAGTGGGAGAGTACATTAATGAAGTTTGTTACTAGACTACCGAGGACACCATGGTGACCACAATGCTTTTGGACCGTTGAAAGATTGATCAAGTCAGTTCATTTCATACCTGTCAGCATAACTTACACTCCATCTAGGTTGGCTAGATTGCATGTGCAGATCATTATCAGGTTTCATAATATACCACGTGAGGTAGTGTCTGACAGAGACTTGATGGCTTACATCTCACTATTGGCACTAATTCTTGTCAGCACTACAAACAGAGCTGAAGATGAATTATGCGTACCATCTACGGGTTGACAGACAAAGCAAACACAATATTCAGATACTAGGAATTACTTCGTCCACACATCCTTGCGTGAAAAGGATCCTGTAAGGATCACATACCGTTGGTGGAGTTCTTGTACAACAACAACCAAAATTTTAGTATTGGAATGGCACCGACATGATGTCAAAAAGACAATATGTGATACCGATGCAGACATGCGGGCAAGATATCGCAACTCTTTCAGCTAATTATCAAAACAAGCCCATTTAATTATATATATTAAAAGATTATGGCTTGTTCTCTCTTTGAGGTTTTTATGGGTTCAAAACCCTTTGAGGTTTTTATGACCAGATGAGATCCAAACAAGACACAAAGTAATCTTGACTCGAGTCTCGGGGACGAGACTCCCTTTGAGGTTTTTATATTTGTAACATCCAAATCTGCACAAACCCGAACCCGACCCGATTAGAGTCCGTATAACTCAATAAAGTTACTAATCGGTGTTAAATAACATAAATCGATCAATTGATCGTGAATTAAAAGTCGTTCGGGCGAAATCGATCAAAAATCGATCGCACCGTAATGCGTGACCGAAAAAGCCACGACGCAAATCGGGAAACCGCGAAATAAACCGAGACCACCCAAAACTCCGATTCGATGAAATAAGATCAACGGAATCGATCGTTCGTCGATCGGAGGTCGTTTCGTATTTTAAAACCGCAAAATTTAGCCATAAACCAAAACCGTATTTCGGAAATTTCGGAGATTCATCTTCAATCCGAAGTATATGAATATTATACTCATTTTGATCGTCATTCAGAGACGATCGAAACGAGCTATTGTACATCAAAATCCGACACTCGAGGTGCGAATGCGGGCGATTTTGATGTCTCAAAAAAAAACAAAAGAAACTAATTAAATAAATAAAGTTCTGCTGTACAGACAACAGACTAATAACCAGTGACATTTGGCCTTTTCTTCCTCCACATGGCTTTGTACGTGTATCCAATTGCCAAACAAAACCCCCTCTCTTAGCATATATATATATATATATGCACCAACTCACTTCTTTTTTTCCCCTCCTAATCTCCAGCCGAAGAAGCCCCTCCTCAGCCCTCCTTCCTGCGCAGGTTGTTGTCCAAGCAATTGGACAGCAAGCTGCTGCCTTTCCCCATTCATGTTGAGTTGCTACAGGTAGCAGCACATGCTACTGCCCTGCAGTTGCAGCTGGAGCAGCTCTCCCTGCCCTGGAAGCTACTGGAATCTCCTCCATTCCTGCTGCAGTTAGCATCCAATTTAAGCTACTGCATGTTTGAATCTAAGCAATTGATCCAAGTTGATGCTCCTTGCTTTCGAAGTCACTGCATGTTGATTTTCATCTCCAAAATTGAAGATCTTCAAGGTACAATCTTTCCCTTGTCTCTTTATTTTCTCTCCATTTGCTTCAACCATAGAAGCCAAGCTTCTCCAACCTTGTTACATCATGCAGCCATCACCAACTGTTGTTGTGATGTTTTTTTTTCCATTAAAGCTACCTCAAGCTTCAACCAAATTGGAAGTTGCTGAAGCTCCCAACCACTGTTGCATGCTGGGCATTCAAATTCCAGCAAAGTTTGGAAGGGTTTGAAGCTCCACTGCAGCTTAGCTGCTGTCCAAGCAGATGAACAATCGTCTATTGCTATCTTGGAGTTGCTGCATGCAGGATTTTCATCTAAATATTGAAGATTTTCCAAGTACAATCTAAAACCCCCTCTTGCTGCCTTCCATGCATAATTCAGCTTAATAATTTGTCTCCTAAGTTGAATAAGAATACAAAGTTTAGATGGAGATCATCAAAATTATAAGCATCACAGTGTTTAGACTTTTGAAGTGAGGTCTTTGGATGGCAAAAAGGATATTGATCTTCATCTTGCTTGATTTGGGCTTTTCCCTTAGTCCTTTCACATATAAACTTCTTCTAGAAATGTGGAACTTTCGATCTTGTATGAAGAGGAAAACAGTATCGTAAAGGCTGTGCATGTTGTATTAGGTGTAGCCTAATCCTTGCATATATATATATATATATAAATAGTTTAAAAAATGAACTTTTGGTTTTATTTTGTTGGAGGGTGGCATGAGTACTTTGATGGTCATCTTCCTCAAGGGCTTTCATCTCATTTTGTACAAACTTCAGCCATTCCTAAACATTCCTACATGATGTGATATAATCATGAAGATTTTATCATTATTAAATTTAAGATAGCTATTGTTCTCTTCTTATATCCAGCTTACTGAGATAACTTCACAGTTTTTCCTCCATATGAGATAACCACTATCCTCTTCGGCTCGTCGCAATAATTGTTCAACATCTAATAAGATCATCACATTATGATTCTCACAAATACATTCCTGTTGGTGATCTCCTGGATACTTAGTTAATATCCTATTTGTTTAGACTTTAGTGATCATGCATGATTTTGAATTCTTTTATTAATATGGTGTTATTAAGTTAGAAAATATAAATCATGTGTTATATGAATTTGTTTTATTGGATTATTAACATGATATAAAAAAAATCTTTTCCTAAATTTGAGCACTCTCCACTTTCACAGTGACATTTCTATGTAAGAATTGGTTCTCTGATTGTCTTATGTTTGTATACAACCTTTAGGCACTGGTTATCTGGGTTCTACATTCTTAAATTATCACTTAGTTTTGAATGCAGAAATGCATCTCATACTATCATCAACTATTAAAGATTTTGTGAAATTCTAACAAGTTTTCTAAGAAACTAGGATCTTTTAAGAAGGATAACATTCTTGATTCTATAAGGGCATCCTATATCATCTGTGAGCATACAAACTTAAATGACATTTAGTTGAAGAATTGTTAACATATGTATACTCCTGTTATAAATTTTTGGTGCTCGATAAATTGATTTTTTTAAAAATTTGGATGTATATTTCTTTTAAACCTATTTAACCTTTATATTTTGGATAACCATTTGATCATGCTTTTGATTAAGCTAATTTGAGTATGAGAATTCTGACGGAGTAACCTACAGTTTTGTTTAAGTTTTATATTCTTCTGTAACTTGTAATGATTATTATACAAACCAAGAAGTACTCCACTAAAGTAAGTGTTAAATAAGAAAGATAGAATCTTGATATCTAATCAAACTTAGATCCAGATCTAATAAATATGTGATGACCTCGAAACTTTAGAAGTGATGAACATATGACCACGGAGATCCATCATCTTCATAAATTAATCCTTTAAGTATACCCTACTAACCTTAGATCAATATTGATAACACTAAAGACGAAATGCCTAAATCTGTCAAGAAAGGATGAGGAATTGTGCTAGTGATGATGAATCAGTGTTGAATTATAATTAAGAGTGCCAGTCATGGTGACCTTTACACCTGACTGTGCGAGGGCGCGGTGACCCTCAACTGGGCGGGAGATAGGAAGCCTAGTTAGGGCAGCGGCCGCTTGATGCGCGGGTCTAGGATCCCAGTCTCTTTCTCGGTTTTTCGCGAGCGCTCGCAGTTTTTACGCCTCTCTGGGATCCACAGGCTTTCTTTTAAAGACCAGTTCCGCTGACCCTTGTTCTTTAGGGTACCTAGGCTGGAGGACCCTTGGTTTTAGTTTTTCGAGCTCGTTAGCCCGTACCGGTCGGGCCGGTTTTTCTTTTAGAGCGACTTTTCTAGAGAGTCTCTCTCACCCGTCTCAGTGGCGTAGTTTTGGAGTAGACCTATCCCTCTATTGGACTGCCTTTCAATTAGAGGGCCCATAACCCACAGGTCCCAAGATCGAAACCTGGCTCTGATACCAAACTGTGAGGCCCGCTCCTTAACGGATCTGGATACCCGTTTACATATCACTCGTAGTATCATGTTCGTTCAAGATCACATTAGAGTACTGCAAACTAAGGGAACTTTTTTTTGGTTCTTTATACAGATGACATTCGCAAATTTAATAACAAGCCACAGGACTACACTATGTCACTATTATTTTGCAAAATTTTCCATATCAGTGTAACAACAGAAATTGTATTATGTACACGCATCCCAATTATAGCAGAAGAGAAATAAAAAGCATATAATATTTTGAATAAACTATAGCATGCGTACCTGATAATTGTAACTGTAGAAGCTGATGTTCAATTCTCCCAATACAATGATGCAGGTATCTTGCCTGCAATCCATGGAATAGGGAGAAAAGAACATCAACAAACGTTGAGTACATCTAATTTATTAAATTTAACAGGAATTTAATGGTTCCAAAAGAAAGCAAGTAATTTGACCTTGACAATTAAAATTTAAAGCTACTTGCAATGAAACAGGCTTTCAAGTTGTTTGGTATGTAAAACTCCATTCTACTCATCCTACACTAATTACCCACATTAATCATTGATATACAAACATCATATGATCCATATTTAAGTCATTGCCTTTCTATTTGAGAATGTGAATGATGAGACTCTGATATGATCATTATCTCTATTAAATGCTTATAATGATGATTAATAATCTTGTGGATTGATCATAGTAAGGGTATATGATGGATCCGGGGTTTTGATTCTTTTCATGTTGATTTTCTCAAGCTTAGTGGATAGTCTGTGGTCTTGGTCTAGGTAAGACCTCACACTATGACTCTAAGGTAGTAAGGAAGCCTTAGGGTTGGGGTGCCTCCGTAGGCATGCGGTGGAGTAAAATGCATCCTAACTAAGTTCCCAACACGTCCACTAGCTATTTCAACCAACTGTGATAGTAGCTTGTAGTCTGATAAGGATGATTTTCATGATATGGTTTTTTCTCTTTGTCAGGAATTATTGGCAGAAAAGTAACTAGTTCAACGGAAACCAACTCAATTGTAACCAAGCTTTCATGTAACCAATTTAACTGTAATTCAACTTTAGCCAAACTCAATTGTGACTCAATCCAATCTCAAATGTAACTTTTCCAAATTCAATTGTAATTGATTCAGATGTAGCCATAGAAGATTCAGATGTATACATGGATGATTCGGATGTAGCATCGCCAAGTCTGATGGCGAAAGTAAACAAAACTCAAGCGGTGAGGAAGCCTACAAAAGGCTCTTCCGTCTCGCCCTCTAATTGAAAGGCGGTCCAATAGAGGGATATGTCTACTCCAAAACTACGCCACTGAGACGGGTGAGAGAGACTCTCTAGAAAAGTCGCTCTAAAAGAAAAACCTGCCCGACCGGTTCGGGCTAACGAGCTCGAAAAACTAAAACCAAGGGTCCTCCAGCCTAGGTACCCTAAAGAACAAGGGTCAGCGGAACTGGTCTTTAAAAGAAAGCCTGTGGATCCCAGAGAGGCGTAAAAACTGCGAGCGCTCGCGAAAAACCGAGAAAGAGACTGGGATCCTAGACCCGCGCATCAAGCGGCCGCTGCCCTAACTGGGCTTCCTATCTCCCGCCCAGTTGAGGGTCACCGCGCCCTCGCACAGTCAGGTGTAAAGGTCACCATGACTGGCACTCTTAATTATAATTCAACACTGATTCATCATCACTAGCACAATTCCTCATCCTTTCTTGACAGATTTAGGCATTTCGTCTTTAGTGTTATCAATATTGATCTAAGGTTAGTAGGGTATACTTAAAGGATTAATTTATGAAGATGATGGATCTCCGTGGTCATATGTTCATCACTTCTAAAGTTTCGAGGTCATCACATATTTATTAGATCTGGATCTAAGTTTGATTAGATATCAAGATTCTATCTTTCTTATTTAACACTTACTTTAGTGGAGTACTTCTTGGTTTGTATAATAATCATTACAAGTTACAGAAGAATATAAAACTTAAACAAAACTGTAGGTTACTCCGTCAGAATTCTCATACTCAAATTAGCTTAATCAAAAGCATGATCAAATGGTTATCCAAAATATAAAGGTTAAATAGGTTTAAAAGAAATATACATCCAAATTTTTAAAAAAATCAATTTATCGAGCACCAAAAATTTATAACAGGAGTATACATATGTTAACAATTCTTCAACTAAATGTCATTTAAGTTTGTATGCTCACAGATGATATAGGATGCCCTTATAGAATCAAGAATGTTATCCTTCTTAAAAGATCCTAGTTTCTTAGAAAACTTGTTAGAATTTCACAAAATCTTTAATAGTTGATGATAGTATGAGATGCATTTCTGCATTCAAAACTAAGTGATAATTTAAGAATGTAGAACCCAGATAACCAGTGCCTAAAGGTTGTATACAAACATAAGACAATCAGAGAACCAATTCTTACATAGAAATGTCACTGTGAAAGTGGAGAGTGCTCAAATTTAGGAAAAGATTTTTTTTTATATCATGTTAATAATCCAATAAAACAAATTCATATAACACATGATTTATATTTTCTAACTTAATAACACCATATTAATAAAAGAATTCAAAATCATGCATGATCACTAAAGTCTAAACAAATAGGATATTAACTAAGTATCCAGGAGATCACCAACAGGAATGTATTTGTGAGAATCATAATGTGATGATCTTATTAGATGTTGAACAATTATTGCGACGAGCCGAAGAGGATAGTGGTTATCTCATATGGAGGAAAAACTGTGAAGTTATCTCAGTAAGCTGGATATAAGAAGAGAACAATAGCTATCTTAAATTTAATAATGATAAAATCTTCATGATTATCTCACATCATGTAGGAATGTTTAGGAATGGCTGAAGTTTGTACAAAATGAGATGAAAGCCCTTGAGGAAGATGACCATCAAAGTACTCATGCCACCCTCCAACAAAATAAAACCAAAAGTTCATTTTTTTAAACTATATATATATATATATATATATGCAAGGATTAGGCTACACCTAATACAACATGCACAGCCTTTACGATACTGTTTTCCTCTTCATACAAGATCGAAAGTTCCACATTTCTAGAAGAAGTTTATATATGAAAGGACTAAGGGAAAAGCCCAAATCAAGCAAGATGAAGATCAATATCCTTTTTGCCATCCAAAGACCTCACTTCAAAAGTCTAAACACTGTGATGCTTATAATTTTGATGATCTCCATCTAAACTTTGTATTCTTATTCAACTTAGGAGACAAATTATTAAGCTGAATTATGCATGGAAGGCAGCAAGAGGGGGTTTTAGATTGTACTTGGAAAATCTTCAATATTTAGATGAAAATCCTGCATGCAGCAACTCCAAGATAGCAATAGACGATTGTTCATCTGCTTGGACAGCAGCTAAGCTGCAGTGGAGCTTCAAACCCTTCCAAACTTTGCTGGAATTTGAATGCCCAGCATGCAACAGTGGTTGGGAGCTTCAGCAACTTCCAATTTGGTTGAAGCTTGAGGTAGCTTTAATGGGAAAAAAACATCACAACAACAGTTGGTGATGGTTGCATGATGTAACAAGGTTGGAGAAGCTTGGCTTCTATGGTTGAAGCAAATGGAGAGAAAATAGAGAGACAAGGGAAAGATTGTACCTTGAAGATCTTCAATTTTGGAGATGAAAATCAACATGCAGTGACTTCGAAAGCAAGGAGCATCAACTTGGATCAATTGCTTAGATTCAAACATGCAGTAGCTTAAATTGGATGCTAACTGCAGCAGGAATGGAGGAGATTCCAGTAGCTTCCAGGGCAGGGAGAGCTGCTCCAGCTGCAACTGCAGGGCAGTAGCATGTGTTGCTACCCGTAGCAACTCAACATGAATGGGGAAAGGCAGCAGCTTGCTGTCCAATTGCTTGGACAACAACCTGCGCAGGAAGGAAGGCTGAGGAGGGGCTTCTTCGGCTGGAGATTAGGAGGGGAAAAAAAGAAGTGAGTTGGTGCATATATATATATGCTAAGAGAGGGGGTTTTGTTTGCCAATTGGATACACGTACAAAGCCATGTGGAGGAAGAAAAGGCCAAATGTCACTGGTTATTAGTCTGTTGTCTGTACAGCAGAACTTTATTTATTTAATTAGTTTCTTTTGTTTTTTTTTTGAGACATCAAAATCGCCCGCATTCGCACCTCGAGTGTCGGATTTTGATGTACAATAGCTCGTTTCGATCGTCTCTGAATGACGATCAAAATGAGTATAATATTCATATACTTCGGATTGAAGATGAATCTCCGAAATTTCCGAAATACGGTTTTGGTTTATGGCTAAATTTTGCGGTTTTAAAATACGAAACGACCTCCGATCGACGAACGGTCGATTCCGTTGATCTTATTTCATCGAATCGGAGTTTTGGGTGGTCTCGGTTTATTTCGCGGTTTCCCGATTTGCATCGTGGCTTTTTCGGTCACGCATTACGGTGCGATCGATTTTTGATCGATTTCGCCCGAACGACTTTTAATTCACGATCAATTGATCGATTTATGTTATTTAACACCGATTAGTAACTTTATTGAGTTATACGGACTCTAATCGGGTCGGGTTCGGGTTTGTGCAGATTTGGATGTTGACTCAGTCCAAGTGATCTACAATGATGCATCTTCCACAACTCCAGCGGCATCCAAAGATATGGATAATGCCTCTATAAAAATCTTTCTTTAGTGTTCTTTTCTTCTTTTCTTCTATTATTTTCTTCTGTTTATTTTCTTTCTTCTTGTCTTTTGTTTCATTCCTCTCAGTCATCACTGTTATACTTAGGATATGCTTCATCCTAAGTATAGGGGGGATGAGAGAAGTCGGTTGTTGATTTCTTGACCCCTCACATGTCTCCTCTCTTGTTGATATTCATGTCTATACTTACACTACAAAAAAGGCGGGATTGGCGTGCACATAAAGGCTCGTAATGTGCACGCCTAGTGCACGCCATGTGCACGCCCGACTGGTAGGTGAGCACATATACTCATTCAAGGCGTGCTTGCTTTTACGAGAGTCGCTCCGGCAGGTGGGCGAGCACATTGGGACGCTATGTGCTCGCCCGCTTGCTGGCGTGCACAGATGTGCTCACCGCAATGATCGCCCCTATTAAATAGGGCGATCAATCACAGAGCACCTGCCGAGCACATGTGCTCGCCCAAACTGATTTCCAGGAAAAAATTTATACAGGTTCGACGGAGTTTTGACGTCCCGTCGAAACTATATAGCATGCCAATAAACCACTGTAGGTACTTATCAGAGCTCGCTAAGTGTATATATAGTATACCAGTTCGTCAACTAAGATAACTAGCACTGACAAGTCAAAGTCACGCAATATACATAAACTTAGAAATAAACATTCAAATTTAACATCTAAATACTACAAATATATGTTTGAAGCAACAACGACAAGTAAAATTACAACAAATTATATTATCAAAATTCATATAAACTAAAAGACGTGCTAAAAGTTTAACAACAATACAAATCAATACCAACAACAATTTACTTCTTCTTTGATCTAAAAAATTTAGACATTAAACCCTGCTTTGATTTCTTTTTTCCTTCTCCTTTTCTTTGAACCTAGCATACATGTGTGCCTCTTCTTCAGGGTTGTTCTCCTCTTCCTCTTCGTCATCGGATTCAATCTCCTCATGATGAGATGCGCGCTCTTGCGACATAGATTATATATGGAAGATATATACATGTTACTTGCATTTTGTACATATAGAAATATAAAATTACTACTCATTCTATAAGTAGAATACTTACATGTATGCCGTGAAATCTTCTCGGAGCTTTGTCACATGCTCCACCGTCATCGCCATCTCCAACTCCATTGGAATTGATGATTGGGACGGATGTGGTTGTGTGTACGACGGTTGGGAGTATGCAGAATAGGAGTGACGATGTTCCTCCACATAATATGGAGGAAGACCACCAAGTATCTGCTTCTTGTTAGCCACAATGTCCCTCTCCTCCAACACCTTATAAGATTTTCATTGTTTAATATGAAATTATATATTAGAAATGAGTATAGTAAGATAATATTTATCTATACCTGCTTTCAGATTGTTTTATCAAATGGTGGTTGCTCTCCAATTGGATCACCACCCCATTTTTCTGCAGATAGTGCCAAATAACGATCTTGAAATACAAAGTGAAATATATATAAATGAGTTATAAGATATCATTCAATTGCAAATAAATTGATAGACTTACCAACAATTCTCCTGCTTCAGGAGTGGACCATTGCGACTCTCCTTCTTTCCCACTTATGTGGGACCTCGACCACCACTCCAGAAAAGAGGGTTCTCTTTCCAACCTAGCTGCCTGAAAAAATTTTAATATGTGATAACAACATTGCATTATATTAAAGTAGATTTTTAAAAATAAATTTTATATTGTAATACCATCTCCGCTCTAATTTGATTGTGGCTTTTAGAGCCACTTGTCGATTTAATCCTTTGTTTTTGACGGTTTGTCCTTCCCGCTGTGGATCTTCTTCCAAACTCTGCATCCACAACGAATGCATCACAGAAATCCGCCCATTTGCAAGGATTATATTATGATTATTGATTATTTCAAAAAGTTTATTATAAACTATTTGAGAAATACAATACCTATCCTCCGTACATCATATTGGCGGGAACCTCTTCATCTCCTCAAAATTCATCTCCTCACATCCCGTCTTCGCATGTGAGTCTCTCCTTGCTTTGAAAAATGTATCGCTCATTCTCTTTTCCGCCAAACGAATAAAGGCTAGACGATAAGCCTCCTTCCCCAGACCAGAACCAAGGCGAAACCTACTCTGAAAATTACAACAAATTATCAGATCCAAAAAACTTGACAAAAAATTTCTATATCACTTCTTAGAAATTTTTCTTACCAGAAACATGTCAAACAGTTTCTCTTGTTCTGCAGCAGGGATGAGACACCATCTAAATTGCATTGAAGTCAAGTGTGTCTTGATTATGTTGGTTATCTCCTTTGCCACCCTGTTGCTATTCAAAAAATCCCTGCATTTGCTAAAAATTTTAAATATGATACAATTTATAAATATTTGAAAAAATTTTAATGACAAAATTTATTAAATTTTTACCTCCCATCCGTCGTAACCTCCAACAAAGGGTGGGATGCCGAAGTCTGTCCAACTACAACAGGTAAAGGCACGGAGGTGCTCGGACGTCCAGAAGAAGGAGAATCAGAACCCATCAATGTACGTGCTGGTTTGAGGACCAGGAACGGGAATCCAGTAGGGGCTGCTAAGGTAGAAGGCTCTCCATAGCCGCCTACATAATAGGGTGTGGAGGATAACCAAGAGACTCGTAGTAGGCTATAACCCGCCGGACCTCGTCAGACTGTGAATCTAAAACAGCATCCAGTGTGGGCTGCCTACTAGACAAAGGTGTGTCTGAGGAAGATGGACGATTGGATCTATGTGATCCATGAGCCCCACCACGTCCAAAACCTGTCATGACTGTAATGATGATGTAATAGTTAATTACATAATTATTACTAAAGATTTTAGCTAATTCGATTATAACTGTATAATAAAACTTACAACTAATCTTCATCATTTATTTCGGTGGGATTAAAGGATATTTCTTCGTTTTCTGAGTTTTCTGAATCATCATTTCTGGAGTCAGTATCATCTCGTAAGTCAACACAAAAAACTTCTTTATCAATCAATCATCATTTCTGTTAAGTATATTCGTTCATGTGTAGGTGTGAATGCTTCATCTATGTCATCTTCATGATGAGTGTAATCATTAGAAATATAACTTCGAGAGTTTATCTTCACAACAGTTACAGTTTCAATTTGTGCGTAAGCAAATTGTATAAATTCCTGAACACCTCTTTGAAAGGTATCTCCTATACGTCCATCTACTACACGGTTGTACATCTACTCTCTATTTGTCATGTTGATCAACCTGAATTAAACAATTTATAATGTCAAATCTAGAAAAATATGTGAGGATATCTAAATGTATCCCATTATTGAGATAAAAGATGAGAAGAGAAGTGTATTAATTATGTTATCACTTGAGCCCGTCCATAAGGATTCAAACTTACTAAAATATGATCGTTGTCACAAGCTTCTTTATTTCTAACAAAAATTCGACAGCATAACCATGTACCTCTCCCGTATACCTCAGAAATCAATCGCAATCAACTTTCAAAATAATCATATTAGTGATTATTTTGATAGTAAACTATGATTGATTTGGTATACCAAAGAGGAAGGGGTTATGAACCGAATTTTGGTAAGAAATAAAGAGCTTGTGACTGATGAAGCCACATTTCATCATCTTTATTCTATCATTTTGGCATCAAAAACCCTATCGAATGCGTGTAAATAACCCTTAATTTCCGCATCTTAGCATTCATGCATGTGCATGTAAATAATGTATAAAATACTGTAATTAAAGCCAAAATTATAGAATAAACAAAACAAAAGAAAATAAATAAAATATTGTAAATATTTTATGACCCGAAACCCCGAGACCTAGGCATCTAGATGAATAGATCGACAAGGAATAAAGTAGGGGAGATAAGGGCCAAAATACAATAAAAATTCCTTTTATTTTATTCATTTTTTATTCATTTTGAGACCTATTTTTGGTTCCACTTTTTATACCTCAAATAAAAAAACTTTGTCCATGAAAGTTGTAGATAAATAAATAAATAAATATATAAAATTGATTTCACTGAAAAATAATGTACAGATAAAAAGTTGTAGTCTGAATAAGATTCCAGAACTCCAACTTCCCAGACCCGTATCTTGCAAATAAAAACTCGAAATGTGCCAAATCATCTTTAATTGTATATAGCATAAAATAATCTATTTAATAGAAATTGTTTTGTATTTTTCAGAGTTATGATTTGAAAGTTGAGTGTTGGACCCTACTTGTATACTTGTACATATTTAAAAAATCATTTTATTTATTATTCATTATTTTTATAACTTTATATTTTTATAATTTTGTAAATATTACTTATAATAAATATGTGTATTAAAATTAGAATAAAAATACAAAGAAAACACAAAAAAATACTTGTATATTATACATAGGTAAAATACCTATATACATACTTATATAATACATACTTCTATTTTATTAAATATATAAAAAACCTCAAAAAATTTAAATAAAAATATATTTATGTGTATAAAAATATTTTATAAATTTATAAAATAATACACAAAAATAAATGAATTAAAATCACAAAATAAAAATAAAAGAATAAAATATATAGATATTATACCTATAAAGGGTATAAAAGTAAACTTGTAAAAATATACCTCGTAAAAATAATTAAAAATCACCATAAAATAATTTATAAAATAATAAACATTTTTTATTAATTAACCTAAATTTAAATAAATCATTTTCTATTTTTAAATGAATTAATAAAATATTTTTCCAGGGCTTTTCCTGGTTGGTCCACGTGGACCAACCAGGAGGGTCTGAGGGTTGACCGACGGGTCAACGCTCTGACCCGCCCCTGTAGCCTCTGTCAGACTAGCTTTTGACCATGTTTCTCTTATTTATCCAGGCCACATCTCTCCTCCTTTCATGTCACATCCTTCATGAGACTTTTTCCTCGATATGTGGTGATACACGCCCAAGGTCCACCATGGGCTGTGGATCGCTGCATCGATCTGGCACCCTCGATCTTCGAGCATGCTTGACCATCCTTCAAAACACCCCAGCCAACTTCATTTGATTTGTGAACCGATTTTGGGCCGCCAAAACCCTCCGGGTGTGGGTCGAGTTAAGCTCCGGTGACAGGGGAGTCTCCCCACACTCCAGCCGAGGTGCGGCGAAGCCTTAAGTCGAGTTCCTCCATCTCCGGCGGCTGCGCCGCTGTGAGGTTTCAACCTCGGGCACATAGCCCTTGAGGTCCGTTTTCATTCAATTTTATTGCTTTAGTTTCAGTCCTAGTAGCTTTATCTTCTATTTCCCACCTTTTATTTCGTCTGAGAATCAACCAATCACCGCACCACCACCTCGCCGGAGCAAGCTCCGGCGAGCGTCATTTTCGCCAAAACCGCCATCCACCGACCCGCGTTTGCACTATGACGTTTTGTTGTTGTCGTGCGCTTCTTTTGCAGGTCCCAAAGGCAAGAGACCCCCCTCCTGGGGTTGGTTTTCATAGCAGGAGCAGCAACTTGGAGCACCTCCTCCTTCTTCACGTCGCGGCGGACCTCCGGCCCTCCCTGGGCCATTTTAACCCTGTCGTACACTCGAGAAATCTCCCAGGAGGCTTCGCGTTCATTCGAAAGGGACGAGGAGGCACTCAGCATCGAGATTTTGCGGATCCAAAGCCGCCCGAGGCCTGTTCTTTGTGCGTTCTTCCTCCATGCTTCAGTGTCGCTCGATCGCGTCATGTTCTTCGTGGAGCACAGCCACCGTTGGATCGTGCATGGTGTCAGCCGTCGGATCATCGAGCATCATCTAATCCTGACCGTGCAGAGCGAAGGGGTATCGTCGTGCCTGATCGTGCACGTGTCTTAAGTGACCAATCTCCCACTGTGCGATCGGCCCTTTTGTTGGGTAATTTTGCCCCGTACCCCTGCGCAATTTTTGTATTAAATATTATTCCAGAAACATTCATCTGTCGTGTTTTAGTATTTGTAATATTTGCTAAAACCCCCTGCGATTTTTAGTATTAATATTTCAACCCTTGCCATCTGGGCGCACGTGCGCGAGCACGTGCGCGTGGCTATTTTGCGGACAAGGCCCTTGCGGCTTTTGCTATTGGTGCTTGGTCCAGAAGTTTTATATATCAGTTATTATTTTTGTGGATGTTTTACATTCTAACCCCTGTATGTTTCGCATATTACATAAATACCCCTGCCAGTGTGGTTTTTCTCTTTGCTTCTAGTTATTATTGCATGCATTTATAAAACCCCAAAAATGCCACAAAAATCATGTTAGGCTCCTGTTAACTTGCTTATTCATGCCATATTTTTGCATTGTATTTTTATTGCATTTTCGTATTTATTAAAAATCAAAAACATGTATTTTTAGCACTGTTTGTATTAGAAAATCCATAAAAATTATAAAAACGTTTTGAAAAAAATCCAAAAAAATACATTTTTCTTGTCTTATCATATTTTAGTGTCAGTCCAAAAATTACTAAAAATTTCAAAAGAAAAACCTAAAAAATTAGAAAACCCCTGAAAACTTTATAAAAATCTAAAAAATCAAAGAAAACTCCTAAAAATATAAACTCAGATTCTGTAGCTTCTTTATTTTCTTGTCTTCATTTTAAAATTAATTTGGGAAAACTGTATTATTGTTTGCTATTTTTCTTTCCCATTTTAATTTCGGCCAGCATTGTTGTTCACTGGTTTCTCTTATTTTTGACTTTAAAGATATCAAAAATATTCTGAAAAATCCCCAAAAATCATAAAAATAGTAGAAAAAAAGATCAAACTATTTTATTTCCTGATTTTTGAGTATTTTTACCTATTTTTATAAATACCCTATCCCTTCTTCTCTTATATTGTATATATTCCAATATTGAAAAAGAAAACAAAAAGAAAAATATAAAATCTAAAAAGAAAATATAAAATCAGAAAATTAAAATCAAAATACAAAATTAAAAATTAAAAATAAAATATAAAATATAAAATTAAAAACCCACAAAATTTTGCATAATTTTAGACACTTAATCACATCACATTTTGTGCATCGATTGCTTGATCTATCCTGCCTTGCTCCATGTGTTCGAACTCTCAACATACTTACACCTATACATCTGTTTGTAGAGTTAAAAATAAATTTGACTCCACATTAGTTTTCATTGCTTGATTTATTATTGTGGGTTCATTGTTGATTAATTACAGTTTCTTGTGGGTCGTTACAGCGACATAGTAGTCCCGCCTTGTGTGGACTATTTAGACCCACGATAAATCGTGATTATCAAATGGCACCGTTGCCGGGGAGCAACAGCGCATAGTTCGGCTTTTTGCTTGTGCTTGTGATTGCTTGTCTATTTTTGCGGCTTTTATTTCTGCTTGTTTTATTTTTGCTCATTTTTTATATAACCTTTGAATTGTCTAACCACCCTCTTGTTTGACTTTGTGCGAGGTACGCGGATCGAGGGAGGCACTCTTTCCTAGGAGCGCCCGTGCACCCACGTGAGGCGGCTTTGGCTTCTCACCAAGGCGGACTTGGAGGGAATTTTGAAGACCATTCCTGAGCATTTATTTTATTACATTTAATTTTGTGTAATTTATTGTGAGAGAGAGACCTATATTTGTAATAATACAGGTACCCCCAAACTTTGAACTCTTGAGCCTAATTTCCAAGTGTTTGTTCACTTGGGGGCTCACCGCGGTTTTCACGGTTTTCATCGCCTTTTTTCATTTTTGTTTTCCGGTTTGTTTTTCTTACTTTGTATGATTGAGCCCCTAGTTTTAGGATTGCTTGCGATAGATTAAGACCAAACACCTAATATATTTACATGTACCTATAGACTCGTTTGGACTTAGTCAAATTTAAACAGTCGTCTCATCATCTTCAAGCCTACATGTCGCGAGCCCACCCTGTCAAGCGCTACTCCTGAACTCGATGTGTCGAGAAGAGGAGGGGTGAGCCTAGACCGGACTCTTGGATTGAGGATCGGTGACCAACTTGTGGTGCTTCACGCTAATAGCATCTTCTGAACTTAGGGCGATTTCATCGGCTTGCATTTGCATATAGATTAGGTTTCAATTCTGTTGAGCATCTTTGCATGTAGAGTGTTGGAGGCAAGGTGAGCATTTACGCTTTATCATACATCATCGTTTTGCCGCTTGCATTGTTTTTTCCCCTCTCTACCTCTGTTTTTTACCACCTAGGTGCTAAGTAAGATTGACTCCTCGTTAGGCTCGTGCATTTCTTATTAAAAATCCAAAAAAAGTGATAATCAATAAAATTGGGACTGCTAATATTACTTGACCCTAAAAAAGATCAAAAAGAAAAACATTGTCTTGGGACGAGTAATCCCCTCATTGTCTTCGTTTTACATTGTTCGCGCACACACTAAGGTTAGTGCCCAAATCCCATTTTCAGCGCCCTAAGTTTTGCGCAATTTTGGACTTCTCACCTAACTCTAAAACAGACAAGATAAAAAGACCGCATTTGTGGTCTTCACCGTTGAGTAGGTGAATTGAGGGTTTGTTTTGTGAGTTTGATTGTGCTTGCGTGTGTGTATCCTAGATCTTCTCTACGCATTTGTGCCTTCTTCTTCATTCTCTTGACTTGACCTTCGTGCTCTCCCGATCATTTTCCTCTTGTTTCGAGATGGACCCTGGAGCGCATTTTATCCGGACTTCGTGGATCCCTCGTTCACTCCAGTCGGTCCACCTCCCCTTTATAGGAGGATCCTCCTCCTATTTTTTCTGATTTCTGTACATATCTGCCTCAGCCACAGTATCACGACTCGGATTTCTACCCACCTCCACCTTCACATCCACCCGAGTCTGACATGTTGGAGTCACCTCCCTCGATCTCTATAAGTGATATCTTGAACCGAATGACAAAGCGCATTGATTTGATGAATGATAATCTTGCTATTTTAAGGAAAAACCAGATTAATGCTCCTTTCGTCGAGGATATGGATTTACTTGTGGGAGATCATGGGAGCTTGCAATCGCCTAAAATACAAAAAAAATAGGAAAAATTAAAAATCCAAAAAGAGTTCGGGAGACCTTTGGTTGATTTAGACCGTGAGAAGAGTGCCCATCTGCCAGACTTTTTGACAACACATCCATTCACACACTGTCCCACCTCTGACCCTGAGGATGCCGCTGTACAGACTGCTCTTGGCATGCCTCGTGTATATGATGATTCCGACTTCCTCCCTTGTGTGGAGGAGGTCCAAAAATTCAAAAAATGCTATCTGAACCCGAAGTGGTGGCCACTATTCATGAGATCATCCAAACTCCATTTAGCAGGCCATGACCCAATTATCTGCTCCTCTTCCCAAGAAGAGAAAGTGGAGGAGCAGATCTAAGCATCACATTCTGACCATGGCCACTGCCCATGCCATCACACACCGTACCATCTCTAGACAGAAGAACACAGCTACCCCTTTCATCACTTGCACCATCTCTAACTATACTTGTGATCACACTCTCCTGGACGGTGGTGCATCTATTAGTATATTACCCTTCTCGCTGGTACAGTCTCTTCACTTAGGGCCTCTAAAGAAAACCAGGATGATCGTTCAGTTTGCTGATGGATCTATCAAGAGACCGAAGGGTATCCTTGAAAATGCTGTCATTTCTATTCAGGGCAC
This sequence comes from Ottelia alismoides, assembly GCA_037367405.1. Taxonomy (NCBI): domain Eukaryota; kingdom Viridiplantae; phylum Streptophyta; class Magnoliopsida; order Alismatales; family Hydrocharitaceae; genus Ottelia; species Ottelia alismoides. Next base: position 32,207 of record JAZKJV010010752.1, read on the forward strand.
GAGCCACCATGTTGATTTTGTCGTGTTGCCCATGGAGACCTCTACAGGGGAGCCATCTTTAATCATCTTGGGACGACCATTCCTCGCCTCTGCGAGGGTCGTTATTGACTATGGATCAGGAGAGATTCGCTTCCGTCCTGTTGACGAGAGCGAAGTGTCGATCACCGCATCTACAGTTGACCAGAGACCTGCACCTGATGCACCTTCACCGATTCTAGCTGACACCGAGGCCTGTGACCAATCTGATGATATTAGAGATGTTTGCTTAGCGACCTCTGAAAAGACCTGACGGATCCCCCGAAAGGAGAGGAAATCGGAAAGCATGGACCCCGTGGTTCCTCCTTCTGGTGTGTGACAATGTGTTGATGAAATCCAAAGTATTTACGTAATTGATCCCATTGAGCGGAGGGCAGATACCAAGACTAAGCAGGGTGGACCTGTTTTGATTACTTCCACTGATAAGTCCGTTCCTGGTCACTCAAAAATGAAGATGATTGAGGTCGGTTATGATGCTGGCCATTATTTTGATAGATGCAGATATTTTGATGAAGACAATGATTCAGGTGAAACTCTTGAGGACGATCTGAGTTCGTATACTTCCACTGATGATTTCTTTCCTTTTGATTTTGACCTGGACGATCCCTCGCAGGACGACTCTGATTACACTTCTTCCGATGAGGATGAGTTTGTCCCATTCAACTTCGATATCGGCGAGACTTCCAAGGGTAGACCTGATTGCACTTCTTCCACTCACCCGTCTGCACCTTCACACCATAGGACCACTAAGGCCGAACCTAGACATACTACTTCCACTGATCAGTTCGTGCCTTTTTGATTTAACTCCACTGAGGGTCGTCACCCGGTCGACCCTGATCGGCTTCTGTCCACTGTGGACCCCGATGTCGACCTGCACCACACTAGATCTATGCCTCAGCAGTCTCGCAAGAAGGTTAGCTTTCAACCTTCTTGATCCGGTGTATATCCATCTCTGTTGTATATTCCCTAGTGTACCTTTGTTCTCTCTCCCGTATTGCTCGTCTAGCCATTCTCGTGTTTTGCCTTACTTAGGACGTACCTTGTCCTAAGTATAGGGGGTGGACAAGCCGAGTGTTCATTCGTCGTTTCGTTTCATCACTCCTATTATTGCCTATACTTAGGGCTTCTTTTATCCTAAGTATAGGGGGAGTGATGCGTACATTCTGTTTTATCTTCTTCCATCTGTTGATATCTTTTCTTCTTTTCTTATTTTCTTCTTTTCCTTCTCTATCTTCTTTTTGTATCAAAAATGTGTCGCCCCTTGTTGTCAGTTTTCTATACTTAGGACGTACTTTGTCCTAAGTATAGGGGGGTGTGCACCCCGAGTTCTTTCTATTCTTTGATCCTCTCCATTGTCTCCTCTTCTTGTCTATACTTAGGGATATCTTACCCTAAGTATAGGGGGAGACAGTCTGAGTACGATCTGTTCATTCCCACCCTTGACCCTCCCTACTTTGTGTACAGTCTGTTATACTTAGGATTATTTGATCCTAAGTATAGGGGGGACGGTCGACTTCTCATTCGTCTATTTATTCCTTATTCATTTATTCTTTAGACTTTTCTATACTCAGTACGAGTTATGTCTTCTCTTTTCTCTCCGATCTATGAGGACATAGCTCAAGCTAAGTATAGGGGGGTCGTATATACTGTGTATATACTTTAGCCATAACTCGTACTTTCATATTTTTACTAATAACTATGGCTAATTACACTAAAAAATCTTAATAAAAAGATGTTTCATTCCTCAAATTCTTTGTGTATTTACTGATTAACAAATCATGTGAAAATATTTTTTGCAAAATGTTTGAAAAATAGTTTGAAAATCTCTTTGAAAAATCTTTTGAAAACTATTTTGAAAACGTTCTGTTACATGTTTTCAACCTTTGTAAAAACAGTTTGATTGTGAAATTATTTTCTTTGTGTGAAATAAAATGTTTGAAAAATGATTTGCAAATGGTTTGAAAAATGGTTGCAAAAATATGTTTCAAAAATCTATATATACTGTTTGGAAAACCTTTGCAAAATGATTTTCATATGTGCGTACATGTTTGTAAAAACTGTTTGTAAAAAATATTTTGGACTATAGTTTTCAAAATTGTTTGAAAAACCTGTGTCAAATAAATTTGAGGAATATTGACATCTCACCTAAAATTCACTATATATATAATTGATCACTTACCCTTGTAAATCCTTAAAATCCACTTCTTGTATATATAAGAAGCACTCCCGTATAAATATTTGTACCTAGTTTTTATCCAAAATCTTTCTATTTTAAAAAATCCCAAAAACATTTGCAAAATTAAAATCCAAAAACATTTGAAAAATCTTTTTGAAAAATCTAAAAAATGCATATGCATCATCATCATCTTTTCAAAAACCCATAAAAAGTTCAAAATCTTTGAAAATTGCATCACAAAAATATTTTCTGCATTCGCAAAGCATGGCATTCGCATTTTTGTGATTGAGTTTGATAGTTGAATAAGTCTAAATAAAATCCAGAGATTGGAGCTTGGTTAGACCTTAAATCTACCTAATTAACAGGAAACTTATAGGAACTGGGATTGAGGTACTTCAAGTCTAGTTGACTTAATTCTTTGAGGATCACGGGACTTAGTTCAATGGATTCTTGACTGTCTAAGTAGAGTATTTCGAAGCACACGCACGACTCTTGTTGATAATGACCTAACTTGGACACCTGCACCTTTCACATGGCTCAACTCAGTTGGAGTGGTGAGGGGGTTGGATTTGCCGGTATGAGACGCACACAGGTGGAAACATTTGTCCTCCTCTAGGGAGAGAAGTGCGCCCCAACCCGTCCAGTAATGATGAGTTTCGAGGATAGGAGATCGTGGGTTGCAATAAAGCTTCAAAAGAGGGATACTCTACTGGATCAATAGGAAAAACTCCCTATGTAAATGTTGTTGTATATAGTATTTCAAAAAAATGCAAAAAGAAAAAAAACTCCAAAAAAGTGGACAGGCATGTACAAAAATAAAAATACCTGCCGGAGTGTACATATGTTGTAAAGTCAAATAAGCAAGCTTGAGCTTCAAAGTCAAATCATGTGAGCCTGCAGCTGGATGACTTGACTACACCGGTCTTGCATCCTAGGATAGGTAGCTACACTGGCTACCGTCCATTCTTCTCTTCACCTCCCTCCTCTTGGGTTGGTTGCCACATGAACTTAGAAGGGAATACCCTGCTCCTTGAGGGATGAGTTGTTGGATTGGGGAATCATTGGGTTGTCATACTGAAGAAGTCACTCTCTTTGTCATTTCAGTTGAGGAGAGTCACTATCACTTACACTGTACGAGTCAGATTCATAGTCGTAAGGGTTTGCGTATGAGTTGAAATATTTCTGACCTGGCTACTGAGGAGACTTGAGCAGAGTTTTGGAATTCTCGAAGACTGTTGGATTTCAAATCCGGATCTCATTAAGGTCCCGCCCGCACTAAAATTCCAAGGTCCGACTTAAGCTCCAAACTTTGATTTCGTGAAGACAAGTTTGATAATTAAACTAAATCCACTTTCTTCTTTTTCTTTTCTTTAGCTTTCTTTTCTACACTTATTGCATAAGTGTTTGCTAGGGACTAGCAAAGGTAAAGTATAGGGGGATATGTGCCCGAGGTTGAAATAAACTTAGAAATAAACATTCAAATTTAACATCTAAATACTACAAATATATGTTTGAAGCAACAACGACAAGTAAAATTACAACAAATTATATTATCAAAGTTCATATAAATTAAAAGACGTGCTAAAAGTTTAACAACAATACAAATCAATACCAACAACAATTTACTTCTTCTTTGATCTAAAAAATTTAGACATTAAACCTTGCTTTGATTTCTTTTTTTCCTTCTCCTTTTCTTTGAACCTAGCATACACGTGTGCCTCTTCTTCAGGGTTGTTCTCCTCCTCCTCTTCCTCATCGGATTCAATCTCCTCAGGTTGAGATGCACGCTCTTGCGACATATATTATATATGAAAGATATATACATGTTACTTGCATTTTGTAGATATAGAAATATAAAATTATTACTCATTCTATAAGTAGAATACTTACATGTATGCCGTGAAATCTACTCGGAGCTTTGTTACCTGCTCCACCATCATCGCCATCTGCAACTCCATTGGAATTGATGATTGGGACGGATGTGGTTGTGTGTACGACGGTTGGGAGTATGCAGAATAGGAGTGACGATGTTCCTCCACATAATATGGAGGAAGACCACCAAGTGTCTGCTTCTTGTTCGCCACAATGTCCCTCTCCTCCAACATCTTATAAGATTTTCATTGTTTAATATGAAATTATATATTAGAAATGAGTATAGTAAGATAATATTTATCTATACCTGCTTCCAGATAGTTTTATCAAATGGTGGTTGCTCTCCAGTTGGATCACCACTCCATTTTTCTGCAGATAGTGCCAAATAACGATCCTAAAATACAAAGTGAAATATATATAAATGAATTATAATATATCATTCAATTGCAAATAAATGGATAGACTTACCAACAATTCTCCTGCTTCAGTAGTGGACCATTGCGACTCTCCTTCTTTCCCACTTATGTGGGTTCTCGACCACCACTCCTGAAAAGAGGGTTCTCTTTCCAACCTAGCTGCCTGAAAAAAACTTTAAGATGTGATAACAACATTGCATTATATTAAAGTAGATTTCAAAAAATAAATTTTATATTGTAATACCATCTCCGCTCTAATTTGATTGTGGCTTTTAGAGCCACTTGTCGATTTAATCCTTTGTTTTTGGCGGATTGTCCTTCCCGCCGTGGATCTTCTTCCAAACTCTGCATCCACAACGAATGCATCACTGAAATCCGTCCATTTGCCAGGATTATATTATGATTATTGATTATTTCAAAAAGTTTATTATAAATTATTTGAGAAATACAATACCTATCCTCCATACATCATGTTGGCGGGAACCTCTCGCATGCGAGTCTCTCCTTGCCTTGAAAAATATATCGCTCATTCTCTTTTCCGCCAAACGAATAAAGGCTCGACGATAAGCCTCCTTCCCCAGACCAGAACCAAGGCGAAACCTACTTTGAAAATTACAACAAATTATCAGATCCAAAAAACTTGACCAAAAATTTCTATATCACTTCTTAGAAATTTTTCTTACCAGAAACATATCAAACAGTTTCTCCTATTCTGTAGCAGGGATGAGACACCATCTAAATTGCATGGAAGTCAAGTGTGTCTTAATTATGTTGGTTATCTCCTCTGCCACCCTGTTGCTATTCAAAAAATTCCTGCATTTACTAAAAATTTTAAATATGATACAATTTATAAATATTTGGAAAAATTTTAATGACAAAATTTATTAAAATTTTACCTCCCATCCGTTGTAACCTCCAACAAAGGGTGGGATGCCGAAGTCTGTCCAACTGCAGCAGGTAAAGGCACGGAGGTGCTCGGACGTCCAGAAGAAGGAGAATCAGACTCCATCGATGTTTGTGCTGGTATGAGGATCGGGAACGGGAATCCAGTAGGGGTTGCTAAGGTAGAAGGCTCTCCATAGCCGCCTACATAAAAGGGTGCGGAGGATAACCAAGAGACTCGTAGTAGGCTATGACTCACCGGACCTCGTCAGACTGTGAATCTAAAACAGCATCCAGGGTGGGTTGCCCACTGGACAAAGGTTTATCTGAGGAAGATGGACGATTGGATCTATGTGATCCATGAGCCCCACCACGTCCAAAACCTGTCATGACAGTAATGATGATGTAATAGTTAATTACATAATTATTACTAAAGATTTTAGCTAATTCGATTATAATTGTATAATAAAACTTACAACTAATCTTCATCATTTATTTCGGTGGGATTAAAGGATATTTCTTCATTTTCTGAGTTTTCTGAATCATCATTTCTGGAGTCAGTATCATCTCGTAAGTCAACACAAAAAACTTCTTTATCAGGCAATCGAATCGATTTGATGATTGGGACTTCTTCTGTTAAGTATATTCGTTCATATATCGGTGTGAATGCTTCATCTATGTCATCTTCATGATGAGTGTAATCATTAGAAATATAACCTCGAAAATTTATCTTCACAACAGTTACAGTTTCAATTTATGAGTAAGCAAATTGTATAAATTCCTGAACACCTCTTTGAAAGGTATCTATTATACGTCCATCTACTACACGGTTGTACATCCACTCTCTATTTGTCATGTTGATCAACTTGAATTAAAAATTTATAATGTTAAATCTAGGAAAGTATGTGAGGATATCTAAACGTATCCCATTATTGAGATAAAAGATGAGAAGAGAAGTGTATTAATTATGTTATCACTTGAGCCCGTCCATAAAGATTCAAACTTACTAAAAGATGATCGTTGTCACAAGCTTCTTTATTTCTAACGAAAATTCGACAGCATAACCATGTACCTCTCCCGTATACCTCAGAAATCAATCGCAATCAACTTTCAAAATAATCATATTAGTGATTATTTCGATAGTAAACTATGATTGATTTGGTATACTAAAGAGGAAGGGGTTATGAACCGAGTAAGAAATAAAGAGCTTGTGACAACGATCACCATTTAGTAAGTTTGAATCCTTACGGAACCCCTTAGTCCGGGATCTCCGAACTAAAGAAAGCTAACATAAATGTAATACTTTAAGATCACTTTACGTCATACATTTGTATGTGCTACAAATGGAACTATAAAATAATCTTAAAATATTTATTCATTTATATTAGCCGGGCATTTACATAAATTTGGTTGGTTAACGATGGGGATACGGATAAGTGTGATCCTAATTTAGTACCTAATACTGTGCTTGGGTCACTAATAGTTGATGGCACCTACAAAAAAAGGAATTTCAAACCTGCAAACATAAAAATCAACGACCATTGGTCTGGGGTAAATATCCCAAAGTGAGTCCAATAGTGCTATGAAAAAATAAAAAAAATATAACACAGTTAGAGGTAATCAAATCCTCCAATGTGCTACACACTCCTCCCGTGGTGCAGGACCACACACCACCCGGTGTGGAGGGACACACTGTGTCTGAAGGATTTTGTGCGATTTAATATTCTAATTAATGGTTAGCGTTTTCGCCTTATAATAAATCTAACTATAAGTTAATGTGATATACTTGTGAAGGATATTGCGAATCCTTAAGTGCATCACGGAAGCGTGTCGATCGCATCGTATGCAATCGGAGCAACTAGTCGTACTAGATGCTAGATGCAGCAGAAATTAAAATTTTTAACTTTAAAGATGAAACCACACGATCACGAGAACACTTCTCGGATCGTTTCATCAAACCACAAAGTATAAGGAATACCTCTTGAAGCGTGGTTGTGATCGTGAGATCCCAAAGTAGAGATCCTCCTGTCTCAAGTCCAACCCACGGAGAATGCACTTGCGGGCACGATGATGAGTCGCGTCCTTCCCGCAATCCTTTGACGAAGATCCAAACGTCGAAGCGAAGCCAAAATGCTCTCCTTCCTAATACACAAAGTGGACGGCCACTTGAATATTAGGGAGAGCCCACACGAAAATGAGAGAGAGAGAGAGAGAATAGAATTCTTCAACTCAAGATGATGTTGTAACTTGGAAGGCTACCCTAGCCCTCCTTTTATACTAGTTTGGGATCCAATGGATCTTAATCCATGGGACACATGGATCCAACGGCTATGCTTGGTCCATGCTAAATCAATGGCTATGATTGTTGTTGGTTAAAACCAACAACATTAATTTAAATTAAAAATGTTGTAACATTATCAACATAATTTAATTTAACATTAACTAATTAAGAGATAATGTGATAATTAAAATGGAGTCAACCAACCACCCCTAAAATTAGGGGGCGTCACCCATGAACAATTCATGGGTGACGCCACCTATGAATGGTGGTTATTGGCTCCCTTTTATTTATCTTATTATTCCTTAATTAATCAAAAATATTCACCAAATTAATTCCAAATTAATTTGTGAATATTTCAATCATGCCATTGAATATTATGTGAATCATATTCACAACCCAAACTAATTAGTAAATTGCATTTCCAATTAATTAATAAATGTGAATCCAATCCACATTATTAATTAACAAATGCTATTTACATAAATTCTCTCTCTTATATATGTATATTATAAATCATATTTATAATACATATATATCATGGATAGTGTCATCCGCATTCTCTTATTCCTTGATAATTAAATCTTATTTAATTATCTTGGATAATCATTTTCATAATATGAATTATATTCATATTAAGTTTGATAATTAAATCTCATTTAATCATCAAGTCCTTGCTTGGATATTTCATCAAATGAATTATTCTCGAACCCTTTCAAGAATAATGTGCTTTCTCCGCAGATACTTGGAGATAAGGACAGGGCGATTGTATTATTCCATGTATAGTGACTTGGATATTGAGATCTTATCTCAAATCCAGATCTTACGAACCTCCCATAGATGCTTGATTAAATCAAGACCGCAAATCCAATCTTCTCATTGAATCTGAATCCCATTCAGACCAATGTCCAACACTTGGACTAAGATCGGATTGCTTCTCTACTGAAAGGAGTCACTAAAATCCAGACCTGTTTCATCACTCCCTTGGAATGGAAGCGTCATGGATATACAATCGTTTATGATCACATCACCCTTCAGGTATTCTCAATACCTGTACATCCTGCATACTGGAAGACCCATGATTAACCCGAAGATCATGATCATTTTATATATTGTCTTCTTCAGGGTTTAATCATTAAGTTTCTCAATCTTGGTCATTGGGATTTTGTATCGATCCTATGCTTTCCCAAAGCATATATCATACCTTCAAATTCATGTCATGCTTCCAAAGCACGACGACCATGCATGGAATTTGATCGGTCCCAATACCTCATGAGTGAGCTCGTGTCTTCCAGTTCACAAGTGAACCTATATGATCCCTTTGAGAGATCATATTGCTCATATACCCTTACATGCACACCAGCTCGCCGGTGTATAGACCTTGGTTAGGTCATCAACCTATTGGTCTGCCAAATGTACATACTCAGACATATAGCAATATATCTGTCTCCGGTCAGAGGATGCGTGCCTATGCTGTGACAGCATTCAACATAGGACTTAGGTTATCTCGATCTCGTCAGGTCAACCCATTGACCTAACTAATCTGACACCTCCGAATCACTATTTCCATGCAGAGGACCTGCATCAAGAGGTCGGTCAGATATCAACCTATGTGAGAAAGGATTGCCATCTCCTACTCAGGCTGGAGATCTCCACTTTACAATCATTTGACGGTGCTTGATGAGTCCTCTATCTAACTCCTTAGATATTCATCCAAACACCAGCCTCTATGATTCATTTAATGAATCAACAACTATATGATCATCAAGTTGGCCATGGTACATAACCCTAATTGTACAGAGGGACCTTATAGTGCATTCATTTATATAATTTCAGAAAGGGAGTGAAACATCAATAACTTTTATTGATAAACATAAATATTACAATAACATTTATTGTAAGAATGGTTCGCCCAGGGCTCACATGTCTAACAATCTCCCACTAGCCCTCAGAACCATTCAGGTACAATCCGTAAACCCATACTCATTACATGCTGGTCAAAAACCTTCTGTGTCAGAGGTTTGGTAAGAGGATCAACAATGTTGTCGGCAGAGGCCACCTTTGTGATGATGATATCACCACGCTTTTGAATCTCTCGAATGATGTGGTATTTCCTTTCCACGTGCTTGCTCTTTTGATGGCACATAGGTTCCTTTGCTTGGGCAATGGCTCCAGTGTTATCGCAGAGTAACGGGACGGGAGTATCAGAAGAAACTACGCCAAGCTCCAAGATGAACTTGCGCAACCACACCGCCTCCTTTGCAGCATCTGATGCGGCAATGTATTCGGCTTCTGTTGTTGAATCCGTCGTAGTGTCATGCTTCTTGCTTCTCCAGCTCACAGCACCACCGTTCAATAGGAATACAAACCCTGATGTCGACTTTCGATCATCAATATCTGACTGGAAGTCTGAATCTGTATATCCCAAGACTTGGAGATCACCATCCCCATAGACCAAGATGTAATCTTGCGTCCGTCTTAGATATTTGAATATGTTCTTTACTGCATTCCAGTGTTTTTCTCCATAGCAGGATTGGTAATGACTTACCAACGACTTACCACTCCCACTGCATGGCAGATGTCTGGCCTAATACACATCATAGCATACATCAAGTTTCCTACGGCTGATGCATAAGGGCATCCAGCCATGGCCTTCTTTTCCTCAACACTTTGAGGAGACATCCCTTTGGACAAATGGATACCATGTCCTAAGGGGAGGAATCCTTTCTTCAAACTATCCATACGGAATCGTTCAAGAATCTTCTTGATGTATCCATGTTGTGATAATCCCAATATTCTCTTTTCTCAGTTTCTGAACAACTTCAGGCCTAAGATGTAAGAGGCTTCTTCAAGATCTTTCATCTCGAAGGTATGGGATAGCCAAATCTTCACACTGGTCATCATTCCTGTATCATTCCCAATGATAAGGATATCATCTACGTAAAGCACGATGAACACAATGGCGCTCCCACTAAGCTTCTTGTATACACAAGGTTCATCAGAGTTTTGCACAAAATCATAACTCTTTATGGTTTCGTCAAATCTGATGTTCCAGCTACAAGAAGCTTGTTTGAGCCCATAGATGGATTTCTTCAGCTTACATACTTTACCATCCTCAGTTATGAAGCCCTGAGGCTGCTCCATTTAGATATCCTCCTCGAGGTATCCACTGAGGAAAGCCGTCTTGACGTCCATCTGCCAGATGTCGTAGTCAAGATATGCAGCTATAGCTAGCAATGTCCTGATGGACTTAAGCATGGCCACAGGAGAGAATGTCTCATCGTAGTCGATGCCTTCTCTCTGTGTGTAGCCCTTGGCTACGAGCCGTGCCTTGAAAGTCTCTACTTTCCAATCAGGTCCCCTCTTTCTCTTGAAGATCCATTTACACCCAATGGGTTTTACCCCTCTAGGTGGATCCTCTAGGGTCCATACACCATTCTTATGCATGGAGTCAATCTCTGACTTCATTGCCAGCATCCATCTATCCATGTCATGATCCGCAAGTGCTTCATCATATGAAGAAGGATCACTGTCAGCCTCACCTGACACATGGAATCCATACCTTTCAGGTGGTGCAACCACCCTCGAACTCCTTCGAAGAGGTATGGGTGTTTCATCTTCATTTATTTCTTCAGTTTCTGGTTCAGGAATCTCAGAATCCTCAGGGGATTCAATGAGTTCCTCCACTTCATTTCTGTCTTGACCTTTAAGGAAATCATCCTCCAGAAATTTCACATCCCTAGAGACAAAAAACTTTTGGATCTCAGGGTCATAAAGCTGGTATCCAATACCATCTTTAACATACCCAATGAAGTAGCACTCACGAGTGCGAGATTCTAGCTTACTTGCATCCACTTTCTTCGCATGAACCAAGCATCCCCAAACCCTCAAGTGTTTAACACTAGGCTTGGTACCATACCAGATCTCATGAGGAGTATTTGGTATAGACTTTCTAGGAATCTTGTTCAGGATGTAAATTGCAGTCTCTACTGTATATCCCCAGAAACTAAGAGGTAAATGTGCTTTGCTCATCATTGAACGGACCATGTCCATGATGGTCCTATTGCGTCTTTTAGCAACACCATTAAGTTGGGGAGTTCCAGGAGAAGTGAGATTGGAGACAATTCCATTCTCTTTAAGGTATTCCTTGAATTCATCTGAGAGGTACTCACCACCTCGGTCAGACCGAATTCGTTTGATCTTCTTATCGGTTTGGTTCTCAGCCAAAGCTTTAAACTCTTTGAACTTTTCAAAGGTTTCAGATTTATGACGTAGTAGGAAGATAAACCCGTATCGCGAATGGTCATCAATAAATGTCAAATAATATCGATATCCATTTCTAGTCGCGGTACTGAAGGGACCACATACATCAGTATGTATTAGGTCAAGAATACCTTCACATCTCGTAACCTTGTTACGAAAAGGTGTTCTGGTCATTTTACCTCGAATGCAGTGTTTGCAGGCAGGTAAAGATTGAACCTGCAGAAAATCTAAAGGTCCATCCTTTATCAATCTATTGATCCTATCAACAGATAAATGACCAAGCCTGTGATGCCAAATCATGTTTGAATGATTTCCATCCTCCTTGGATCTCTTGGGGTTTTCATTATTAGTGGTAGTAACATTCATGACACATTCATCAATGCACAATTCATAGAGTCCACCAGAAGTCAAAATACCATCCGCGATATATTTATCATAACGGTTTATGATTAATTTATTACAGAAAATGAAGGAATATCCATTTCTAACTAACTTAGATACAGATATTAAATTCCTCCTAACTTCAGGTACATAAAGACACTCTTTAAGCATTAGGACTCGACCACTAGATAATGATAGTCTGCATGTCCCAATGGCGACTGCTGCAACACTTGCATCAGATCCCATCTGGATAACTATCTCCCCATGCTCCAGATTCCTAGTTTCCTGAAACAAATGCAACGAATTGCATACATGAACAGAAGCACCAGAATCTACAACCCAACTTCCTTCTCGTCCAACGAGAAAGCTAGTTTCAATGATGAAAGTAGATTTCATACCTGCTGGGGCTTTACCTTTGTCGGTAGACTTCAGGTAATCCGGGCAGTTACGCCGCCAGTGCCCCGGCTTCTTGCAGTGGTGACAGACATCGGTCTTTTTCGATGTCATCAGTGTGGAAGCCCTAGAAGATGAACCAACTCCTTGATTCTTCTTCTTTCTCTTCGAGGCTGGGCCCTTCTGAGAACTTGCTTCCGCCCGCGCTTTCCTCTCACCTGTGCAACCATTGCACTAGCAGAGGGGTCGTCCTTCTTCATGACGTCTTCTGTAGACTTCAATGCAGCTAACAGCCCAGCGTTTGTGAAGTCACCTTTGTTCATGTGGTAAGACACAACAAAGTTATTGAAAGACTTAGGGAGCGACAGGAGAATGAAATCAGCTTGCATTTCAGAATACAAGTAGGCTCTCAGGGTTTCCAGCTCAGAGAGGTACCCAAACATTTTGAGTACATGTTCTCTGACAGAGGTCCCTTCTTGCATCTTGCAGCGAATAAGCTCTTTCATCACATTATAACGCTGTGTGCGGTTTATGTCACTGAACATTTCTTTTAGATTCAGCATAATCTCTTGGCAATCGTTCATTTCCACATGTTGCTTCTAAAGCACATTGGACAATGACCCAAGGATGTAACACCTTGCCAGATTATTGTCTTCATCATATTTATCATTATATAATTTATCTTCATCAGTCACAGGGTTTGCTATCTTGTCCTTGCTAAGCACGTAGGAGATACGCTCTGCAGAGAGAACAAGATCTAAATTTCGGATCCAATCTGAATAATTTGGTCCGGTCAACTGGTTGACCTCCAGAAGCCTGCTAAGTGGGTTCATGGACTTCATTTTCTGAAATTAAGAATGCACTATATTAGAATATATATAAATATATATTCATTTTAAGAATAATTTGATTAAGGTATTTTAAATCAAATTTGTCTTGCTAGGTCAACTTTGAAAGATTATTCCCTAATTGTCTTTCAAAATAAGAGATATACTTACCGTTATATCTCAAGCAAGATCTGGGATCTCCTTTCCTATCTTTATCGCATCCCAATAATATGAGAACTTGCGACTCCGATAAAAAGAAGCGGTAACTCATTCCGCCTTTTGCAAGTCCAACTTGTATTCCTAATTCGGTCTTTAACACCCGGGCCCACCACCCCTAAGATGATGTTGACCCGTTATTAATTGAACCAACCGTCAATAGGATTAGCACTCGCTATGCGCAATCCAATATCGCCTCAATAATATGAGGACTCGATATTGGGGTCACTATGCATACGGCCTTACTCTTTCGAGAAGCAAAGAGCCCGATCCAGATGCGCTTGCATACAGGAGCTGTCACTTCGGACAGGTGTCTCCTACATACAATCCCTGGCGATGGAAACCCTTCGCCTTGACGGGAGACCATGGATGTCACTTATGTGATCCTCCACCTCGTATTCAAATTTTATAATTAATTATCGTGAATCACATTCACATAATTAATTCTTCCAAGGAAAATACACATCTATTCAAAATAGAGTGTTTATTTGATATAATTAATTTAATCATATTAAATTAATCATTAATCCAATCATCAACAAACATGTCTTTTACTTGAATAGTAGGTATATTCTCAAAATACGTATTATTCGAATTTTAATAATTAGAAAAATACACATTGACTTTCTCAGGTATTATACAATCCCTACCCGATGTCATGGCCAGTACCGACGAGAGTGGGACGGACCACATACGTTGCAACCCGCGACCCCAATGCTCTCAAACAAGGCACCATATCCGCCTCGGGAAAGGATAATACCAGATAGATCATTATGTACTTTGAGATGCTCATCGGTTTTTCAACCGAAATTATACCATATAATATACATCAAAACATTTTTGATTATATTATAAGGATATTTGCTATACAAATCCCCAATCCTATTCAAACAAGAGGGGTTTTTCATGAAATGTTGTCCTACAACTATTGTAGGATAAACTATGGTTTTCATGAAAGCAATGTTTGTTGATGAAACAATGATCAAGATCTAATATCTCATCATTGTGGTTTAGGCAAGTGTCATTCAATGAAATAATTATTTCTTTAAATATTTTACAAATATTTATCACTAATTATTCCAGAAAATTAACAATTAATTTTCATCGTGATAATTGAATGACATGTCACAAGGTTCAAGATCAAAAATGTTAATCTCCAGCAGTGACCCCCAATCACTAAAATTAACTTATCTTGATCAATTTAAATCCAAAAAATGCAAACTCAGTTTCCAAAGAGTGCCTATTTTATTTATTAAAGAACCCAAGTGATAATTCACACATTTCGAGGTGGATTAAAACCGTAATTATCTCATTAATCACGTTTAAATCCGCAGTTCCTGCAACAGTGAATATAGTCATATTCAAAAAGCCATATCTTGAGCAAATGAAGTCCAAATTTAGTAAACTCAAGTACTATGGTTTTCTTTTAATGAGGAACAAAATCCAATGGAAAATTTCTGTTTAAACATTTTAAACAGTGCCGAAAAATTCAATTATACAGAGGTGCGAAAATTGAAATGCAGTAAAAATTTCGCAACCCTTTCAAGAACCAAATCGTCTAAGGTATATGGATCATATCCAAAACCTTATTCAACCTGGCTCTGATACCACTTGAAGGATATTACGAATCCTTAAGTGCATCACAGAAGCGTGTCGATCGCATCGTATGCAATCGGAGCAACTAGTCGTACTAGATGCTAGATGCAGCGGAAATTAAAATTTTTAACTTTAAAGATGAAACCACATGATCACGAGAACACTTCTCGGATCGTTTCATCAAACCACAAAGTATAAAGAATACCTCTTGAAGCGTGGTTGTGATCGCGAGATCCCAAAGTAGAGATCCTCCTGTCTCAAGTCCGACCCACGGAGAATGCACTTGCGGGCACGATGATGAGTCGCGTCCTTCCCGCAATCCTTTGACGAAGATCCAAGCGTCGAAGCGAAGCCAAAATGCTCTCCTTCCTAATACACAAAGTGGACGTCCACTTGAATATTAGGGAGAGCCCACACGAGAATGAGAGAGAGAGAGAATAGAGTTCTTCAACTCAAGATGATGTTGTAACTTGGAAGGCTACCCTAGCCCTCCTTTTATACTAGTTTGGGATCCAATGGATCTCAATCCATGGGACACATGGATCCAACGGCTATGCTTGGTCCATGCTAAATCAATGGCTATGATTGTTGTTGGTTAAAACCAACAACATTAATTTAAATTAAAAATGTTGTAACATTATCAACATAATTTAATTTAACATTAACTAATTAAGAGATAATGTGATAATTAAAATGGAGTCAACCAACCACCCCTAAAATTAGGGGGCGTCACCCATGAACAATTCATGGGTGACGCCACCTATGAATGGTGGTTATTGGCTCCCTTTTATTTATCTTATTATTCCTTAATTAATCAAAAATATTCACCAAATTAATTCCAAATTAATTTGTGAATATTTCAATCATGCCATTGAATATTATGTGAATCATATTCACAACCCAAACTAATTAGTAAATTGCATTTCCAATTAATTAATAAATGTGAATCCAATCCACATTATTAATTAACAAATGTTATTTACATAAATTCTCTCTCTTATATATGTATATTATAAATCATATTTATAATACACATATATCATGGATAGTGTCATCCGCATTCTCTTATTCCTTGATAATTAAATCTTATTTAATTATCTTGGATAATCATTTTCATAATATGAATTATATTCATATTAAGTTTGATAATTAAATCTCATTTAATCATCAAGTCCTTGCTTGGATATTTCATCAAATGAATTATTCTCGAACCCTTTCAAGAATAATGTGCTTTCTCCGCAGATACTTGGAGATAAGGACAGGGCGATTGTATTATTCCATGTATAGTGACTTGGATATTGAGATCTTATCTCAAATCCAGATCTTACGAATCTCACACAGATGCTTGATTAAATCAGGACCGCAAATCCAATCTTCTCATTGAATCTGAATCCCATTCAGACCAATGTCCAACACTTGGACTAAGATCAGATTGCTTCTCTACTGAAAGGAGTCACTAAAATCCAGATCTGTTTCATCACTCCCTCGGAATGGAAGCGTCATGTATATACAATCGTTTATGATCACATCACCCTTCAGGTATTCCTAATACCTGTACATCCTGCATACTGGAAGACCCATGATTAAATCGAAGATCAAGATCATTTTATATACTGTCTTCTTCAGGGTTTAATCATTAAGTTTCTCAATCTTGGTCATTGGGATTTTGTATCGATCATATGCTTTCCCAAAGCATATATCATACCTTCAAATTCATGTCATGCTTCCAAAGCACGACGACCATGCATGGAATTTGATCGGTCCCAATACCTCATGAGTGAGCTCATGTCTTCCGGTTCACAAGTGAACCTGTATGATCCCTTTGAGAGATCATATTTCTCATATACCCTTATATGCACACCAGCTCGCCGGTGTATAGACCTTGGTTAGGTCATCAACCTATTGGTCTGCCAAATGTACATACTCAGACATATAGCAATATATCTGTCTCCGGTCAGATGATGCGTGCCTATGCTGTGACAGCATTCAACATAGGACTTAGGTTATCTCGATCTCGTCAGGTCAACCCATTGACCTAACTAATCTGACACATCCGAATCACTATTCCCATGCAGAGGACCTGCATCAAGAGGTCGGTCAGATATCAACCTATGTGAGAAAGGATTGTCATCTCCTACTCAGGCTGGAGATCTCCACTTTACAATCATTTGACGGTGCTTGATGAGTCCTCTATCTAACTCCTTAGATATTCATCCAAACACCAGCCTCTATGATTCATTTAATGAATCAACAGCTATATGATCATCAAGTTGGCCATGGTACATAACCCTAATTGTACAGAGGGACCTTATAGTGCATTCATTTATATAATTTCAGAAAGGGAGTGAAACATCAATAACTTTTATTGATAAACATAAATATTACAATAACATTTATTGTAAGATTGGTTCGCCAGGGCTCACATGTCTAACAACTTGGTCATATTAACTAGAATTTAATGTGATAATAAATTATCACAAAAGAAACATTGGTGTATATCATATCTCATATCCACACGATATGAAATTGTCCAACTAATATTAACGATGTTTATCATAACTAATATCTACACTATTGAAATTGACTAACTAATGTTATTCACAAGTTATACCTTATGTTAATCAAAAGTTATACATAATGTTAATTATTTAAGTACAAATATATAGCATCATTGCAATATATTCCTATATCGTAATTTTAATCATTTTAAGAAAATTAACAATACTAACTAGTCTAGATGTTGTAGTGGACATTTTATCATGTATATTTTACAAAGTCTAAACCTAATGTTGGTTGAGGCATTTTATCGAACACCTACAAGGCATAAAATTCTACATATAAATGAGACAACCACAATCAAATTACCAAGATTATAGTGATCCACTCTTATCCTAAACATGTAAAAAACATTTAAATACATCCGTTGTATACACTATATCCAACAAAAAAAATCAAAAAATTGAAACCCTAAACTATCAAAACAAGACAAATTTCTAATGAAATCTTAAAAAACGAGAGAGAGGAGGAAGGATTATACTGAAGGGTAGATGTATATCTACTCGAAACACGAAAACGATGGGCGTCGGTGTCGGAGCGTACGGTTGGCGGGTCGTTGGAGGGGTGATTTGGGGAGGGATCGCGTGAGTATGAGGAAGAAAGGGGCGCCCGATGTTCTGTTTACGGACATGGACGAGCTCATTTAAGTGCTCGCCCAGCCATCGCCATGTGCTCGCCCAAAATTTCCCAAGCGCTGAAGTTATCTGCGCATAAAATTTCAAGTGGGCGAGCACATGTGAGCGAGCACATGTGCTCATCCAAATTGGCAATTGAGCCGCTCCTCAGAATTCAAACCGGCGACCCCCATGGGCGAGTACATGTGCTCTTCTTGTGCTCGCCCACAGCCGAGCGAGCACATGTGCTTACCTAGTGGACGCAAATCTGTGCACGCCATTCCCGCCTTTTTTGTAATGTCTGGGATATTTCATCCTAAGTATAAGGGGAGACATGATGAGTTGTTGATCTATTTATTCCCACCCTCAAACCTCCCTGCATGTAGATACAGCTTGTTATACTTAGGATTACTTCATCATAAGTATAGGGGGGATGATTAACTTCTCATTCCTTGATTATTTATTCTTTACTCATTGTAGTATAGTCTCTTTATACCTACTACGAATTATGTCTTTTCTTTTGTTTCCGACCTATGAGGACATAGCTCAAGCTAAGTGTAGCGGGGTCGTATATACGTTGTATATACCTTATCCATAACTCGTGCTTTCGTATTTTCAATAAGTACGGTTAAAATCCAATTAATTAAGTATAAAGAACATACTTGTATAAAATACATTAAAATTCTTTATATACCGATTCATAAATCAGTCTAAAATGTTTTATAAAATGTTTGAAAATGGTTTGGAAAATTTTTTGAAAAAACTTTTAAAAATTGTTTGGAAAATATTTTGTAAAATATTTTCAACCTTTGTAAAAATATTTTGTTTGTAAAATTTTCTTTTAATTATTTCAAATAAAATATTTTGAAAATATATTTGAAAAAGATTTGAAAAATGATTGCAAAAATAGTTTCAAAAATCTATACATACTATTTCAAATAAGTAAGCTTGAGCTTCAAAGTCATACTCATGTGAGCCTGCAACCCGGTGTCTTGGCTACGTTGGTCAAGAATCCTAGGATATATAACTACACTGACTACTGTCCATTCTTCTCTCCACCTTCTCTTCTTTAGTTGGTTGTACTTGAACATAGAAGGGAATACCTCGCTTCTCGAATAAAGAGTTGTCGGATTGGGGAATCAAGGTCACCATGTTAGAGAAGACTGACTTTTATGGCTTCATCCGAGGAGAGCTACATATCACACACACTGTCTAAGATAAATTCATAGTCATAAGGGTTTGCGTATGAGTTGACTTGTTCTAACCTGACTATTGAGGAGACTTAAGCATAGTTGCGACTCTTAGAGGCTATTGCATCGCAAGTCGAGTTCTTAATAAGGCTCCGACCGCACCTAGAATCCAAGGTCTGACTTAAGCTCCAAACTTTGATTTTATGAAGACAAGTTTAGAAATAAATCAATCCAAGTTCTTCCTTTTTTATTTTCTTTATTTTTATTTTATGCACTTATAGGCATAAGTGTTTGCTAGAGACTAGCAAAGGCAAGTATAGGGGGTGATGAATCTCCATTTCATCACTTTATTCTTTCATTTTAGCCTTTGGACTAGCAAAGGCAAGTATAGAGGGAATATGAATCTCTATTTCATCACTTTATTCTTTCATTTTGGTCTTTAAACCCTTTCTAAATGCATGTATATATCATTATTTTGCATAAATTAATGCTCATTATTTATTGTACAAATATTTATAAAATACATTGTTTAAAGCTAAAATAAAAGAATAACGAAAAAAATAAAATGCCAAGGTATTTTATGACCATAAACTCTGAAACCTAAACGTCATGATGACAAGGTCGATAAGGAATAAAGTAGAGGGAGATAAGGGTCAAACACACAATTAAAACCCTAATTGTGTTTCTTTAATAAATCATTTTTGGAACCTATTTTATTTTTTGTTATTTAGACATCAAATAAAAAATTTTATACATGAAAGTTGTAGATAAAAAGAAAGAAAAATACAAAATTGATTTCACATAAAAATAATATATAGTGTTCATTCTATACTCTTAATAAAAAGCCACAACACAAACTTCACATACCCATATCTTCTCTGTAAAACTCAAAATGCATCAAATCTCCTTTAATTATATACAACTTTTAATTAGCTATTTAATGAAGATGGTTCCATTTAATTTGGAGTTTAGATGTAAAAGTTGGATTTTGGACCCTTTTTGTACAATATACCTGAATAAAATATTTATTTTATTTATTCTTTATATTTTCCATAATTTTATATTTTATATTTTTGTAAATATTATTTATATTATATGTATATAATTGTAAAAAATAAAACCATTAAAAATAAACTAAAATAAATAAGTGTATAATATATAGATGAATACAATATACTTATACCTATATAATAAATACATCTAT
The DNA here is from genome assembly GCA_037367405.1 of Ottelia alismoides. Taxonomy (NCBI): domain Eukaryota; kingdom Viridiplantae; phylum Streptophyta; class Magnoliopsida; order Alismatales; family Hydrocharitaceae; genus Ottelia; species Ottelia alismoides. Next base: position 53,107 of record JAZKJV010010752.1, read on the forward strand.
TTATTTAAGTATGCAAATAAACTCATAAACATTAATAAAATTATTTTTGTGTACACATAAATAAGTTATAAAAATATAAATTAGTTATGTAAATAATAAAATCTAAAATATAAAATAAAATACACATATATAGATAAATACACCTATAACTATACATGTAAATAATAATTCATAGTAAATAGGCTCATAAAATAAATAAAATTATGGATAAAATACTGCATAAAATAAGAAATATTTTTATTTTATACATACATGTAAATAATAATTCATAGTAAATAGGCTCATAAAATAAATAAAATTATGGATAAAATACTGCATAAAATAAGAAATATTTTTATTTTATAACATAAACTCATTTACTATTTATACTTTATTTTATAATGCATTTTTACCTCGCATTTTTTGATAGGTCCACGTGGACGAATCAGAGACCTTTTATTGACTCTAGTCAACTGCCCCTTTGGCTCCTTCGACCCGTGTCAGAACCTCGAGCTGCCCGCTTCTCACCATTTCCCCTTACAATTTAATGATCTACTCAACTAGAGCCTTGAACAATTTTTACATATGGGATCTCCACGATTCATGCACGACCCTTAGATCCCATCGATCCCCACCATTGCGTCCTTGAATCCAGTAACAAAATCTGCCAAAATCATGTCAATAAATAAAAACCTCATGCCTCCTTCTCTATTTTGATCCTTTCTCGAGCCATGAATTGTTGGACATGCGAGCCCACGGTGAGCGATTAGGCAATAAATGTTATTGCGAATATCATTCACTGATCTGAAATGAAGAATAACTAATTTGCATAATAGGTCCCTTAGTACAATTAGGATTATGTATCATGACCAGCTTAATGATCATACATTTGTTGATTTAATTATTGAATCATAGACGTCGGTGCTTGGATGAATATCTAATGATTTAGATTGATGACTCATCAAGCACCGTTAAATGATTGTTAAGAGATGATCTCCAACCTGAGTAGGAGATGGAAATCCTTCTTCTAAAAACTGACGTCTAACCAACCTCTTGATGCAGGTCCTCTGCATAGGAATAGAGAGTCGAGGTGTTAGATAAGTTAGGTCAAAGAACTGACTTAACGAGATCGAGATAACCAAAGTCCTATGTCGTATGTTGTCACGATATAGGCATGCCTCCTCTGATCGGAGACAGATGTGTTACTATATGTCTGAGTATGTACATTTGAAAGACCAATAGGTTGAGACCTAACCTAGGTCTATACACCGATGCGCTGGTGTGCATGCATGGGCACATGAGTAATACGATCTCTCAAAAGGATCATACAGGTTTAGTTACTGAACCGGAAGAGATGAGCTCACTAATGAGATATTAGAATCAAATTCCGTGCACGGTCATCTCGGTTTAGAAGCTTGACTGAATTTGTAGGTTTGATATATACTTTTGGAAAGTATATGATCAACACCTGAGTATGATATATGCTTTTGGAAAGTATATGATCGATACCAACTCCCAACGATCGAATGAGAAACTTAATGGTAAAACCCTGAAGGAGACAATCCAAAAGAGATCTCTAAAACTTTGGGTTTAATCTGGGTCTTCTAGTATGCAGGATGTACAGGTATTAGGAATACCTGAGGGTGATGTGATCATAAACAATTGAGTAACCATGACGCTTCCATTTCGAGAGAGTGATGAAACATGTCTGGATTTTAGTGACTCCTCTCATAGAGAAGTGATCTAGTCTTAGTCCAAATGTTGGACCTTGATCTGAATGTGATTCGGATGCAATGAGAAGATTTAGCTACGGCTTTGATTTAATCAAACATCTATGGGAGGTCCGTAAGATCTGGATTTGAGATTTGATCTCAATATCCAAGTCACTATACATGGAACAATACAATCGCCCTGTCCTTATCTACAAGTATCCGCGGAGAAAGCGTATTATCCTTGAAAGAGTTCATGGATAATTTCATTGTTGATATGTGTATCCGTGCATCGAGAAAATTGATAATTAAATGTGATTTAATTATCATTAATAATATGAATTTGATCCATATTATAAGGAGATATATCTAAGATAATTAAATGTGATTTAATTATCAAAGATGTGAATAATGTGAATGTCATTCATGTTATTTGGGTATATGAGAAGAGAGAACCAATATGATTAAATGTGATTTAATTATCATGGATAGGAATAATGGGGATAACACCATCCATATTAATCAAGTATATTATAAATGTGATTTATAATATATTAGAGAGATCATATTGTGATTTATATTTGTTAATTAATTATTGATGTGAATTGGATTCACATTGGATGATTAATTGAAAATATAATTTACATTTTATTTTGGATTGTGAATGTGATTCATATTTTTCAAAAGGCATGATTGTAATATTTCAAAAGATAATTATGAATTTTTTATGAAATAATTTACAATAATTGTTGTTGTAAATTTTGAAGATATCGTGAGATAATGAGATCTCATGAGATGGTTGGTAGCCATCCCTCCTTTTTAGGGGATATGGTTTATCTCTCATTATCTCCAAAGATAATCAATTGATTTGATTCTAATTTAAATATATTGATTTGTTAATATATAGTAATTTAAATTAAGTTAATTATTTTTGTGTTTTTACAAAAAAATCATGACCATTGAAAGAAACACAAATCAATCTCATCCACTGATTGTGTGATGTCCATGGATTGGGGTCCATGGACTCCCAAAACCCTATATAAGAAGAGGAATCCCTTGCTCTTCAAGACACACAATAACTAATGCTCTCTCTCTCTTTCTCCACACGCCAATCCTCTCTTTCTCTCAAAGGGGTCATCCATCATGGAGCCTTTGTGAGAGTTGTCATCGTCGCAGCATCGTCGTTATGTTGCCTGATCATCTACTCGTGGATCTCCATCTCCTTCGGTGCACCTCGCTCATGAAGAAGATGTTGGATCTCGTGTGACGAGATCAGAAGATCCACCGCTTGGATCATCAACATGGATTGCGAGGAGCACGTGTCTCATCAAGGCGCTCGCAAGCGTCTTCTCCTTTGGATCGGACTTGAGACAGGAAGTCTCTTGGTTTAGAGACTCGATCGCAACCATGCTTCAAGAGTTAAACCTTATGCCTATTTGTGGTTAAGATGAAACGATCCAAGAAGTATTCTTGGATCATGTGGTTCATCATTTAAAAAAAACTAAATTCCGCTGCCTCGAGCAACTAGTGCGACTAGTCGCTCCCGATCGCATTCGATGCGATCCTCACGTTTCCGTGATGCACTGAAGGATTTTCCCATATCCTTTAAGTGGTATCATATCCTTAGGTTGGAGGTTTTGGGTACTATCCATAAACCTAAGAAGACGGGTTCATAAGGGATTGTGAAAATTTTATCGCATTTCAATTTTTGCAGCCCTCTTTTGTAATAGATTTAGGTCATATTTAATATGTTTAAACACAAAACTATCACTTAGAAAATGTTCCTCATTAATTAAGAAAATATTGAGATTTGAGTTCGTTTGATTTGGAATCCTATAACTCAAGATATGATCTTTTTAATAACCATATATACATTATTTCGAGGATGGCGAATTATGACGTAATTAATGAGTTAATTACTATTTTAAAACACCTGAAAATATATGTTTATCACTTGGTTTTATTTTAAATATAATTATCAATTTTTATAAATTTATTTTGGTTAATTTGGATTTAAATTGATTGGGATATGTTAATTTTAGTAAGTAGCGGTCACTGTTGAAAACTACATAATCGGTCATGAACCTTGTGATTGTCATTTAAGTAACTTGTGAAATTAGTAGTTAATTTCCTGGAATAATTATGGATATTATTTAGGAAATATTTGATGATAATTTTCCCCTTAAATGACATTACCTTAATCAATAAATGATTAAATATGATCCAGAGCACCAAGTGGTTACTTGATACACTTTCATCGAACATGTTACTTGAATAGGTTTGGGAATTTGTTTAGTAAATTTCTTTATAATCAAAATAGTTTTGATTATTACTATATAGTATAATTTCGGTTGAAAAACCGATGAACATCTCAAGTACACAATGATCTATTTGGCATTATCCTTTCCTGAGGTGGATGTGGTGTCTAGTTGGGGAGCGTTGGGGTAGCAGGTTGTACCGTATACGATCTGTCCCACTCCCGTCAGTATTGGTTATGATAGCAGGTAGGGACTTAATAATACTGGAAAAATCATGGTGTATTTCCTAATTATTAAAATTCAAATAATATACACTCTGAGATAATACCATTCTTTCAAGTAATAATCAAGTTTGTTGATTCAATTGGATTGATAATTGATTTAATGAGATTAAATTAATTATATCTAATTAAAACACTCTATTATGAATAGATGTATAATTCCCTTGCAAGAATTAATCGTAATGAATATGATTCATAATGATTAGTTAAATTTGAACATGATATGGAGGATCACATAAGTGACATCCATGGTCTCCCGTCAAGGCAAAGGGTTCCATCGCCAGAGATTGTATGTCGGAGACGTCTGTCCGAAGTGACAGCTCCTGCATACAAGCCATTTGGATCGGGCTCTTTGCTTCTCGAAAGAGTAAGAACGTATGCGTAGTGACCCCAATATCGGATCCTCATATTATTGGGGTGATATTGGATTGCGCATAGCAAGTTGTATTCTTGTTGACGGTTAGTTCAATTAATGACGGGTCAATATCACCTTAGGGGTGGTGGCTCGGGTGTTAAAGACCGAATTGGAAAATGAAAGTTGGACTTGCAAGGCGGAATGTGTTCCCGCTTCTTTTTATCTGATTTACATTTTCTCATATTATTGAGATATGACAAAGATAAGGAAGGAGATCCCAGATCTTGCTTGAGATATAATGGTAAGTATATCTCTTACATTGAAAGTAATTAAGGGAATGAAATTTTAATGTTGACAAGACAAGACAATTTTGATATAAAAATTCCTAAATCAAAGTAAAATATGTATATAAAATATATATTTATATACATTTATGTAAATTTCTTATTTCAAATAATCATCATTAAACCCACTCAATAGAATACTCAATAATAACCAGTATGTATAATGGATTGGATCCATGATCAAGATATTGTACTTGAAGTTGGATGTATAATGTATGTAGTTGCAATGTACAAGTTTCCTCATAATAATGAGGAATGACAATTAAATAGATAATAGGACTATAACCCTAGGGTTTGAGTTTGTATGTCTCTATATTCTTGATTCATCGAATGTACTTTGGAAGTGACATGTCGATGATGATCTCAATTGTTAAATAATCCCTTATAAAATCTAAGAAGATGAACTGGCATACATATATGCTCTCGACATTTAATCATGAATGACATGGTTTACTTCATTATGCAGAATGATGGCTCTATAAGAGATGATGTACTCAAATGTTTGAGTACCTATCTGAACCAATGATTTTAAGAGTTAAGATGAATGCTGATACGATGAGTGTCATCATTCTACTATCTATACTCTAGTCATTCATGAAGCTTTGTAATATTCACATTGTATGAATTGAATGAAGCATGTATAAATGTTGAAATAGTCTTATATTGAAATCTTTTGAATTTAATATAAGAGATCCTTTGTCTTAAGCAATAGTTGTTTATAGATGAAGAAAGCGCAGTGGAAGCATGGGTCTGACCCATGTAAGAAGGAAAGTCAAGGAGTTGACTGTACTTCTGTAATTTCCATATGACATCCAAAGAGTTGAATAAATGCTAATACTGCAATAAGCCAATGTATTGATAGTGTGACTATCTAGTCTATCTAGGATCCTTAGAGAAGGACTCAGATAGTGCATCGGAATAATCTATATCTACATGTCATCATTGAAATTGACTTACTTATTGGATAAGATTAAGAGTCTGATAATTGTATCTCATTTTTCTAATGACATTTGCAAATTAGTTGTATATGTTTTAGAAGACTATAAGATTTGATCTTAAGGTTTAATATACATCTACATGGATGTTGATGCAATTATTGCAACAATCTCTGTTGGATGGATAGACTTCATATTTTCAGTGGGAGAGTCCTTAGTCTTAGAGAATGTCTCTATGACCTATATATTAGAATACACTCAGTTTATTTCTAAATGTTGGAAATAAATATGAATTCTGGAATAAACCTATAGAGAGTTATGATGGATATATTTCAGATAGTAATCTAACATATAGTGGACTCTACTAAATTAGAAAATTAATGATTGGTTCATTATGATTTCTAATATTGGCAGTTAAACCTTATTAGATCAGTATGAGGATGAAGATCGTTTGATAATGATCTAGCATCAAGCCTTGGACATTTGTCTGTTGATTTGATCAATAGACTAGTAAGAGATGAAACTTTAGAATGTCTAAAATTTCAAAACTTACATACTTATGAATATTGTATTCAAATTAAAATGTCCAATACATCCTTCTCTGGGAATGGTATTAGATGTCGAGGTATTCAAGATCTCATACATATTAATGTATGTGGATCATCTATAAATGATATGAGATATCATGCGATGATTTTGTGATATGATATTTCTTTCCTTCACCTTAGAAACCTTTGAAATGTTCAAATATTTCACAATTTTGGTTTAGAATCAAAGTTTGAAGGAAGATGAAATGAATTTAATATGATCTAGGTAGAAACTACTTATTAGATGAATTTATGGAATATCTTATGAAGATATGAATATCATTCCTATCTCACTCCTCCTAATTCACCTAAACTCAATGGAGTTGTAGGAACATATAATTAGATCATGTGTGACATGATTTGATCAATGATGAATATTAGCATAATTACCTCTTAGTTTCCAGGTATATATGTAGTACAGACTACAATATATATCCTTAACAAAGATTCCATGTAAATCTAAATTAAAAATAGACTAGAATTTTGTATAATTAGTGTTAATTTTTTGGGAAAAAACTATATAGAGGACCTTGATCTTTTGTATATTGCATTTATATTTGTCAAGAGGTTTTAATTTAAATATGTTTGGTTAAATTGTAAAATATCCCTTGAATTTTTACTTTAGGGTTCTGCAATGCATGTAAACTTTTTAATATTTGCAAAAAGGTAACAGTATTCAATTTTTGTGCATGTTTGTTTAATTTTTATAAATATCATCATTGCTCTAAAAATTATGCAAAAATAGAGCAATGTACATGGAGGTATATTCTTTCACACCGTATTTTTATCTTTGCATTTTATACAAATTTCTTTTTTAATAAAAATCAAAAAGAGCACTTTTTGCCCTTGTTTGACTTAGAAAATACATAACAATTATAAAATATTTTTGAAAAAAAATCAAAAAAATAAATTTTTTCTATCAGATCGAAATTCACTATAAATAGAAGAAGGAAATGATAAAAAATTAAAAACTACAAAATCCTTATAAAATTATATAAATTCTTCAAAAAATCTAAAAAAATCCATTTTATGTCTCTCGATTTTCCTTATAGTATATATTATCTATTAAAAATAGTTTTGGAAATTTTCTGATTATATTTAGTATTTTTAAATTCCAAAATAATGCAGCTTATTTACTTAATCCCAGTTTTGAGATATTTTTAACTTTCAAAATACCTAAAATTAGCAAAAATACCCATAAAATCACAAAAACATTAGAAAATATGAAAAAAAACACTAAAACATTCCGTTTTATGAATTTTGATCGTTTTTATCTATCTTTATAACTATAATACCCTATATTCTATAAATATATATTATAATCATCATAAATACCTTATAAATACTTTTAAAACAAAATATATATTTATATTATAAAATGGATTATATTTCTTAATTTTTGTATATTTATTATAATATACATACAAGTATTGTTCACGATATAAATATTGTTATATTTATATATTCATATACCCTTACATATATTTTATTTAAATTTAAAAATTGGAGATTCAAAAATTAAATATGTATATATAAAGAGAGAAAAGAATAATCAAATAAAAGTTTAAAAACCAAAAAAACCACATAAAAGGGCATTTGTGTACATAATTCCTTTTTAATTAGCAATAATCATTAGGCTACCTAGTTTGCTCTTCCTGGTTCGACCTCTACATACTTACACTATACATCTTTGTTTTTAAAGTATAATAAATTGTACTTTACATTTTTATCATTGATTGATTTATTATATGTTGTGGGTTCTTGTTGTCTGACCAAATTTCACCTCATTTATGACAGTATCCAACTTGCCTTTCACGCCCCCTTCGTTTCTCGGTGCATTCTCCATTCTCATGACCCATAAGTTCCCTTTGATCCTTCATGGATCAAGACCCTGGTGCTCCCTCCACCGCCTTCATCGAGCACCTGTACGTCCTCCCATTTTGCCATCGATTTCCACCAATAATAGCCTAGGAAACTTCACCGAAGACCCTTTGAGTTTTATATGCAAGTAACGCTACTAGAAGAGCCCATTTGAGGGCTATTCGATTTCAAGAGCGGTTCCAGACTTTCACGCATGCCAGAGCTCCACTGATGAGCTCTAGACCTTTTTGTGGTGGTCTTCCAAATGTGGAAGCCACCCCCAAGCATGGATGCCACTTCTTCATCATCGAGAAAGAGGCTCGGGGGTACTCTGATTTGAAGATTGAATCTCGGAGGAGGGGGAGTTCATCCTTGTTGTTCGAGGACAGCAGCTACCATTTGATCTGGAGAGGAGCTCTAGATTATTCTTTCGTCGTTTAATCACAAAGGCCATGCACCTTCCGATCCCATCTAGGATTTAATCTCAGTCACTGCAACCCGAAGTGTCATCGCGCACACAATATGCGCCACGCATCCAAGTGAATCAAGCCTAGCCATTGGATCGCGTGCTATCGGGGGTATATTGCATATTTTCCCCTCTGACTTTTTGGTTTTATTGCTTAGTCCTGAAAATATGATTTGTAATGTATATAATGGTGGTATTTTTGCATGGAACCCTATATCTCATTATGTAATTTCATCGATGTCTATGCCATCTCACCTCACTTGGTCCCCCCACGTGAGGTGCGAATTTTGCACCTATACCCCTATTGATTTTTTATATTTAAAAATAGTCCATAAATTTGTATAATTAGTGCTAATTTTTTGAGAAAATTATACAGAGGACCTTGAACTTTTTGTATGTTGCACTTATACCCCCGTCAAGCGATTTTAATTAAAATATATGTGGTTAAATTGTAAATTAGCCCCTGATTTTTTGTTTTAGGGTCCTGGAATGCATGTAGCTTTTTAATATTTGCAAAAAGGTCCCTAACAATTTTCGATTTTTGTGCATTTTTGTGTATTTTTTATAAATATCATCCTTGCTCTAAAAATGAGCAAAAGTAGGACAATGTACTTGGATGCATATTCTTTCATGCCATATTTTTATTGTTGCATTTCATACATATTTACTTTTTATTTAAAAAAAATCAATAAGAGCACTTTTTACCCCTATTTGACTTAGAAAATATCTAAAATATAAAAAAATGAAAAAAAATCCAAAAAAAACAAATTTTGTCTATCAGATCAAAAATATCTAAAAATATAGAAAGGAAATGATAAAAAAATTAAAAAGCCCCAAAATCCTTATAAAATTATAAAAATTCTTCAAAAAATCCAAAATTGTTCATTTATCTCTGAATTTTCCTTTTTTATATATTATCTATTAAAAATAGTTTTGGGAAATTTTGATTATATTTAGTATTTTTAAATTTTAAAACAATGCGGTCTATTTACTTAATCTCTGTTTTGGGATATTTTTTACTTTAAAAATACCTAAAATTTACAAAAATACCCATAAAATTACAAAAACATTAGAAAAAATATGGGGGAAATATTAAAACATTCTGTTTTACGAGCTTTAATTATTTTATATATATATTATAATTATAATACCATACATTGTATAAATATATATAATAATGATTATAAAATCCTTATAAATATTTTTAAAACAAAAAATTATATATGATGGATTATATTTTGTATATATTATTATGATATAATAATTATTTTACACCCTATATGCATTATTATATTTATATATTCATATACCCTTACACACACATATACATATATATATATGTATTTAGATTAATAAATAAAAAATTAAAAATTAAATATATATATAGAGAGAGAGAGAGAAGAGAATACTCAAATAAAAGTTTAAAAACCAAAAACCCACGTAAAAAAATATTTGTGTGCATAATTCATTTTTGATTAGCAATAATCATTAGGCTACCTAGTTTGATCTTAGTGGTTCGACCTCTACATACTTACACTATACATCTTTATTTGTAGAGTATAATAAATTATACTTTACATTTTTGTCATTGATTGATTCATTATCTGTTGTGGGTTCTTCTTGTCTAACCTGACTTTCGTGAGCGGTCGCTTCAACGACACTCTATCTTCGCTTTTTAGAGAGGATATTTTAAACCTTTGCAGAAGTCTCGTCAACAATGCCCAAGCCCTTCACAACCTTTGTGACGACAAATATTGTTCCATGCAACGAGTTGGGGTTCATGAGCATCAGATGTTCCCTTATAGAGGAAGGTGGATCGAATCGAGACTAATTTCTTAGGACATATTTAGGAATATGGTTTATAGAGCAAAGATGTGCAATAACATGGTGTGTAATGGTTGCGTTAAGAATAGCATATCTAGAAGATATATGAAGGTAAATTCTTTTGAGCATCAAAAATCCTTATACTAACTTGATCATTTATTTACCCAAAAAATAAAATTATTTCCCAAGTATATTTATTTGTCCATGTCTCAATTAATGTATGGGACCAAGTACCTCTAGAAAATCCATTGGGCATTAGGATAGAAGGTGTGAGGTCCGCATTGTTCACAATCAGCAAGGAAGATTTAAAGTAATTAACACTAGTTTAATCAGTAGACTTTAATCTAAAACGTTCTCTTAGCTCTTAAAGATGCCAGCGGAATGTTTTAAGTACAATTGAAAATTAGAGAAACCACTTCCTAGAGTAAAAAATAATAATTATATTTTGTTAGATATTAAACTGAGTAAACACTTATGCTAAGACAAGAATCCTTAATCTCTTGAAAGGATCTTATTAAGAAAATCATTTGTGTTTGATTAATCTGATATTAAGATATAAAACATTTATCATCACAACCTATTTCAGATTTGTTCGTTTGCTTTTGCATTTAAATGTTGAAATATGTTGTACTAAACAATCTTTTAAGAATGGAAATTGGATGCTGGAAGATATTGAGCATTTCAATGATGTTTATACATTAAAGTCGACTGATTAAATTGAGTTATTCTCCAATGGGGTATAACTCTTGCAAAATATTACTCAAAATGGTATGGTTTGTAAATATTTCTCTGATTAGGCATATAACGGCAAATTGTTTGCAGTTGGGTGTGCCAAAAGGGGCAAACGATTCGTCGCGCGTGGCAAACCGTTTGTTGTGCCATATGGACGGTCAAAACCTTCACCCGCGATGAAAATATGGATTCCCCGACTCCTTCTTGACCGTCCATGTGGAGCGGCAAACAGTTTGTCATATCAAAGTAAACCGCTTGTTGATATATCCCTATTCTAATAAATATTTTCACGACATCCTCATTTAGGTCAAATACCCCACCCTCTTTCTTAAACTGCCCGATTAAATTAGTGATAGACGTAAAATTGCCATTGAAATATATCTCATTTTTATAGTGATTTAAAGGATAGAAAAGGCTAATTATTGCACTGGTCTTTAACAACAGTAGTTGAAGATGCACTGAAAATAAGGTGGCTCAAAATGCAATGTGTGTCCATTCAACCGAAGCATCTCATCCTCATTTACTTTGCTTCGTCTTATGAATAAGAAACTTGATTTTAAGAATAAAAACTTGAAAAATTTCATACCATCATATATTGCTCACCTTTTCATAGATTGTGGACAAATTTGTGTCACGTGTGGACGTAATAGACAACAAGAGGAAGGTGTCCCACTAAGGAGATATCATCATTGCTTGGTTTGGATAATCTACATTTGACTTGATTTGACCGGTACGAGCTCTCACGGAGGAATACGAACTCCAAGGACATGTTTATGTGGAGAATAATCATTGGAATATAAGGAGTAATTTTTTCTTCCAATGTCTTTCTCATTTACATCCTATTATTTCATCTTTCCACACTTATTTCTATCTTTATTTCACCTTACCTATCTTTATTCTATTTTATTATTTTATTTTTATCTTTGCATCCAAACAAAGAATAAATCATTATTCTTCTTATTTTCCTTATTCTCCATCTTTATTCCTAGTTATTCCTGAATTGAACGCCTCCTAAGTTATGTTCCTCTTCATGGAGCAATGGCAAACATAGTCAATACTATTTCAGTTTTACATTACCAAAGTCTAAGTAAACCCACAATTTACACATTAATAATCTCTTGTTAAAGTATCTAAAATAAAGTATGGGCATATCATCCATAGAGCCATTTATTTCTATAATTCGTTTGCAAGATATGGAATCGGGATATGGTCTTTATCTTTCAAATTTGTTTTCCCTCGATAGACAGTCAATATTTTGATGAGGGAGTCAAGATAAGACATGGTTTGGCTCTCCATTCTTCCATCATCGGTTTCTCCCACAATAAAAATGCAGTTATATTTTCGAACAAACAACTTTATCAAACATAACTGACTTATATTTGTTATCCGCAAATAATTGTCATTTATCTCTCTTTATCCATCTAAATCGTATCACTCCAATCAAACCTAAATGAGCTAGCATGCATCTGATAATTAATTCTAATTACTTTGTGCCTGGTGACTTGTATTTTTTAAACTACAACTTATTTGTAAAGGCGGAGATACTTTTAGGGGGTGTTCGGTTCAAGAATAAGCAGGAATAAGGATAGGAATAAAGAAAATAAGCATATATTCTCTGTTCGGCAGAAAGATGGGAATAAGGAGAATAAGGTGGAATAAAGGTAGGTAAGGTGGAATAAGCTGAAATAATGAGATGTGGATGAGAATAGTCACACTCTTTGGACCCTTGCAGAGCGAGGAATTAACCTCTTATTCCAGTGCTTATTCTCCAAACGAACATGGTCTTAAGCTTTATGTCTACTGTGACGGCCTCATTATCCAAGTATCGAGAGAAATAAATACAAGTTGTTTATATATATATGGAAAAGGGAATATGCACCAAGGTGCATGTAATTTTACATGCACCAGGGTTTATATCTTCCACATTTTTTACTTTTTTGAAAAACATCACCATGTATATTCATCCCTATATCCCTCGTATAAGTCATTCCAATTTCGTCAGAAACAAAGACTCCTATGCCTTCCATCTAGAATAGCTAATTTTAATGGTTTTAGAATTGTTGTAATCTACTTGTTCTAGATGGAGGGTATAGGAATCTTTGTTTGTGACGAAATTCGAATAACATAATGGATGGATATATATATATATATATATGAATAAATATGGTGATATTTTCCGAAAAAAGTAGAAAAACGTGGAAGATATAGACCCCGATGCATGTAAAATTACATGCACCGGGTGCATGCTCCCCAACCCATATATATATATATATATATATATATATATATATATATATATATATATATATATATATGGTTAAATGAGGCTACTCCCTGGGAGTAGCTAATTGGCTACTCTCACCCCTATTTTTCCTCTATTTTTTATTTTTTTGGAAATAAAAAATATGTATATTCATCACTATATCCCCCTAACATATCATTCCAATTTCATCAGAAACAGACTCTTATGCCCTCCATCTGAAGGGGATCAATTTCGGCAATTCTTAGACCGTTAAAATTTGACAGTCTTGATGGAGGGGATAGAAGTCTCGAATTAAGTTGAATTTTGAATGACATCATGGTGACATATTGTGATCTAAATTCCAGTAGATTTCATTTCAGAAAATAAAAAAATATAGAGAAAAAAGGGTGGGAGCATGTAAGTTGGCTACAACCAGGGAGCATACTCCCTTTTCCCATATGTGTGTGTGTGTGCGCGCGCGTGCATGCGTGCATGTATATGTATATATGTTAAATGGGGCTTCCCCCTGGGGAGAGCTAACTTGGCTATATTATGTTTTATTAAAATTTTGTGCGAAACAGAGACTCCTACAGCCTCCATCCAGACAGACATTTTTTAACGGTATTAGAATTGCTAAAAACGACCCCGTCTGGATGGATAATGTAGGAGTCTTTATTTCGTACGAAATTTTAATGACATAATATAGGGATATATTGACGAAAATTCACGGAAGAAATTTTCAACAAAAAAATGAAAAACTGGGCGAAATGGGACGGGGGAGCTAAGTTAGCTCCCCATGGGGACAGCCCTATTTTACCCACATATATATATGAGTGATCCTATGAGAGCAAAAAGTTGTGAGAGCATGAGAGGGATGATTCTGGACCACATGATTCAGCTAGAAGAGAGAAGACCAGGAGAGAGAAAACAGAATCATGTGGTTTAGAATCATTCCTCTCATGCTCTCACAATTTTTTGCTCTCATAGGATCACTCCTATATATATATATATACACATAGATATATATATATATATACATACACGTATATGTATAGGTGCAATGGGGTTGCTCCTGCCCCATTTCGTGCAAATTTTTTTATTTTTATTCTTCTATATATCCCTTCTATATGTCATTCGAATTTCATCATATGTCCATCTAGAACAGGTCGATTACAACAATGTTAGACTGTTAAAATTATATATTCTAGATGTATGGCATAGGAGTCTCCGTTTCTAATGAATCTCGAATGACATATAGGAGATGTGTGTGTGTGTGTGTTTGTGTGAATATATATGGTGATATTTTGTAAAAAAATTACATGAAAATGAGGACGCCCCATTCCCCCCCCCCCCTCTCTCTCTCTCTCTCTCTCTCTATATATATATATATATACACACATATATATATATATGGGGAAAAGGAGTCTACCTCGGCGGTTGCAGGTAACTTCCTACACCCGGCCTAATTTTTCATTATTTTTTGATTTTTTTTAAAATGAAACCTTAGGAGATTTAGATCACCATATATCACCATGTTGTCATTCCAAATTCAACTTGATTCGAGACTTCTATCATCTCCATCAAGACTATCAAATTTTAACGGTCTCAGAATTGCTGAAATTGACCTTGTTTAGATGAACGTGCTAGGAATGTTTGTTTTACATGAAACTTGAAACACATATTTCCATTAACATATTAAGTAGATCCCTCCAACTTTTAATTCAAAAAAATAAAAAAAATAATCGGCAAATGGGGTGGGTGCAGGGAGTTTCTTACACCCTAGGGTGCAGGCTCCTATATATATAGGGTAAAATGGGGCTGCCCCTGGGAGTAGCCAACTTGGCTACTCCCACCCCTATTTTTCCCTCATATTTTTATTTCTTTAGAAAATAAAAATTTGTATATTCATCACTATATCCCTCTAACATTCTATTAAAATTTCGTCAGAAACAGAGATTCCTAGGCCCTCCATCCAGACGTCGTTTTTTTTAACGGTAGCAGGATTTTTTAAATCGACCCTGTTTGGATGGAGACCGTAGGAGTCTCTGTTTCTGACGAAATTTTAATAGAATGTTAGAGGGATATAATGATGAATTTACAAATTTTTATTTTCCAAAGAAATAAAAAATGAGGGGAAAATAGGGGTGGGAGTAGCCAAGTTGGCTACTCCCAGGGGGCAGCCCCATTTAACCCATATATATATGGGGTTGATGGGGTTGTCCCCAACATGGCTGCCCCGTCCTATTTTTGGGTAATTTTTTTTATTTTTTTGAAAAATATCGTCATGTAAATTCATCCTTATATCCCTCCTATATGTCATTCGAATTTCGTCAGAAACAGAGACTCCTACGGCCTACATCTAGACAGGGTTGATTTAAAAAATCCTGTGACCGTTAAAAAAATGACTTCTGGATGAAGGTCGTAGGAGTCTCTGTTTCTGACGAAATTCGAATGGCATATAGAAGGGATATATGGATGAATATACATGGTGATATTTTTCCAAAAAAATAAAAAAAATGCGAAAAATGGGGTGTGGCCAGCCATGTTGGCTACCCCTAGGGGGCAGCCCCATTTTTCCTTATATATATATATATATATATATATAGAGAGAGAGAGAGAGAGAGAGAGGGAGCTTGCACCAAGGTGCATGTAACTTTACATGCACCGGCGCTTATATCTTCCACATTTTTTACTTTTTTGAAAAATACCACCATGTATATTCATCCATATATCCCTCCAATATGCCATTCGAATTTCGTTAGAAACGGAGACTCCTATGACCTCCATCCAGAACAGGTAATTTTAACGGTCTTAGAATTGCTGTAATCGACCTGTTCTGGATGGAGGTCATAGGAGTCTCTGTTTCTGACGAAATTCGAATGACATATTGGAGGGATATATAGATGAATATACATGGTGGTATTTTTCAAAAAAATAAAAAAATGTGGAAGATATAAGCGTCGGTGCATGTAAAGTTACATGCACCTTGGTGCAAGCTCCCCATCCTCATATATATATATATATATATATATATATATATATGAGGATGGGGAGCTTGCACCAAGGTGCATGTAATTTTTCATGCACCGGGGCTTATATCTTCCACATTTTTTATTTTTTTGAAAAATATCACCATGTATATTCATCTGTATATCCCTCCTATATTCCATTCGAATTTCATCAGAAACAGAGACTCCTATGACCTCCATCTGGAACAGGTCGATTACAGCAATTCTAAGACCGTTAAAATTACATGTTCCAGATGGAGGTCATAAGAGTCTTTGTTTCTGACGAAATTCGAATGGCATATAGGAGGGATATATAGATGAATATACATGGTGATATTTTTCAAAAAAATAAAAAATGTGGAAGATATAAGCCCCGGTGCATGAAAAATTACATGCACCTTGGTGCAAGCTCCCCATCCTCTCTCTCTCTCTCTCTCTCTCTCTCTCTCTCTCTCTCTATATATATATATATATATATAGGGTAAAATGGGGCTGCCCCTAGGGAGTAGCCAACTTGTCTACTCCCACCCCTATTTTTCCCTTATTTTTTATTTCTTTGGAAAATAAAAATTTGTATATTCATCATTATATCCCTCTCACATTCTATTAAAATTTCGTCAGAAACAGAGACTCTTAGGCCCTCCATCCAGACGTCATTTTTTTAACGGTCGCAGGATTTTTTAAATGGACCATGTTTGGATGGAGGCCGTAGGACTCTCTGTTTCTGACGAAAATTTTAATAGAATGTGAGAGGGATATAATTATGAATATACAAATTTTTATTTTCCAAAAAAATAAAAAAATGAGGGAAAAATAGGGGTGGGAGTAGCCAAGTTGGCTACTCCCTGGGGGCAGCCCCATTTACCTCATATATATATATATATATATATATATATATATATATATATAAAGGTTTGGTTGGTTACTGGGTAGTGTGGGTTGGGATAATCTCATGTGAATAGTAGTTGCTTGGATGGTTATGAGGATTGGAGAGGGTTGGAATAAGAAATTGATATAATATCATATTGATTTGTGATGAAAATTCCAACCCAGAAATTCTGAGAGATAAACCGGGTTACACAGAAGTAATCTGGTAACCAAACGGACCCTAAATAAATGATGGCAATATCTTTTATATGATTAATCTCATCCTTTCCATGCACCCTCGTATCAAATTTTGGGATGTACAAATTATGGAGATGCTCGTCAAATATTGGAGTAGGGGAATATACGTCTAGTTGATAGACATGTGACCGGACTATGCATGCACAAGGAATGATGCTTTGACTAAGACCAAGCAATTAAGGAACGTAACTTCGTTATGATGTGTCTCGATCAAAAGAGGCTTTTGCCCCCAAAAATATTTATAGAGATTAGTGCAGTTGATGATATTTCTTGGATCTTGCATCAGATAAATGTGCTCTAAAAAGGTATTTTTGTTGTGTAGGGAAGTATCATTTGAATAAATTTCTAAGAAAAAAAGGTACATAAAAGTGATCGTCTTTATGGAAAGATATAGCATGATGCCTCTTTGGTAACATGAAGAGGCACGAGTATTATTCTCTTTGACCTAGCTTCCATGAATGGTAGTTTAAGGACTTATGTCGATTTTTTATAACTTCAAAAGGATAGCAAAATATGGTGGTCTATTAACTGGAAGATTTATTGCTTATTTAATCACCAATTCATTTATACGATTTCAATTCTGAGGTATATATATCATATATCATTACAAGGAAAATAAGTTGTAATTACATAACTATAGTCACGGATATTCTTTGTGGCCACGGAATTGGGCTCTGGCTCCAACATGTCGTGGTCAGTAGCCATAGATACAAGTCTCATCGCGAGAGTTCTCTAACCACGGATATGACGTGGCCACTACAAGTGATCATAGAACTTATCGTGGCCACAACTCTTGTATGAAGACTTTAGCCACGGATTGTACCTACGAGAAACTAGTGGCCATGGAATTATCGTGGCAACAAGTTTTCGTAGCCATATTCCGTGACTACAACTCATTTTTCTTGTAGTGTGTGATTGAAAGAGATGGTAATTCCGTGACTACTTGCTTTCCGATTCGACAATTCCCAAGCAAATATTTGCAGTAAGAAAGGGCGCTTTTTCAGAATCTTGGGTCGTCATATCCCCACCAACATACAACAACCTCCCAAAAGCGATATATACTTGTGGGTTATTTCCTTGACTCGGGAAACACTTACTCATGATGAATAAGGATAGGGATCACTCTCTTCAACTATGAGGTATGTAGACCTTCTTTAAGAGCATGTATAGTAACTGTGTTGGATTTGTTCAGGTATCTTCCTATGAATAATAGCTATTTGGATAGTTGGAAAGGTTGGAGAGGGTAAGAATGATGAATGTGATGTGATGTGACATTGATTATGTATAATATTAATTTTTTAATTATAATAATATTTTTTGTTAATTTTTTATTTGAACGTGGTTAAAAAATATCATAACAAAGAAACTGTAAGATCCATACAACTAATTCCAGCCTAAGAATGCAGAGATATGGCATGGGATATGCCAGGTTACTCCAGGGTAACCTGGCAACCAAACAGGCCTTAAGGGTTGAAAAGAATACATTGTAAACAAGGAGACTTTCATACAAGTCCTCGAGCTTCCCTTTTCAAAGCCAGCCAAATGCAGGCTATTGATGAACCGTGAGATACGAGGGTCTAAATGTCTCACATAAGGCGGAGACAAAGTCGTTGCGGTGACCCTCGGTAAGTCCCGATTAAATCAACAATTAACCCACGACAATCAAGTAAAGCAATGAAAGCAATATGTGGAGTTAAAATTTATTATAACTCTACAAAATATGTGTATAGGTGCAAGTAGTGTAGAGGTCAAACACAGGGAGCAAATAGGTAGAATAAGGCAAAGATGCTCAGAAAGTAAAAGTGATCAAATGCCTACAAGTGATATTTTTGTGGGTTTTAAATTTTATATATTTTTTATTTAATTTTTTATTTTATATTTTTATATTTTGATTTTTAATTTACTGATATAGTATTTTCTTTTTATATTTTGTATTTTTTTTGTATTGTCTTTTTCTTTTAATAAAGATGTAATGTATATAAGGAATATATATATACACTAGAGATAAGAGAGAGGAAAGAAGAGGGAAAATACTTTAAAATATAGCAAGTAAAATGTTTTTGTACTTTTTTTATTTTTCTTATGTTTTTGTGATTTTTCTATATTTTTCCTAATTTTTTTGATATTTTTAAAGGTAAAAATACTAGAAAACAGTGGACTAAGTTACTGGTCAAAATAAAAATGAGGATGAAAAATATCAAACAGAATTAAAACTTCCTCAAATTAATTTTAAAATAAAGCTAACTAAATAAGGAAACTTCAGAAACTGATATTATATTTTTAGGATTTTTTTAGAATTTTTAAGATTTTTATGAAGATTTTAAGAATTTTGCTATTTTTAGGGGTTTCCTTTTGTAATTTTAGGGATTTCTATCAGAAAATAAAGTAAGCTAAAACCCACACGAAATATAATTTTTCTGGAATTTTTCGAAGACTTTTTATAACTTTTATGAATTTTTCAATGCAAACAGGCATGAAAATGCATGTTTTGATTTTTAATAAATATGCAAATGCAATAAAAATGTAAACTAAAAATATGGCGTTAAACTACAATGCAACAGGAGCTTATGGTACTTTTTGGTAATTTTTTGAGTCAAAATGATGCATGAAATAAATGCAAGCATCCACGCAAAAATACAATATTGGCAAGGGCATAAATGTGAATACACAGAAGTCCAACGGCCTACTTGCAAATTTTCCAAAAATATATAACGTTAAACACAATTTTTTGGACTAAATATAAATACCCAAACCTGGAGGGGGTCTCTGCAAAATTGCCAAACTCACGCGCACGGGTCGCGTGACCTGACAGGGGTATTTTTGTAATTTTACAAAGTTCCAGGAGCTAACATGCAATTTCACCAAAATATTACAACGTAAATCAAAAGTTCATGGACTAGACTGAAATAAGAAAAACCCCAGGGGGTCCTTGCAAAATGCCCACCACCACACGTGCATGGGTCACGTGAGGTGAAGTGGACAGGACGTAAATGCAAATAATGAAAGTATGGGGGCCTAAATGCAATTATTACAGAAATATTTAAACTACGTCTGAAATTTTATGGACTAAATAACAATACAAACATAGGCGAGGGTGTAGGTGCAAAATACCCAACGCCTGGTGATCCAACGGCTGATATCTTCTTCTTGGCACGTGGCGGGTCGTGGATGGCCAATACCCCTTCGCGGATGAGAGGCCAGGATTAGATCCTGGGTCTTAATCAAACGTCAGCGAACGGGAGAGATCCAACAGTGGAGGATCGAACTAGGGCGGCGACCGGATCGGACGGCGGAGAGGCAACGAGGAAGAACGGGGAAGAAACGTCGGCGAGGCGAACTTCCCCGAGCTAGATCTCGGGCCTCCGACGATGCTTCGGGCTCAAAATCGGTCGGGATGCTCCTGGGAGGTCGCTCTACGTGCTGGAGGGCTCAGCATCGTCGGAGAAGCTCTGTGGCGCTGGCGCGAATGCGGGGGAGATTAGAGCTCCAGGTATCTCCGACGACGCTCTAAAATGAGCTCCAGGCTCTATTCTAGACGCTTTGACCTGCAAAGACGAGTGAGAGGGTCTAGGGCAAACTGCCTGGACCCTGCAGAGGTGCGAAGGTGGTCGGATGAAGGCAGAGCGGCGATTTGGATTTTTGGCCTGAGGTGCGCTCCGGCGAGGGGGTGCGATAGGGTGATTTAGTGGACGGAACTTGAAGATCGAAGGGGGGAAATGATCCTAGAACTACGGGGAATAAAAAGTGAAAAGAAAATGGGAGAAAAGGGGAGACCTCGAAGGTGGGATACCTGAGGTAGAAGAACCTCGACGTCGGTGGTCGACGGAGATGGTGGAGCCGCCTCGGCCCTTCCTCGACCCTCCTGAAGCCTGGAATGGGGAGTTGTCACCTCCCTCTATCTCTGGAGCACAATAGGTGGGGAGAAAGCGGCACGCAAGGGTTCAAACTCGAGCTCGAAGGTGGCGGGACCGTTAAGTACATGGTGATGGCGTGATTTTTGGAGCAAGAGCACACGCGCATGATGATGATATGGCGTGATCCGGATGCATGGCGTGGCTCAGCGCTGATCGGGGAAGAATTTCCAAGAAGGAATCAACGGAGGAGGATGAAGGGATTTGGCTAGAAAAATGGGCGAAATCGAGCCGAAATCACGCTGTAAGAGGGTTGGCAGGCCTCGATCAGGGAGTTGACCGAGGTCAACCAATGACCGGCGCTGGTTGGTCCACGTGGACCAACCAGAAAAATGCTGGTCAAAATTATTTAAAAAATCGAAAAAAAATAGTAAATTATTTTATTAATTTTAGGTTATAAATAAAAAATGTTCCTTATTTTTTAAAGAATTTTGTGGTGATTTTTATTTATTTTTCTGAGGTATACAAATACAAGTTACCTTTTTAGGTCTATATATGTACATGTATCTATGTATTAATATTTTATTTTTTTTATTTATCTGATTTTATTAAAATTTTATTATTTTATAAATTTACAACTTATTTTTGGGGATGTAAATATATTTTTATTTTATTTTTCTGAGGTGTTTTGTACACTTAATAAATTAAGTATATATATAGTATAGGTATAAGTATGGGTATTTTACCTAGGTGTGACATATAAGTAATTTATTTTAATGTTTCCTTTAGTATTTTCTTTTTGTTTTAATATACACACATACTATAAATAATATATACAAATTTACAAAAAATATAAAATTATGGAAATAATGAATAATAAATAAAATGAATATTTTAATCAGTATAGGTATATTATAGGGTTCCCAAAACTCAACTTTCAAATTGTAGCTCCGCAAAATATAAAACAACCTCCATTAAATAGCTTATTTAAAATTATATACAATTAAAGGTGAGTTTGATACTTTTTGAGCTTTTATTTGGGAGATACAGGTTTGGGAAGTTGAGAATTTGGATTTTTATTCAGATCATAACTTGGTATTTGTACATTATTTTTGAGTAAAGTAAATTTTGTATTTTTCTTTATATAATTATCTACAACTTTCATGTACAAAGTTTCTTTATCTGAAATATAAAAGTGGAACCAAAATAGGTCTCAAAATGAATAAAGAATGAATAAAATGAAAGGGATTTTTATTTTTATTTTGCCCTTATCTCCCCCTACTTTATTCCTTGTCGACCTATTCATCGAGATGCCTAGGTCTCGAGGTTTCGGGTCATAAAATATTTACAATATTTTATTCTTTTTCTTTTCTTTTCTTTATTCTATAATTTTGGCTTTAAGAACTGTATTTTATATACTATTTATACACACATGCACGTATGCTAAAATGTATGAATTAAGGGAATTTACATGCATTTGCCAAGGTTTTTGAGGCCAAAATGATAGAATAAAGATGATGAAATGTGGATTCATCATCCCCCTATACTTTGCCTTTGCTAGTCCCTGGCAAACACTTAAGCAATAAGTGCAGAAAAGAAAACAAAGAAAAGAAAAAGAAGACAGATGGATCGATTTCAATTATCAAACTTGTCTTCACAAAATCAATGTTTGGAGCCTAAGTCGGACCTTTGGAATTTTAGTGCGGGCGGAACCTTAGTGAGAACTAGATTTGAAATCCAACACCCTTCGAGAATCCTAAAACTCTGCTCAAGTCTCCTCAATAGCCAGGTCAGAAATATTTCAACTCATACGCAAACCCTTACGACTATGAATCTGACTCGTACAGTGTAAGTGATGGTGGCTCTCCTCAACTGAAATGACAAAGGGACTGACTTCTCCAGTATGAACAACCCAATGATTCCCCAATCCAACAACTCATTCCTCAAGGAGCGGGGTGTTCCCTTCTAAGTTCAAGTAGCAACCAGCTCAAGAGGAGGGGGTGAAGAGAAGAGTGGACGGTAGCCAGTGTAGCTACCTATCCTAGGATGCAAGACCAGTGTAGTCAAGTCATCCAGCTGCAGGCTCACATGGTTTGACTTTGAGGCTCAAGCTTGCTTATTGACTATACACATATGTACACTCCGGCATGCATTTTTATTTTTGTACAGGCCTGTCCACTTTTTGGAGTTTTTGCTTTTTGCATTTTTTTAATACTATATACAGCAGCATTTACATAGGGAGTTTTTCCTCTTAAGCTAGTAGACTATCCCTCTTTTGAAGCTTTATTGCAACCCACAATTTCCTGTCCTCAAAACTCATCATCATCGGATGGGTTGAGGTGCACTTCCCTCCCTAGAGGAGGACAAGTGTTTCCACATGTGTGCGTCTCATACCAGCAAATCCAACCCCCTCATCACTCTAACTGAGCTAAGCCATGTGAAAGGTGCAGGTGTCCAAGTTAGGTCATTATCAACAAGAGTCGTCCGTGTGCTCTGAAATACTCTACTTATGCAGTCAAGAATCCATTGAACCAAGTCTCATGATCCTCAAAGAATTAAGTCAACTAGACCTGAAGTACCTCAATTCCAGCTCCTATAAGGTTCCTGTTAATTAGGTAGATTTAAGGTCCAACCAAGCTCCAATCTTCGGATTTTACTTAGACTTGTTCAACTATCAAACTCAATCCGAAAAATGCTCATGACATGCAAATGCTGTGCAGAAAATGTTTTTGTGATGCAATTTTCAAAGATTTTGAACTTTTTATGGATTTTGAAAAGATGATGCATATGCATTTTTTTAATTTTTCAAAAAATTTTTCAAGTATTTTTGGATTTTAATTTTGCAAATGTTTTTGGAATTTTTGAAAAAAAAAGGTTTTGGCCAAAACCTAGGTACAAATATTTACACGGGGATGCATCTTATATTTACAAGAATTAGATTTTAAGAATTTACAAAGGGTAAGTGCTCAATTTTATAGGTATGTACATAGAGAATTTTAGATAAGATGGATATATTCCTCTTCAAAATAATTTTTACAAACAACTTTTACAACATGTACACACATTTGAAAATCATTTTGCAAAGGTTTCCAAACAGTATATATAGATTTTTCAAATATTTTGGCAACCATTTTCAAACTATTTGCAAATCATTTTTTCAAACATTTTATTTCGCACAAAAAAAATAAATTTTTCAAACCAAAATATTTTTACAAAGGTTAAAAACATGTAACAAGATGTTTTCCAAATAGTTTTCAAAAGATTTTTCACAAAGATTTTCAAACTATTTTTCAAACATTTGCAAAGGTTCTTCACCTGATTTATTAATCAGTATATACAAGAAGAATTTGAGGAATAATCACATCTTTTTATTAAGGTTTTTAATGAATTTTATAAGTATAATTAGTCATAGTAAACATACTAAAGTACGAGTTATGGCTAAAGTATATACACAGTATATACGACCCCCCTATACTTAGATTGAGCTGTGTGCTCATAGATCGGAGAGAAAAGAGAAGACATAACTCGTACTGAGTATAGAAAAGTATAAATAATAAATTAATAAGAGATGAATAAATGAATGAATGAGAAGTTGACCGTCCCCCCTATACTTAAGATCAAATAATCCTGAGTATAGTAGACTGTACACAAAGCAGGGAGGGTCAAGGGTGGGAATGAACAGATCGTACTCAGACTGTCTCCCCCTATACTTAGGGTAAGATATCTCTAAGTATAGACAAAAAGAGGAGATAGTGGAGAGGATCAAAAGAATAGAATCAACTCGGGGTGCACGCCCCCCCTATACTTAGGACAAAGTACATCCTAAGTATAGAAGACTGGAAAAAAGGGGCAACACCTTTCTGATAGCTAAAGAAGATAGAAAATGAAAAGAAGAAAAGAAGAAAAAGAATAAACAGATCACAGCTCAGTGTGTGCAACCCCTTATACTTAGGACAAGGTGTGTCCTAAGTATAGCAAAATCATAGGATGACGACGGGGTGACAGACATTTGATGAATGAATGAAAGAATTAATGATATGGACAAATGGATCTATACAGTGGAAGATAGAAGTGATAATCATGTACGAGATGCAGAAGGTGTGAGTCAAAGAGCACATCTCATACCAAATGAATGGGGCCAACGTCAACGGTCGATGGATCATGATCAAGACATAATTTCAAGCGTTGACCGTTGATGCGAAAAGTAGAGGAAGATGACAACTCGGATATGTCAATACTATCATTGTCATGTACCTTCCTGACCACATACGGTCCTTTCCACTTACTTTGTAATTTCCCTGGAAATAATTTCAGCCTAGAATCAAACAACCATACTCGCTGATCGGGATCAAACTGGTTATGCCTGATATGAGAATCTGCCATGTCTTCACTTTTTCCTTATACTGTAGGCTGCTAGCAAAGGTTGTATCTCTCAGTTCCTCCAGGGCTGCCAACTCTGCTTTTCTCTGTTCTCCTACACTCTTAGGATCCAATAATAGTTCTATAACTGTCCAAAGTGACTTATGATTTATCTCCAGTGGTAAATGCCACGGCTTGCCATAGACGAGACGAAAGGGAGATATCCCTAATGGAGTCTTGAAAGAAGTCCGGTAAGCCCACAAGACTGAGTCCAAAAGTTGTGACCAATCCTTTCGGTAAGGGCGGACAACCTTCTGCAATATTGTCTTAATCTCCCTATTCGATACTTCAGCAAGACCATTATTCTGAGGGTGATATGGCGTGGCAACGCGGTGGTCAATATTGAACTCGTCTGCAAGGGCCTTTACCTTATCGTTAATAAAGTGAGACCCCCCATCTGAAATCAAGACTCTAGGTACCCTGAACTGTGAAATAATATTTTTCCTCAAGAAACAACATACGGTTTTAGCATCTGCGGCTCGGGAGGGGATGGCCTCAACCCAACGACTCACATAATCTACAGCAAGGAGAATATACTCAAACCCCTGACTTTTAGGAAATGGGCCCATGAAATCAATCCTCCATGCGTCAAAAATGTCACAAAAGTGAATGGGCTGCATGGGCATCATGTCTCTCTGTCTGCAAGTACCCATCTTCTGACAGTCAGTACACCTTCTCACAAACTCATCAGAGTCCTTGAAAAGGGTAGGCCACCAAAGGCCGGATTGGAGCACCTTCTGTGATGTCCGTCTCCCAGAATGATGTCATCCTGCCTCAAGCTTGTGGCAGTAGGTGAGGACGCTATGTTGCTCATCTTGAGGAATGCACCGTCTCCAGATGTTGTCCCCTCCTTCATGACAAAGGACGGGATCCTCCCAATGGTACGACTTGGCCTTCGCGAGGAAGGTCTCAAGCCGCTGTCTGGGCCAACCTTGTGGAATAGATTTGGCAACAAGGTAATTCACAATGTCGGCATACCATGGGAGAGAGGTGATATCAAGGATCGCCACATCTGGAAAAGTTTCAGTAATAGGTGCTATGGGCTCAGATTCCTCAAGGTTCTCTAAACGGGAGAGGTAATCTGCCACAACATTCTTAACTCCAGGTTTATCTTTAATCTCAATATCAAATTCCTGGAGGAGAAGGATCCATATGGTTAATCTGGCTTTGGCATCCTTCTTCGACATCAAGTACCGAATGGCATAATGATCTGTAAAAATTGTCACTCTAGATCCAAGAATGTAAGATCTGTACTTATCCAAAGCAAAGACTACCGCTAGCATTTCTTTCTCAGTCACTGTATAGTTCCTCTGAGCTGCATCCAAGGTCCAGCTAGCGTATTGTATGGCATAGGGTAATCCATCCCTCCTCTGTCCAAGCACAGCCCTTACGGCATAATCTAAAGCATCCGTCATGATCTCAAAAGGGAGAGACCACTCGGGTGGCTGAAGGACAGGAGCCTCGATAACTAAATTCTTGAGAGTCTCAAATGACTGCAGACACTTATCATCTACAAGGAACTCAGTGTCTTTAGTCAATAATTCTGTCAACGGTCGAACAATACGACTGAAGTCCTGAATGAACCATGGTAGAAACCGACATGCCCCAGAAAAAACCGCAAATGTTTCAAATTGGGCGGTGGATTGAGTTTTCTAATGATATCCACCTTGGTTGAATCAACCTCCATACCCCTGTTGGATATGATGTGACCAAAGATCGTCCCTTGAGTCACCATAAAGTGACTCTTCTCCTAAGATAGTACAAGGTTTACCTCTATGCATCGCTAAAGTACTCGGTCTAGGCAGTGAAGACAAGCATCAAACCCATCGCCATAGACCGAGAAGTCATCCATGAATACCTCCAAACAGTCACCTATCATGTCCGAAAAGATGGACAACATGCACCTCTGGAATGTCGTCGGGGCGTTACATAGACCAAAGGGCATCCGTCTGAAAGCATAAGTCCCAAATGGACAGGTGAACGTTGTTTTATCCTGGTCTTCGGGCGCAATGTCCACTTGGTTGTATCCGGAGTACCCATCAAGAAAACAGTAATGACTCTTTCCAGCTAGCCTTTCGATAATCTGATCAATAAATGGTAGTGGGAAATGATCCTTCTTGGTGGCCTCATTCAATCATCTGTAGTCCACATAGACCCTCCAAGAAGTGGGTACCTAGGTAGCGAACTCCTCTCCAGACTCATTCACAACTGTAGCGATACCCGTTTTCTTGGGCACCACATGTAAAGGACTAACGCACTTGGAGTCGGAGATGGGGTAGATAAAATCGGTGCTCCACCACTTAGATATTTCCTTCATTACTACATCTCGAAGATTCGGGTTCAGCCGTCGTTGGAACTCACGCGATGGCTTAGCGTCCTCCTCGAGGTAGATATGGTGGGAGCACAGGACCAGACTTATCCCCTTGAGATCAGCCACACTCCATCCTATTGTCTTGTGGTTTCTTTCAAGAACCTCCATCAGACGAGATTCTAGTTCTCCAGTCGAATCTCCTGAGATAATGACTGGGTGCATTTCTGGCTCACCCGCAAGGAAACTGTACTTGAGCGACCTGCAGTAAAGGCTTCAATTCTAGCTTGGTGGGAACTGGCAAATCTTGCTTCTGATATGTCTGTGTGAAAGCTACCAGGTCTGCATGTGAGACCTCTTGTTGTATGTGATCATCTGACGAAGGGAACCCTGCTGATGTGTCTATCATCTGCGCTGGCTCACTCTCCGTCCTATCTGTCGGCTCATCGGGAAACAGACATGGCAAATATTCATCAAATTCCTTCCAATTAAAGTTTGCCTCCGAGGGATCTGAATCAGAACAAACATCAATTTCACCACTCATCACGCAACTGTCAACCTCTATAGTGTCCTCTGCCAAGGGTGTGCTCTCCGAACTCTCGTCTGCCATAAAGGGTATGTACTCTGAGTCTGTAGACAAGGCGAGGGCTCGTGCTTCTGGTTCTTCCCAAACTGCATCATCATCGGTCATCACAAAATCACACTCCTGGTGGACGTCTAACTCAGCATCTGTCATCTGTCCTGCATCATTGTTCCGCTCTGAGCAGGCTGATTCTCTCGCTTTGATCTCGTCGATCGTCTCTATTTGTATACTCCCGCCCCCTGCGCGAAAGTATACCTTCCTACTATCATGGTCGGTCACCGCCTTCGCTGTGGCCAAGAATGGGCGTCCTAGTATGATGGGGGCATCGGTCACCGATTCAGGGATCTCCATGTCCAATACAACAAAGTCCACAGGGAATTTCAGGCCCTGAATGGTAACAACCAGGTCTCTCAACAACCCCCTTCGGCCTCTTAATCGATCGATCAGCAAACTAAAGGACTGTCCTGCTCCGAAGAAGAGGGCCAAACTTGAATCGGTCGAGTAAGGCTGACGGAAGGAGGTTGATAGAAGAGCCGTTGTCTAATAGAGTACGATCAAATGGCTGCTCACTAATCTGGCATCTGACATATGGAGCTCCTGCATCAGGTCTTTTGGCTGGCAGCTGGTTTTAAATGGCACAACATGTGGCACGGGTGAGCACATGGATCTCTCCTCTGTTGTTCCTCCTCTTCCTACGTATGGTGGTTTTCTCTCTCAGATTCTTCTGGAAAAGGGGGATGTACTCAAGTGCCTCCTGTAGAGTCAATTGTATCTGGAATCTGTCTATCATCTGTTGGCTGAACTCTAACTATTCTTTTTTTGGGATTTTCTGTTTTATTCCCCTTCGTCGAGCGGAGTGCTTGAGGGAAGGGAACGGATGGGCCCTCCTCAAAGAGGGTTGGGAGAAGGTTTATGGGCCTGTGAAGGATTGGAATCCATGCAAACATCATCATTCAATACACATGGACTTGGAGTTTATGAAGAAACCTTTCCTTTATTCATTTTTTGCTCTTTTACATAGTGTCCAGAGATACAGAAAATGTCAATACAGAAGGTTGGAATACATTTGGACTCAAAATGGGAGCATCAGTACCACCCGAAATGTTCTCCTTTGCGGCTTTAGCACCGCGCTCTGATTCTATGTCAAAAATGGTGGCTTCAGCACCACCGTTTGCATCTGGTGTCATGACGGCCTCAGCACCGTCGTCTGGATCGTCATCCTTGGTGGCATCAGCACCACCGTCATCATCATGATTATTAGCGGCATCAGCACCGCTCCTCTCCTCATCTAGGGCTCTCGATTCTCCATGATGTTGTTCCTTAGATGAGGCGTCGCCGGCTGGTTCCCTACCGCTCCTAAGTGACACGAAGTGAGTATCAAACATAGAATGCATGTCATTCAAATAAACACTAGGAGTGGTATCCTCTGTAGATTGTACCTGCTCAGACTTTCTCTTCAAGTTATTAGGGTTTGGATCGCTTTGTGCAGGTATGGCGGCTTTTCCTTTCATTATATCCCTCATTTCCTGTCGGAACTCATCCATTTCTCGCAAGAAGGATGCTTGCTGTTCGGAGAGCAAGAGGGCGAGATCGTCAAGTGTTGGATTCTCCAAAATAGGTGCGGGAGAACCGGGAGTGTTCCCTTGCTAGAATTGAGGTTGCTAGTGTGACTGGGAGTACTGATGCTGGTAAAGCTGTTGGCGCTGCCTCCACTGTTGTCCCTGATAGGCGGGATGAGGATTCTGAGGATATTGCTGGTGGTGGGAGTACTGGGGCTGCTGTTTGCTGTACTGATTGCCCTGAGCTGGAGACTGTTGCTAGGATGAAGTGCCTCCGGTGTACCAATGAAATCCGGGGTGATCACGCCGAATCCTGGGTTGCTGGGGGTACCGGTCGTACCATATCCCGTTGACTTCTATCAACGGCTCCTGCTCAAAGGGTGAAGGTGGTAGTGCTGCCAATGGCTGATCCGGCTGATAGACCACCATCTGAGTGTCATGAGATGGTGGATGCTGTGAATAGTGTGGTAGCTGTCGTACCGGCACCTCCTGGACATGGTGAACTTGTTGATATGCGGGGGGTGGTGGGGTAGAACGGCTACCTCTTGATTCAGCTAGTGATCTGGGAGGCGGATGTGAAGCTGATTGTGCCTCCTAAATACTCAAGATGTGAGTCTTCAGGTCACTCATGGATTTAGCCAACTGGTCTATCTGTGCCAGACCTTGGCCTTGCTTTTTTTTCCAAAATTTGAATGCGGTTCAATTTTTCACTGATTATGCCCATGTCAGTAGCTGATGATTCATCTTGTGCTGCTGCTGCTGACGAAGTATGGGGACCGACATCGATGCAGGTGATCCTTTGATATGATCTTGCTCCTTGGGGGGGTTTCTGTTGTGTGTAGACTCGGGTTTGGGCCATGACTGTAGAGTTCTCTGCCATTCCTTCATAAATGGCCCTAACGTCATCTTCACCCTTAGAAAAATAGAACCCACCACAAGAGGCATTAACAAGCCCCTGCAGTTGTGGTGTCAGCCCATAAAAGAAACTCTGAACCAAGTTGGGCTTTGATATA
The DNA here is from genome assembly GCA_037367405.1 of Ottelia alismoides. Classification (NCBI taxonomy): domain Eukaryota; kingdom Viridiplantae; phylum Streptophyta; class Magnoliopsida; order Alismatales; family Hydrocharitaceae; genus Ottelia; species Ottelia alismoides. Next base: position 84,545 of record JAZKJV010010752.1, read on the forward strand.
TCATGATGTGGACACCGATCAATTAGCTCTCTAAAGCGATCCCAACCCTCATGGAATTTTTCATTCGAGATCATTGTGAAGTTATTGGTCATAGCTCGCACTGCGTTTGTCCGTCCGAGTGGATAGTATTTATGCAAGTATGCGGTCCGGAGCTACTCCCAAGTGTCGATGTACCTCCCCAAATGTTTCAGCCAATAGGCGGCTCTATCAACCAAGGAGAAAGGGAAGGCTAACATTTTGATTGTGTCCTCAGTCACAAACCTGACATGGATTGTACTGCATATCATTTCAAATTCCTGCAGATGGAGGTGCGGTTCTTCGGTGGCCAGCCCATGAAACTTGGGTAGCAGCTGAATGGTATGTGGGCGAAGCTCGAAGTCTCCATAGATGGGAGGGAGTCGGATCCATCAGTGCATGAGAGTTGCACCAGGGTTGTACAACTGCCTCATGGTCCGTGGAGGCGGCCTCTCATGGTCAGGTCCTCCTCCTTCGCCTTCTGCATCTGGTATATCACAGCCCTCATTTCGTTCATCTCTGCCTTCATGCATTTCCCTCATGATTTCACCCATGAACACTCCCTGGTCTCTGATCTGTCTCTGCATGGTTTCCAGGGAGGCTAACAGTCAATTGTTGATGGCAACTTGATCATATATGTACGGAGGTGGTCTCTTCTCATCTGAGTTTTCCTCTCTGCCTTCCATTTCTTGGGTTTCTGTAAAGCCAAAAGAATCCGTCTCAGGTATCGTCAAATGCTCTGAACTCTGTGTTGCACTAAATTCTGACACCACTGGACTGATAGAAGAAGGGTGATCGAGGGGGAACAGGGTGGATGTAAACTCGGGCTCGGAGAGTGGGTCTAAACTCCCTAAAGCCGACCTAGATGAGAAGGGAGGAGTGCTTGATAGCGGTGCCACTAGACCTGGCCTAAGGGATCTCCTTCCCATCATCTTGATCTAGAGAGAAGGGCGGATGAGATCTGGAAAGCAAACAAGATTTGAATTCAAACCCCAAATTCACATACGCAACCCTTAAGCTGAAGACCGTGAAGGTTCGGTCCTTTATCTTGTCAAATTTTATTGGGTTATCAATCAATCTATCAGAGCGCTAGAATGAGTTGTTAGGAACCCTACTTTCCTAGCCGACTGTCCCAATCCACGTTAGATCTTTCCCAGTCAGTATGAATTGCGGACCGTAATCCGGTTGTTCCCGCTAATTCAATATGCCAAGGACATCGCGGTCCGCTTTACCGGGTACCGGAGAGATCCTCACTGGAGAACGACTAACCACGACCAGTAGTCAACTAAAATTTTGGGTATGGCTCTACCCTAGTGTCGAGTCACTCTCTCGCAGCAGATAAATCAATCAATGAGGGGGTTTCTCTCCCCTAGACAAAATTTTTGTGAGGTGAATTTTAAGTCAAGTTTGCTTTAGCAGTCCCAGTATTATTGCTTTCATTTTTTAGGTATTTTTCTGAACAAACATCGTCTAACGAATTTTCCAATTTCCTTGTTATTTAAAGTCTAATAAAACTGGGGGAGGAAAACAGAAAAGTCGATGTGCGATCAAAATCTATGATGCATGTAGGGATAGATATGCGTATCTTTCCGCCAGCACTCTACATGCAAAGTGATCCGCACATAAATTAAAGATAATAAATAAAACTACCTAGATGCATGCATGAGGAAATCGCCCTAAGATGAGTAACTTCTATTAACGTGAAGAACAAGTAGATACGACTAGGAAGAGTGTCCGTAGTCCGGTCTTGGGGGTCGGTCGGTGTCCACCACAATGGATCCTGCACATGTTGTATATGACCCCTCCCGGCACGTAGTCTCTAGTCCAAGTCAAATATCTTTTCCAATTGATTTTTAGCCAAGTCCAATTACGATCTCTAGGTGCAAGCAAGATATTATGGATTGGGCCTTAGCTTCTTAAGTCGTCATAGTCAAAAAATTCCTATGTCTAGGGGCTAAATCCTCTGAAACAAATAAAAGCGAGAAAGCTGCGAAAAACACAAAACCGCGGTGAGCCCCCAAGTGAATAAACACCTGAAAATTAGGCCTGAGTGTCCTGGACAGTTCAAGTTATTACAAATTAAGTCTCGCTCTCTCACTTCAAATTACAAATATTTTAAACTACAAGAAACTCTACAAAATGGGATGGTCTTCTCAAGCCTCCGAGTTCTCTTTGGTGCTAAGTGAGCTTTTCGCGTGGGTGCACAAGCGCCTAAGATAAGGCGCTTCCCTCGCTCGGCGGTACCTCGCACAAAATCCAATAAAAAGGGTGATTAGAACAATCAAACAATGTAATCAAATAAATATGTAAAAAGGTAGACAAATATTCATAATCAACAAAAACACTAAACTACGCTGTTGCTCCCCGGAAACGGCGCCATTTGATGAACCACGAGATACGAGGGTCTAAATGTCTCACACAAGGCGGAGACAAAGTCGCTGCGGCGACCCTCGGTAAGTCCCGATTAAATCAACAATTAACCCACGACATACAAGTAAAGCAATGAAAGCAATATGTGAAGTTAGAATTTATTATAACTCTATAAAATATGTGTATAGGTGCAAGTAGTATAGAGGTCGAACACAGGGAGCAAACAGGTAGAATAAGGCAAAGATGCTCAGAATGTGAAAGTGATCAAATGCCTACAAGTGTTATTTTTGTGGTTTTTAATTTTATATACTTTTATTTAATTTTTGATTTTATATTTTTATATTTTTAATTTTAATTTATTGATTTTGTATTTTCTTTTTATATTTTGTATTTTTTTGTATTATCTTTTTATTTTAATAAAGATGTAATGTATATAAAGAATATATATATACACTAGAGATAAGAGAGAGGTAAGAAGAGGGAAATACTTTAAAATAAAGCAAGTAAAATGTTTTCGTACTTTTTATATTTTTCTTATGTTTTTGTGATTTTTCTATATTTTTCCTAATTTTTTGGTATTTTTGAAGGAGAAATACTAGAAAATAGTGGACTAAGTTGCTGGCCGAAATTAAAATGAGGATGAAAATATCAAACAGAATCAAAACTTCCTCAAATCAATTTTAAAATAAAGCTAACTAAATAAGGAAAATTTAGAAACAGAAATTGTATTTTTAAGATTTTTGTAGAATTTTAAGATTTTTGTGAAGATTTTGAGAATTTTGCTATTTTTAGGGGTTTCCTTCTGTAATTTTTAGGGATTTTTGTCAGAAAATAAAATAAGCTAAAACACACGAAATATAATTTTTTTGGAATTTTTTGAAGACTTTTTATAACTTTTATGAATTTTTCAATGCAAACAGGAATGAAAATGCATGTTTTTTATTTTTAATAAATGTGCAAATGCAATAAAAATGCAAACTAAAAATATGGCGTTAAACTACAATGCAACAGGAGCTTATGGTATTTTTTTGGTAATTTTTCGAGTCAAAATGATGCATGAAATAAATGCAAGCATCTACGCAAAAATACAATACTGACAAGGGCATAAATGTGAATGCATAGAAGTCCAAGGGCCTACTTGCAAATTTTCCAAAAAATATATAACGTTAAACGCAATTTTTTGGACTAAATATAAGTACCCAAAACCAAAGCGGGGTCTCTGCAAAATTGCCAAACTCACGCGCACGGGGCATGTGACCTAGCAGGGGTATTTTGCAATTTTATAAAGTTCCAGAGGCTAACATGTAATTTCACCAAAATATTACAACGTAAATCAAAAGTTCATGGACTGGAATGAAATAAGAAAAATCCTAGGGGGGTCCTTGCAAAATGCCCACCACCCCACGTGCACGGGTCACGTGAGGTGACTGGACAGGACCTAAATGCAAATAATGAAAGTACGGGGGACTAAATGCAATTATTATAGAAATATTTAAACTACACCTGAAAGTTTATGGACTAAATAGAAATACAAACATAGGCGAGGGTGTAGATGCAAAATACCCAACGCCTGGCGATCCAACGGCTGATATCTTCTTCTTGACACGTGGCGAGTTGTGGACGGCCGATACCCCTTCGCGGATGAGAGGTCAGGATTAGATCCTGGGTCTTGATCGAACGGCGACGAATGGGAGAGATCCAACGTAGAGGATCGAACTGGGGCGGCGACCGGATCGGATGGCGGAGAGGCAACGAGGAAGAACGGGGAAGAACGCCGACGAGGCGAACTTCCCCGAGCTAGATCTCAGGCCTCCGACGATGCTTCGGGCTCAAAATCGGTCGGGGTGCTCCTGGGAGGTCGCTCTACGTGCTGAAGGTCTCAACGTCGTCGGAGAAGCTCTGTGGTGCTGGCGCGAAAGCAACGGAGCTTAGAGCTCCAGGTATCTCCGGCGACGCTCCAAAATGAGCTCCAGGCTCTATTCAAGACACTTTAACCTGCAAAGACGAGTGAGAGGGTCCAAGGATAACTGTCTGGACCCCGCGGAGGTGCTAAGGAGGTCAGATGAAGGCGGAGCGGCGATTTGGATTTTCGGCCGAAGGTGCACTCCGGCGAGGGGGTGCGATTGGGCGATTCAGTGGACGGAACTCGAAGATCGAAGGGGGAAATGATCCTAGAACTACGGGGAATAAAAAGCAAAAAGAAAATGGGAGAAAAGGGCAGACCTCGAAGGTGGGATGCCTGAGGTAGAAGAACCTCGACGCCGGTGGTCGGCGGAGATGGTGGAGCCGCCTCGGCCCTTCCTTGACCCTCCTGAAGCCTGGAATGGGGAGCTGTCACCTCCCTCTATCTCTGGAGCACAATAGGTGGCGAGAAAGTGGCACGCAAGGGGTTCAAACTCGAGCTCGAATGTGGCGGGTCCATTAAGTACATGGTGATGGCGTGATTTTCGGAGCAAGAGCACGCTTGCATGATGATGATATGGCATGATCCAGATGCACGTCGTGGCTCAGTGGTGATCGGGGAAGAATTTCCAAGAAGGAATCAACAGAGGAAGATGAAGGGATTTGGCTCGAAAAATGGGCGAAATCAGGTGGAAATCACGCTGACAGAGGGTTGCAGACCTCGGTCAGGGAGTTGATCGAGGTCAACCAATGACCGACGTTGGTTGGTCCACGTGGACCAACCAGAAAAATGTTGGTCAAAATTATTAAATTCGAAATAAAATAGTAAATGATTTTATTAATTTTAGGTTATAAAATAAAAAAATGTTCCTTATTTTATAAAGAATTTTATGGTGATTTTTATTTATTTTTCTGAGGTATAAAAATACAAGTTACCTTTTCAGATATATATATGTACATGTATCTATGTATTAATATTTTATTTTTTTATTTATTTGATTTTATAAATTTTGTTTATTATTTTATAAATTTACAACTTATTTTTGGGGATGTAAATATATTTTTATTTTATTTTTCTGAGGTGTTCTGTACACTTAATAAATTAAGTATATATATAGTATAGGTATAAGTATGGGTATTTTACCTAGGTGTGACATATAAGTAATTTATTTTAATGTTTCCTTTAGTATTTTCTTTTTGTTTTAATATATACACATATTATAAATAATATATACAAATTTACAAAAAAATATAAAATTATGGAAATAATGAATAATAAATAAAATGAATATTTTAATCAGTATAGGTATATTATAGGGTTCCAAAACTCAACTTTCAAACCGTAGCTCCACACAATATAAAACCACCTCCATTAAATAGCTTATTTAAAATTATATATTAAAGGTGAGTTTGATACTTTTTGAGCTTTTATTTGGGAGATACAGGTCTGGGAAGTTGGGAATTTGGATTTTTATTCAGGTCATAACTTGGTATCTGTACATTATTTTTGAGTAAAGTAAATTTTGTATTTTTCTTTATGTAATTATCTACAACTTTCATGTACAAAGTTTCTTTATCTGAAGTATAAAAAGTAGAACCAAAAATAGGTCCCAAAATGAATAAAGAATGAATAAAATGAAAGGGAATTTTTATTGTATTTTGGCCCTTATCTCCCCCTACTTTATTCCTTGTCGACCTACTCATCGAGATGCCTAGGTCTCAGAGTTTCGGATCATAAAATATTTAAATCATTTTATTCTTTTTCTTTTCTTTTCTTTATTCTATAATTTTGGCTTTAAGAACTGTATTTTATACACTATTTATACACACATGCACGGATGCTAAAATGTATGAATTAAGGGAATTTACATGCATTTGCCAAGGTTTTTGAGGCCAAAATGATAGAATAAAGATGATGAAATGTGGATTCATCAGCTATATGTGGTCTCCAAGATTCACCTCTCCGCCACATCCTTCGTGCTGACTAATTTTCTTATACGTCTGCGGGAACATGGACAAGAGGATGCTTCTTTTATAAGTCTTCCAATAGCATCAAGGTTTCCAATAGAAGGATGACATACATCCAATTATACCACTGACCATGCCTCCATATATCATAGTTGTTGAGATACCTTGAATCCTACCGTTTCTGTTTAACTCGATACTTTGCAAAGGTTATTGTGTGACCTCCTCCTCATATGTGATTGGTGAAGCTCATCAACTTGCATTGGAATTATGGATCTTCATGTTTGTAAATAAGATTGCACAGGGGTGCTATATAAATTCCTTTGGGCATGTTTGGTTACTGTGTTGGATTTGTTAGAACGATTCTCGCGGAATGACCGAGTGGTTAAAACCACTGCTGACGATTGCGTGAGGGTCGGATCTTGTCGGAACACTAACCACAAGGATGTGATGGGATGGGGCAGATGTGGTGAGGGCTTACGTCCTATAAAAGACCTCCTACACTGAGGAGAACATCATCGATCGGAACCTTTACTACAGTAGCCCCCTTCCGATCCCATCCCTCTCTCTTCATTCTCCACCATCCTTCTCTCGTTCTCTCTCACAGCAAGAAATAGAAGAGTACCTCGACGTCCCTTCACTGGTATCAGAGCCCATACATCGTTAAGCTCCTCTGTCATCGACGTCGTTGATCTCCTCCGGATAACTCCATTCACTGGTATCATGAAGGTTGTAGCCGCCGCCACTATCTCTTGGACGAAACCCTAAAGTCGAATCCAATATGAAAAATAAGACTATTTCTACTGAGGTGGGAAAATAGAGTACCTTAACGGTACTAATTATGAGTTGTGGATTAAAAAAATCTACTATGTCATGTAGCACGATAGCATACATTCCATCATAGACAAACCTAGCTCAACCTTATCTGAAAATCCAACTATAGAGGAAATTAGTTCCTGCGAATAGTGAGAGAAAACGGATAATATGACTAGGAGCTTCATGACGACCCTCATGGATTTGAACTTGATTCGAGTCTTTGATATCTGCGAATCAGCTTACGAGCTTTGGACCGCGGTTAAGGATAAATATCACCCTAAGTTGGAAGTGAGCGTCCAACTTCTTCTACACAAGTACAACTCATGTAGAATGAAGGAATCTGAAAACGTCCTCGAGCACGTGAACAAGATGATCGTGATGGCCAAGGATTTAGTGGTTGTTGATTTCACAATTTCGAAGCGGATGCAGATCGCAGCCATACTAAGAAGTCTCCCATCGTCATTCATCACGATTGCCACATCTCTGCGGATGAATGGAAACATTAAGTCCATGATGGGCCTACCTACCAGTTGGTAATTGAGCAGGACCTCTCTAAGAAAAGATTGAAAGATGAGATCTTTGAGGTCGAGGAAGAAGAAGAAGAAGAAGCAAATGACGTGCACACAAAGAAAAGGTCAGGCCCCTCCAAGGCGAATTTCAAGGGAAAGAATGGGAAATACCCACGTGACTCTTGCTACGGTTGCCGTAAATATAGTCATTTCAAGGTCAATTTCCTAGATAAGAAGAATCCAAGAAATTCTAAAATGCCTGAAAACAAAGGTAAAAAGAAAATGGAATTCGTTGTTGTCGTGAAATGCAACTCTATTATTACAAACAATGATGGATGGTAGATCGACTATGGAGCAATCAGACACATCACAAAGATGAAGGAGGGTCTGGTGGACTTCAAAGAACTAAGCAAAGGAGAACAGAGGATCTTCATGGGAAACAACACCTACATAGACGTGAAAGGTATTGCGACATACAGACGACCTGGGGATAACATTATGGTACTGAATGATGTATTGTATGTCCCAGGGATATGCTGGAACCTGATATATGTCCCAGTGTTGCTCAAGAAATACTTCGAAATCCGATTTTATAATAAACGTATATCTATAGGTAAGAATAAGAAAGTCTATACAATGGGAAAGTTTGTGCACGGGCATGACCTATTCTGCCTTCATGTAATAAACTCTAGTGAATCAATGAATCTCTCTTCTGAGTATTCCTTGTGTTGTTTGTCTGACTAGGACTTAAGGCACATGAGACTGGGTCATCTAGGAAATTCTAAGATGAATTAAATGATGAAGGCAAATCTATTGCCTAAGATCGCGGGTGCAAGGACATTTCCCTGCGAACATTGTCTGACAAGTAAAATGATGAGAAGACCCTTCTCAATAGAAATTCAGTCAACAAAGTTACTAGGTTTGATCTATTCGGACATATGAGGACCACTGAGAGTCAGCACACATAGAGCTAAGGAATACTTTATGACATTCATTGATGATTACTCAAAGTTCTGTTATGTCTATCTCTTTGGAAGAAAGTCGGAAGCAATTAAAACTTTTAAGAGATATAAGACAGAAGTAGAAACAATATTGAGAAAATCAATCAAGATCCTTAGGACAGATAGAGGTGGGAATATACCTCAAAAGAGTTTGAAGATTACTGAATTCAGACGAGAATGGCATTCGTATGCATACTACGATGCCATGTACACCACAACAGAAAGGTGTAGAAAAACAAAAGAATAGAACCTTGATGAATGCAGTAAGGTGTGTACTTTCACACTCAGGACTCTCCAAGAAACTCTGGGGAGAGGCAGTATTGACTGCGAACTACATATAGAATAGGATTCCCACCAAGTCTATATAACGTCGTATGAAATATGGAGTGGCATAAAGCTCGAGTTGGGCCATCTTTGGAAATGGGGATGTTTTGCTTATGTTCTGGTACCAAGTCAGCTTACTGACAAGCAAGACTTCAAGACATTAAAGTGCAAGTTTATTGGATATAGTAAGAACTCTAAGGGATATAGGTTCTTCCATGAAAACAAAGGTCTAATTGAAAGTCGTGATGCAACTTTTCTTGAAAATCATCAAGAAAATGAGCATGAAGTAGAGGAATCAGATCCTTTGATTGTCCTACAAGACAATAAAGATGACTTGAGCATTAGACAAGAACTTGGAGATGATTTCGATCATCGAAACATAGAGAATGAACCTATGGAATATGATGACTCTTTAGAGGAAGTGGGTGGACCCACACAACCCATGAGTATAATCGGTAATAAGATGCCCAGAACACAGCCTCACATGGATGGAAGATTACCATTTCTATGGATACGAGGCGTCGTGTTACACCGTGGATGAGGTTGTTGTGGATTGTACAGATCCCATATCCTTTGATGAAGTTATGGCTTCATCTGAATCAGAATCATGGACGACCATCATGAAGGATAAGTTAGACCCAATCGAGCGAATATGGGAATTATGTGATTTATCAGAAGGTAGGCAATCCAGACGATGTAAGTGGGTATTCAAGAAGAAGTATCAAGTCAATGGTATTGTTGACAAATGCAAAGCCAAATTAGTTACCATGGATCATACTCAGCAAGTTGGAATAGATTTTCAGGAAACCTACTCTGCAGTGGTTAAGTTTGCATCTATTCGGATGATCTTTGCCATAGTCACATATATGAGTTTAGAATTGTTCCAAATGGATGTGAAAATGACTTTCCTTGATGGAAATTTAAAGGAGGAGATTTATATGCAATAACATGATGGATCTCAGGTTGAAGGTCGGGAGAAAAGGGATTACAAATTAAGAAAGTCATTATATGGCTTGAATCAATCTTCAAGTCAATGGTGTCCCAAATTTCATAAGAAAGTTATCATATTTGAATTTGTTGCAAACAAATTGGATAATTATGTGTATGTCATGAAGAGTGTGAGCATGTTTGCAATCATGTCATTGTATGTGGATGGCATTCTGCTTGCAGGTAATGACATACAAATGCTCAATGAAATCAAATAAAAAGTGAGCAATGAATTTGAGATGAAGGACATGGGTGAAACTTCTGTTCTTAGAATACAAATAACAAGAGATAGGGACTCAAGGACATTGAATCTTAGTCAAGAAAGATATTTGCATACTATATTAAGGAGATTTGGAATGCAGAACAGCAATCCTGCTCCAACACCACTTGTGATGGGAAAGAGACTCAGCAAGAGTCAGTGTCCTGGAAAGGGACAGAAACCTTTAAATGTACTGCACAAGCGGTGGGAAGTCTAATGTATGCAATGATGAGTACTTGACCTGATTTAGTTTATCCAGTAATTTTAATCATTAGATATCAAAACAATCCCGATCCAGCACATTGGGAAGTTGTAAAGAGGATTTTTCAATATATGAAAGGAACAATACATCTGAAACTTGTATATCAAGCAGAATTGTTTGAAGTGTTAGGATACTCCGATGTCGATTTCGAATGGGATGTGGATGATAGAAAATCCACACAGGGTTACCTGTTCATGTTTGGTGGTACAACTGTTTCTTAAGGTATTAAGAAACAAGGATATGTATCTAGACATACACAAGAAGTAGAATACATTGCATGTAGTATGGCCACCACTCATGTTATATGGATCAGGCATTTTCTAGAGAATCTAAACCTTGAATTGATCAAAATTGCCAATTAAAATGTATTGTGACAATCAAGATGCGATAAGCTTGATTAATAGTGGGGCTAATAGTTATAAAGGAAAACACATTGAGATCCAATATCACTATATACAAGACATAGTGGAAAAGCAAGAAATCACGGTAACCTACATACCTACCAGTGACATTTTGGTCGATTTCCTAACCAAGGTAATAGTTGCAGGAACATACATTAAACATGTTGGTTTACTGGGACTCGGGAATGTTTGAGTCAAGGAAGAGATTTCATAGATAATGATCCTCACATTTTAAATCTCCATGTATATACTACACGAATAGTGGGAGCATGTATGTTTTGACCGCTTCGATCAAGTGGGAGATGTTAAAACGATTCTCGCGGAATGGCCGAGTGGTCAAAACCGTCGCCAATGGTTTCGCGAAGGTCGGATCTCGCGAGGACCCTACCCACAAGGGTGTGACGGAAGGGGGTGGACGTGGCGAGGGCTTATGCCCTATAAAAGGCCCCGCATACATAGAGGAGAACACCGTCGATCGGAACCTCGACTACGGGAGCGCCCTTCCAGTCCCATCTCTCTCTCTCTTCATTCTCCACCATCCTTCTCTCGTTCTCTCTCGCAGCCAGGAGTAAAAGAGTATCTCAACGTCCCTTCAGGGTTGGTGTATCATCATGTGAATAGTAGTTGTTTGGAGGGTTGGAATGATAATTATGATGTGATGTGACATTGATTATATGTTATATTAACTTTTAAATTATTATAAGATATTTTTATGTTAATAATTTTATTTGAACATTGTTAAAAAATATTATATCAAAGAAGTTGTAGGTTCAATACAAGTAATCCCAATATAGGAATGCGTAATTGGAGTTAGGGGTATGCCAGGATACCCTGGTGTACCCTGACAACCAAACAAACCCCTTAGGGCTCGTTTGGTTGCAGGGTTGGGCAGGGTTGGCTTGGCCCAACCCAGGTTGGCCCTGCAACCAAACAGGGTTCTCCTCCTCACAGTTTACTATTCACAGGGGTACCCCTGTCCAACCCAACCCTGTCCAACCCTGCAACCAAACGGACCCTTAGGTTAGGAATATTTTTCATCTTATATAATACTGTTCCACTATCATACTGAAGAGAGATCAACTACCGTCATTGAGGATGTAGCATAGTTAAGGAAGAAACTAGTAAATCATATGTTATGTTAAGGTGGAGTGTAAGTGGCATATGTTAAGGTGGGCCTTTTTTCTCACCATATGTTAAGGTGGAGTATGTATGCCATTTTCGTTAAGCAAAAAACATGTTATAAGTTTATAACCAATCACCAAGTAACTGCAGGATGGGTCAAACACAGCAATCAGCCCAAGTTCCCTCAAAACCTGTCCTTGTTCAGATGTGCAAGGAACCCAGAAAGGTAATCCTCGAGAACTAGGTAGATGTTGAACAATGGTTAATCTGCAGACGGGATTAGAGCCTACTTTTGCTGCACACACTTTCCTGCTTTGACCCATTTCTTAATGACCTCGCCCTTCCTACCCCTTACCTTAATCCGCATTCCAACCTCGCGCATCAAAAGGGACGAGTAGACCGTCGTGGCTTCCAACACTACACCCTCCACCCACGGCAATACATTAGACCATCCCGACGAACGCTGTTCCCCTTTGACCACATGCAGATGCTCAAACGTATCAAAGATTGGTGTTTGCGAGAATGCAAATGATATTGCTTGCACACTCCTTCTTGTGCTGCTTTTTCGCACTCCCAATGCCGACCAAATGAATCGTAGAAGACCGCACCCCATGTTGACCAAGTAAATATTGTTGAACAATTCCGTCATTTAGCTCGAGGGCTCGGATTTGCCGCAACTGTGAACCCATTGACTTGACGAGGACCGCTAATGAGAGCATTGATGAGTTCGAGTAGCAACACTGTTAAGCATATTAATGTCGCCAAAAGATGAGGGTTGAAAGAACGGAATGTGGGAGATTTTTTTTTTCTGTGTTTGTACAGAATAGAAGAAAGATGGAGCCTGATGGTATTAACAGCGCCAACATGTCACCTGAGACAGAAATCACTGTTACACACTTAATTGGTCCGTCGAAATTGCGACCATCCTTTATCATGAATATTGGTCGTGTACAACGTCGGTCACCAATGTATTGAAGGCGTAGTGGTGATGGGATGCCAGCTTGCAAAGCAGTCTTCTTCGCAGATAAGGAACGGTTAATGCGAAGTAGATGGTCAACAAGACGCGTTTTTTGCTTATAACAGACAAAACCCCAACATTTCGTTTCGGGTGTGAACTCGAAAAAATCCCTACACTTTGATTGTTTGGTTTTTTTCTCGTTTCTATGCCTCCCGTCGGCAAATTAAATTGGCAACGTGATTTTTCTGCTCAAAAAATAATATCTGTGCTGTCATCGTGCAATTTTGATTTCCAAAATGCAACCTTATATATTGAATCTTATAATTTTGCTCAAATCTGAACTTATTTACCATTTCATCAAAATAGTTACAGGTTTCGAATCCTTTTTGATTGCAATCTAGGTTTCCTAGATGTTGATTGAATATTTGACCATTAAGATAAAATAGCAAATAAACTCAGATTTGAGAGAATTTTTGAGACATCAATCCAAGATTCAATCTATGTTAACACTCGGTACAGCAAAGGATCCGTATACATAGTATCTCCGAGATCATGGAGAGCCATAACTGGTCAACGATTTTAATTCGGGGTTGTTTGAGTGGTGATTGCAACCACGTCTAAATCTCCCACAGATCTCCGTATCGATGTCGAAGAGTAGAATTTCAGGGCACCAAGCAACTTCTAACGTCTTTTTGTGATGAAAAATTGGCTGCAATCAATGCCCATTTACACAGTAACACATCCAACTTCCACGTACCGACATAACCAGACCAAGCAAATTAAATACTCTGTATTGAACTCACGAGACAAATCTCAAAAGATGGAGAAACAAAATAAATTTGAATTAGGACGCAACGAAGATTAAGACGTAACATAATTGTAAGAATATCAAGTCATTAAATCACAAACATGTTTGACCAAAGTCCCTCGGAAAAGCCACATAAGTAGCTTCTAAATGTCCAATACACGACATATAGGGCATGCATAACGCACAGCATCACGAGGTTTAGCTGAGTTGCCAACCCATAACAAACACTTATTTCTTTGTAATCCAAATCTTATCTGTAAATCTAAAGATTCTGGATAATACAATTCACAACACTCAACCCGAAAACCTTTCAGAGCAGGTTTTATACAAATCAAGATGATCGAACTATATGAACAATAACCAAACAAGACGGATACTACTCCACCCGCGTCGCTCTCCACCCCTCTGAACTGCCATTCACAATAACACCAACTATTTTTCATGTTAATTCAGTGAACTACATTGCTAAAAATAGATGACTTGGCTGCCCTTTTTCATTGACAGATAATCCTTTTAAAGCAGATTTTTAATCACTCTTGATGGATCTAACCAAAATTGTGTGAGGATTGAAAACAGTAACTGGCTGTACTTTCCTCAGCAAACACTGGTACCAGAAACCAGAGGAATACGTAATGCATAAGCATGGAGCAAAAGATAGAAGCAAACTGAACAAAAGGTAAGTCAGATCTTTGCATATTACAATAACTTCCAACATGCATAGCCCTAAAATCGACAAACAACGGGGCTCTGAACAATCAGGACTCCGGGCCATTAAAGGCTACGGATTCAAGGCATCTACCAAATACATAGTTAAAGGGCACTCCTGGTCTAGTTCGAAAACATCCTTCACCAAAGTTACGCATAGGAAACCATACCGATATGGCAATATCTAACCTGGATGATATCATGAAGACTGAATAAGCACAGAATCCCCGTTTAGTTCACGCTAGGACCGCTCCCGTCTAGGAGAATCCCTGGGAGATCGACTGCAACAAGACAAAAAAAACATATATTTAGCATGCAATTTGGAAGATAAATTTAACATGGAAGTGTGCCTAACCTTCTATATCTGTCGTATGCAGGACTTTCAGTTCTTCCATTTTCAGAGCTGGCTCTTTCAACAGGTTTGTTGTAGGGACTAGGCCCACGCCCATAATCTGGACTGGCTCTTTCAGCTCTACCATAAGGGCTAGGAGATCTACGGTAATCACGACCTTTTCCGGGAGACCGGTCTCGGCCCCTCCTATCAGGACTGTACCCGTTTCTTGGCTCGTCATCATCTCTAATTGCATATTCGACTGAAATTACCCGGTCTATCAACTTGCTGCCATTGCAAGACAAACATTAGATTCAAAACAAGTTTTCACTTTACAACCATCAGGTACCAAGGCTGTCGATGGAAACGGAATCAACAGCTCAAGAGGAAAGTCATGCCGGTAATTTATTTCTATTGAAAATCCATCTAATCAAAATTCCAAAATGGAAGTTTATTTCAAAAAATGCAATAAAGATGCATGAAAACTACGTAAGAAAAAAAACATCTGTTTCGAACCCTCCTATTAGGACTGTACCCATTTCTTAGTTCACCATGTCTAATTGCAAATACTCCATTGAAATTACCCGGGATATCTAGCACTTCTGCTTTAATAAACTCACTATGGATCCAATATGTTTTTGTGTAGAAACGCATTTACCTTGCAATCATCAATTTTAAAGGCATAGTTTACATGTCTTTAATTGATGATAAACACTGGGATTCATAGAACATGTATATCCCGCCTTTAGTTTGAGTCTATATAGAATTAATCGATACGAATATACATCTTATTCTTTCAGATAGGTCACTTTAATCTTCAGTATCGAATACAACTGCCCAAACCCTGTTAGAATAAAGCCGACATTTGCTGCAAACCCAAATAAAAATCGAGCATATGTTTTCAAGCAACAATATATAAATGGTTATGACCATCCTAAGGAAGCAAAAGAAGTGCATATAGATCCAAGTCCCAAACAAACTAAACAGTGAGCTGATAAAATTAGCATATGGCAGCAATGATCTGCAACAGGGGATGAAATGAAGCATGATAAGCTTGCAATAAGCTCAAGCTGAAAGAAAAGCAACAAGTCAATCCTAGTAGACAAAGCAGCTGGTATTGAATTATAGCAACAAGCTCAGGCACTCAAGACAGTATGATAGGGATGAGGTCAATCAAGTCAATCAACAAAATAGTTCACAGCCACCTTTTTTATTGGATCTAAGTGAACATCAACATTTTAAGAAGCATGATGCCAAAAGTTCCAGTCAAAAATGGAAGATTATACAGCATGTAGTTGATGTGTGCTCTAACAAGGTTCAACAGGTAGGTTGTTTGAATCAACAAAAGTTACCTACAGGACATTGATTCCCTCAGTAATAAAAAGTTTGCAAAGGAAAAAGTTTGCAGTTCAAAAAGGAAAAAGCCAAAGAGAGGTAATAACTTCCTTTGGAGATTGGCTTTGAACAAATGGATTTTTGCCCGGCCGACCATATAATCTTTGTCAATTACCTCTACGACCTTTGAAACATCGTAATTCCTCCCTGGATCCCGTAAACTTGCTCCGTTTTACCCCATGAACCCTACCGTTAAATTGACACATCTAGAGTTAACTTCCTTGGGTTAAAAGGGAGTTACTCTAACCAATCCACAAACGGACGGCTAGAATTAACAAGAAAAAAATCCTCCAAGAAGTGGGGCTTCCAAGCGGGGTGTGGGCCAGGGCGGGGAGACCTGGGCTGGGAGGAGGTTGGCGGGAGTCAAGGGACGCGCGGGGATGCTTCGAGCGGCCGGGGCGAGGGCTTCGAGCAAGGGAGGTAGACGGGGGGCTTCGAGCAGTTAATCTACCGTTAAATCGACCTGCAGGGGAGGCAAACAGGGTCCTTGGAGCAGGAAGGAGGCGGGGGAGGGGGCTGCTTCGGGCAGGAGCGGTGCTCGACCAGGGAGGAGCTTCCTGTGCGTCGCCTTCTTCATGATGAGGAAGGGCTCATATCCATGAGGAAGGGGCTTTGTGATGATTTTGATTTGGGTGCGGAATACAAATATTGGGTTTGGTGTGGAATTTGGCGCCTGGCTTGATGAAAGAAGACGTCGTTGTTGTCTGGTGGGCAGTAGGGTTTTCCAGCGGTGGGCGGGTTGTGGGAGCTTTGATGGGAGGTCCGCGGCGGGGGACTTCGAGGAGATTTTAGCGGCGGGGAGGGGGGAAGGAAATTTCTAGCAAGGAAAACACATCTGTGGGGGGGGAGGGGGGGTTTGGATGACAGCCTAGGGGGAGGAAGGGAATTTGAGCGGCGGTCGGACCTAGGATCTTCAAAGGGAGGGGACTTCGAACGGGGGGGGGCTTCGAGGATGACAGGTCGGGGGGGAGGCGGGGGATTAGAGCGACGGGCGGGCCAGGGGGCTTCGAAGGGAGGTCCGCGATGGCCCGGGGAGGGGGGGAGGGGGCCTTCGAGTCAACTGAGGCCCGATGGGGCGTTGAGCAGGGGGCAGGAGGGCCTCGAGCAACGGGAGGACCTGGAGGTGAAGGAGGCCGGAGGTCGGTAACGAAGAGGTTGAAGGTGGAGGTCGGTCGGGGAGGAGGGCGGTGGAGGTGGAGGTGGTGGGTGTTGGGTTGTGGGGAAAAGGAAGAGGGTGAAAGGGAGTGGCAATTGATGTAAATTTGATAAATAAAATAGGTATAATATAAAAGAATGTAACAGAATCTGGTTAGTTTTAATGGGTAAATGGATGGGAGTTAACCACAGGATTTATAGGGTAAGAGTTAGCAAGTTTACAGGGTCCAAGGAGGAATTACGATGTTTGAAAGGTCGTAGAGGTAATTGACAAAGATTATAGAGTCTGTCGGGTAAAAATCCCTTGAAAAAAAGCTGGTGCACAATAGACGAAAGCATGGAGAAGGGTTTTGAAGAACTCAAACGTTTCAAAGATGTTTTTTGAAAAGATTTCAAAGATGTTCATTGGGGTGAATCCATATATATATACACACACACACGCGCGCGCGCGCTCCAAGTTGCTTTTGCTGAGGGAAACGAAGGCATTTATCTCAGCAGCTGCAAAGGATTTGTTTTACGATATGGCATGCGATCAAGATGTAAAAGAAAGGTTTGTTGATTTGCCAAAGAAGGCCAAAGAATAGGACGAGGAATTCTCAGTCTTTAATATTGCAACGTATCAGTGATATATCATCGATATGTCAGTATTGGTAAGATGATGAAATTGACCCTAGTCTATATCATTTTCCTCGGGCATCGACGAAATATCGGCTATATGTTGCCGATGTATCGCCAATATATCAGCAAAATGAGGAATAGTGAAGATTTCTTATAATATTTTATTCCTTTTTCGCCCGATATTCTCCGATACATGGCCCCATTTTCCCCATTTCGTGTTCCAACTTCTGCCAGTGAGTGTATTTTAGGTGATTTTTGACAGATTTGAAAAGATCTTAAAGGCTCGAAGGCTCACTGATTCGATCGCATGTGTTTTATATCAACGGATTTTTATAAGACTGGTGGCCATAACATCTATTTCATTTTTCTCAACATTTGATTTGTGAAAATATGGTGACTGAAGTCTACAATCTTGAATTATTTTTTAAGATTTATCTAGATAATTGATAATACAAGAATATTTATTACAGCGGAATCAATAAAACGACATCAATTCAATACTTAGATCTTCAAATTGAGATATATCAAGACCTCTCGCTATTTTTAAGATTCATGGATCAAGTTCGATTGAGTGGGATCTTTCACTCCCATTTTTTTCCACCAAGAACATTTATAAGACTCAGACCACCCAATTTTAAGTATCCTACTTTTTCGTGATTCACAGGATTCAAAAAGCAATCCATATTTCACGGTCAAAGGTGTAGTACTGCTTGTAGTAGTGGTCCTTACACCTCGTAATGGAAGCTGGAGGAGATTCAACGTTGGATGATGGAGCTACATCAAGCATCTATGGCAGATCTCATGAACAAAATGAATGATATGGCTTTTTCCCTCCCATTAAGATTTACAAAAGTAGTTGTTACGGGAGATTTCAAGAAAATCAACACTATGACGATACATCCTTGTAGAGCAGTTGAAAATAAAGTATATATTTTTTCTCGACAAGGCATCCAACTAAACCCCCACGGATGGGTTCTCCTACTCAATATTCATTGCACCGTTCTCAACCCGCATCTTCTTTGTGTCAAACACGTCATGATTATCCATCTTCTGATAACAGTTATCAGGGCCTTATCGGATTGGCTTCCTCGCACATGTGACTAATCATGAATATATGCAATATATGATGGACTATATAGCTATAAACACATATATGACATCAGAGAATCATATGGCATATAAACACCGTTATCATGAGATGATATGGAAGGCATCAAGTAACAATCAAATATGTGGCCCAAAAGGTCACATCTGCATGTGTATTCAGAACCCTACCAAACACATGACGTTATGTGGTCAATAAGCGATTTGAGCGCATATGCAAACAGGACAAATGTGGGTTGTACATGGTTGTATATGTAGTGCATATAAAGTACCACTTTTATATATCCTTTAGGAATCCGAATATGGGAGATCTGAACCTTCCCTATCTTAAAAAAATGATATATTAAACATGGACGGGCACTATATCAAAAATATGACATATAATTCATTTTTATAGTTGCCTTGGTTTACTTTGCTAGAGGTTCATGGATGGTGGGATTATAGATTATATTATTTGAATTGAAATTTTTAATTTTGTATTATGTTTGTTAGAGTATTTGGAGCATGTGTCACTTATGTAATAGGCGGGTAAATGGATCCAGGAGAAGATCCATTTACCCCATCTATATGTTTAGTCTCACATTGTCCAGTGGTGGGACTTGGAGGCTCTGTGGAGGCTATATAAGGAGCCCCAGACCTCCTGTATCCATTGAGAAAGTGCAATGCATAGCATGCCCCTTTGTGGGCTTCTCCCGTGGTTTCATCCTGCTCCTCACGGAGTAGGACTCCACGTTAAATCCCGTTGTTCCTATTTTTTCTTTATCTTTTTCCATGTTTTGTTTCCGCTTCCTATTTTCTAACATGGTATCAGAGCGGGTCGATTCTCGAGGGTTTTTCTTTTATGTTCGTTTGTAATATATTCGAGATTCGTTTTATGTTGAAGATCTGGTGTTCATGTTTGATATCTTTTCATATCATTCTTGTTCTACGGCTGGATTTATGTTCTAGGGTTTCATTTTTTGAAACCATATTTTCTGCCATCGAAGCAACTCGTTCTCGTTGCTCTTACCAACAGCAATGGTGTCTCTTGCCCTCGTGCCCTACGTCCAGGCAAGGTTCTGACTGGCAAATCGCCTCCTGATGGTGCCCTAGTGCCCTCTACGCCACCAGTTGGCGCGTGAGACCCTCTCAGGCCGCACCCCTGCAACCACCATCTCGCGACCCAAGATCGTCCAGATCAACAAGCGGCGCTACAGGGAGCGCGCTCATATCCTTCTCCAGACTCGCAGTGCATCATCTCTCCAAACATCCACCGCAAATCTTCATATCCACCGCAGCAACATCAAAGCAGCGGCAGCGTGAGCGGCGCTACTGCCACATCCAAGCGGCGCCAGCGAATGATCCGCATCATCTTCCATCAAGCACATCTCGCGCAATTGCGCGTCGGGCTGTGGAGGCGGCCCCTTCCATTAGCGTGACTCCTCCCTTGAGCCCTCCCGCAGGCGGCGCGAGGGGACCTCCTTCCGATCACAAGACTCCTCATATGGCAGCGTGCGAGCTCTCAACTAGCTCCATCTCCTTCGCGCGCATCTTCCCAATGCGAGCCTAGCCGCATCTCCATCGTGAGGCGCGCATCCTTCATCGCACAACCCCCGCACTCCATCGCTCCAGCGGCAGGATCTCCATCACAACGACGGGGGAGCTGCGTTTCTTAAAAGAGGGTTCTGGGAACCCTAACATGCCCCACGAAGGGCGGCACGGGGAATCGATGGGGTTCCCATCTTAGGGAACCCTAATGTCCCGATCGTTCTTCTATTAAAATAATGATTCTGTTGTAAGCAGCCCAATAAGTCGTATGTTAAAAAAAACAAAAAAAGGTTTTTTTTTGTGATACAACAACAACAACAAAGCCTTTTCCCACAATTAAGTAGGGTCGGCTACATGGATTCTTCACCTCCATTCAGATCTATCTTGGGTCAATCTCGGACTTATATCCAAAAAACTAAGATCCCTTCGTATAGTCTCTTTCCAACACTTCTTGGGTCGTCCTCACCCTCTCTTAGCCGGCTCAACATCCCACCACTCGCATGGTACGAGAGTGTGATTAAAAAACGAGAAAAGAAGAAAAGAGAGAGGGGAAAGGAGATGTATTTTGGGGTAAGATTTCTTTGGGCCCAAATGGGTCACGTTTGTTTGTTAAAAAAAGGGCGTGTACAATAAAAAGACGTACACAAAGCAAAAAATGCAAGAACAGCCGAAAAAAATGGTTGAAACGAATTTAAAAATGTGTTCAAAAAAATGACGGCTTATTAAAAAAATTGATAAAGAGCCGCAAGAAATTTTTTGGGAATATGCATGTTTTCCTCGTATTTATGTATTATCTTATCTTCTCCCAACATGGTCAACAATGTCATTCCGACCAGTATGGGAGAAAGGGGAGTATATGTAGAGTCATAGGTCTTGTTCTAAGATTCAAATGTCAGATTTTCCAGACCGGTCAGATGTTCAGACTCTACAATTTTCAGATTCAGACTCGATGACGACGCATGCCAATCATTTGTCATTCTTGTTGGTCGGCCAGAGCTTTCATGTGAGCCATAGGGACTCCAGAGCATGGAAGGCCGTATCCCGATACATCAGTGATATATCAGTACCGACAGGTCACCGATATACCGCCGATATGATCGATAACGGTATCGACAGGCCATTTTATTCACAATCTCGGTTTGATGTCGGCAATATGGTGTCGATATATCGTCGATATATCGACGATATATCGTATCAACATGGTACCGATATCGATATCGATATCAATATGTCCTTCCATGCTCCAGAGCAGAGGACCATTCCCTATGCCATTGAGGGCGCAGGTTTTCATGTGGTATCATAGCGACTCCAGAGTAGAGTACTATTCTCTGAGCCAGATAGATCCAGTTTCACACTCCAACCTGTTAGTCCTCCTCACATACACGCCACGCGTTGAGTTGATATTGTCTGTAGTGTCATGTATTGTGAGTTGAGTTTCCTTCTGTTTGTCCAAGCAGAGCATTGCATGCTACAGCTTGAGGGGGAGTGTTAGAGTAATTGGAGCATATGTCACTTATGTAATAGGCGGGTAAATGGATCCTGAAGAAGATCCATTTACCCCATCCATATGTTTAGTCCCACATTGTCCAGTGGTGGGACTTGGAGGCTCTGTGGAGGCTATATAAGGAACCCCAGACCTCTTGTATCTATTGAGAAAGTGCAATGCATAACATGCCCCTTTGAGGGCTTCTCCCGTGGTTCCATCCCGCTCTTCACGGAGTAAGGTTCCACGTTAAATCTCGAAGTTCCTATTTTTTCTTTATCTTTTTCCATGTTTTGCTTCCGCTTCCTATTTTCTAACAATGTTATATCAACTACTTAAAAAATCTCTAATGTCACGTTTTATTATTATAATTTTTAATATTTTAATTAAAAATATTGCAAACCTCCAATGTTTACAAAGTTGATATGCGATATCCGTTCAGTCAAGCAATCCCAAGCGAGTAAGTGAGTATATGCGGATTATGTGATTTATATTTTTTAATTAAAAATAATAATAAATTCAAGCATTCAAGATTTATATTTCAAAAAAAATATAATAGACAAAATATAAAACATAGAACTTATAGTACGATGTGATTTTAATCAAATACAATAAAAACACATTTTTGTGTTTTTCCCAAGATAGATCTGAATGGAGGCAAAGAACACATGTAGCCGACCCTAACTTAACGTGGGAAAAGGCTTTGTTGTTGTACAATAAAAAACACATGAAGAGTAAGTTGTCTACAACATATTTGACCTTTGTTATAGACTACGATATGGAATCACCCACTTGTTAGAACATGTGAGCAAAGTTGATTTGTTGTGAATTGCCTCATATATTACGTAAAATAAAAATAACTCTCTGTTGTGTGGCAAGGAGTCATTTGCTACGGACTATCACATCTCCTAATCCTAGCAACCCCACAAACAAAAATATTGTATTCAAGTTTTTCCTCGATGAAAAAGTGCTTAAAGCTTAAAAAATATTCAGGGATTACAATACATAGTTGCCGATGCCTCAGATATTGACGCGGTACAGTTTTAAGGGCAGGGAGATTTGGAAGAGGAGAGGAATGTGTTGGCTGCACCAGTTTTTGGGATTAAGCACGGAGATGCACAAAAAAGGGGAGGGGGAGAAGAGGAAATGGAGAGGACTCCGAATTTTGTATTCAACTTCAACTAACTCCGTACAGGAGATGCAACATTATGATAAACAGAATAAAACCATAATAAAAACTAAATGATCCATCCAAATTGGACAAAATAAACAAAAAACCGAATTGGCAATGCATCATAATTGAACACAAATTTTCTTTAATTTCACACATCAGATATTCTCAACCATATGAGGGCAATGGGTGAAGAGATTCACGGTGATAAAACAATACAGTGTCAAACACATAACGGAAGTCAAGCTAACATTGTATTATGTAATGATGAAACAAACAACCAAGAAGTACTGACCAGGAACCAACCAGTTGAGATAATCACAAACAATATTCACAGCACAGTATAATGTGTAATGCAACAATACACCAACAGTCTTCACAGTCGACTGAGATAATCACAAAGCAGAAACCTTAGAGCTCATAAGTACTTACAGCAAAGAGAAAACCATGAGTGAGTACGCGATGCAGTGACTAGAGATAGAGGGGGGAGAGATCATGCGGCGTTGCGGTGACCGTAGAGAGCGAGCACATGACAACGATCGCTTGAAGAGAGAGAGAGAGAGAGAGAGAGAGAGACTGTGCGCAACAGTGGAACCACTGAGCTGGAGAGGCAAACATTAGGGGTTGGTGTGAGGGTTTACAAGAAGTCAGGTGGACAGATTATACTCTAATCAAGTGAAAATTTATGCAGGTGTAAACATTTGGGTTCGGGTTTAACCATTTAA
This sequence comes from Ottelia alismoides, assembly GCA_037367405.1. NCBI lineage: Eukaryota > Viridiplantae > Streptophyta > Magnoliopsida > Alismatales > Hydrocharitaceae > Ottelia > Ottelia alismoides. Next base: position 108,458 of record JAZKJV010010752.1, read on the forward strand.
GCTCCAATAAATATGCAACAATATATGTGACGACCACAAATGCATTTTTACCGCATAATGAGCGAATATGGACAATGTGACGTGCTGTGACCTCTGACTCCACATATGCAGCTGTCTAGACCGACTTCCTAAACACTGCAAAATGCATTATACACATATACCCAATATACTCCCCCAAATGTCTGCTTAATCGCTTTATACCGCCTGAATAAACACATAATGTATATCGCATTTCTGAATCTTGGCATCAAGCATTCAGATGGATCAATCAATACACTCATTTTAGATGAGCAACGAATCTTCGATTTATTCAGGTGATAAGTACGGTCTTCGTTTATGAATTATGAATATATGAGACCGCATTATTTCATATTTCAACTTATTTATGCATTATTCAAGAGTAAACTACTAATTGCATGACTTATGTAATACCGCATATCATCTTGTGTGATATATAATGACAAAACTAATACAAAACTTATATTTAACCATTTATTTAGTAAATATTAATTTCCACCTTTCTTATTGATTAACATTAGAAACCTTAAATCTGGGAGAAAATGCTCTTTATAGCTATTTCCATTAGTTTTGGCGATGTCAACGATATACCAACGATATTCCCCAATATTTCTCTTTTGTGGTTCAGTGAAACAACACCGGTATTGATGCTTAAGGTCGTGTTCTCAATGTTAAATAAGACTAAAGACATTAAAGAGTTTGATTTTGTTGACCTTGATACATCTTTATATAGTCGTAACGTCATATCTAATAGAATATAACAATAGAGAAATGACTCAAATGACTCGAAGAGGATTGTCCTATCAAGCAAAAAGATGAATATTGGATAGGATAGGATATGATTGAAAGATTAGATGGTTGAGCAACATGTTGATGTATGATTATATGCAAGAGAAAGGAATCAAATGTGGGAGTAGCTTGACAAAGGAGGAGCACGAAGACTTCTCTAGGAGATTAATGAGAGACAGGAGGCAGATAATGCTATGGGAAAAAGCAAGCTTAGAGGTTTAATACAAGTCAAAAAAGTCAAGGAGGCCTAAAAGAGATCAAAGCACATGCAACCATTTCAAGTTTTTCTCCTTTTAATTGGGGTTAGATTTGTTTGGAGATCTTCTTGAAGCATGTCACTTTTTTAACTCCCTTCAAGGTCATTGTAGCCATAGCTTAGCTATACTTTTTCTTTATATCAAGGCTATGTCAATCATACGCACAATGTAAAGTCCATTTACATCTCTTTTTCCCGAGCTTTCTTTAAACGAAAAAGGTTTCCCAAGCCACATAACACCAAGCTTATTACTTAAAAAATCCAAAAAGAATATCGCGCAGTTATTCATAACAATCACAATAAATAATTTGCAAAAGTTCAAAATTCAGGGACAGTTAAGCTGGACTACTTTATTTCTGAAAAAACAGCTTTACTACTTGATACAGCATATATAATTGGCAAAAAACTGTGTTTGATGCAAATGTAAACAAGACCAAGCCTAAAGAAAAATTACCTCATATTAGTGGCATCTAATGCCCTGCTGGCATCCTCTTGCAATTCAAATTGAATAAAAGCAAAATTTCGCCTAATTCGGATATTCAATATTTTTCCATATGGCTCGAAGTGCCTCTCCAAGTCTCGAGTTCGAGTATTGACTGGATCAAAGTTAATTACAAACAAGGTCTTTGTAGGCCTCTGATTTGTGGGCCTTCTCGGACCTCCACCCCCACCACCACCACCACGTCCACCGCGGTCTTGCTGAAAACAAATTTGATGAACTGTCAAATAAATGAGGCATGTTTTGTGGGTGTCTTTACAATATCTCCCGTAAAATTTTACCTTAGTCCACTCAACACGAAGGCGTCGTCCTTGCCTACCAAACTCATATCTGTCAAGTCCCCGAATCGCATCCTCTGCATCTCGCTCGTCATCCATATAAATGAAGGCAAATCCTGTACGTGGGAAAAAAGAAATGAAATATTAGGACAACCTCAAAAAGAATATCCCGGTCAACCTTCCTGGAGTTTTGTCAATTGAGATCCAACAATAACAGCAACTCAGTTCAACATGCTGCATAAAAAAAGATAAACATCTAGACCAATCTGTGAAAACTAGAAACTAAGGGACAAAAAAACAAGAACAGACCTTTATGCGGAACTAAATGATGTCAGAGTACAACAATCCAAAAGTATGTGCCTTGTGGTGGGGCTGCAACCAGGGGGGATCTTCTCCATTTAATTTCCATCCTGGCAGCAAGAACAGCATGGGTGGATGTGTCTGAGTAAGGAGGTTGTGCGAAAGGCACGAGTGGAAGGCAATGGTCTCTTGGGAAAAATGTTTCCGTGTGATTCGCATGCATTGAGGATTGTGTATCAACTCTTCCAAAATGCGTACGAAGATGAACCCTCTGGTAGGCAAAATGGTTTAGCATATTAGCAGTCCGGCAACCCGGAAAAGCATAGATGCTACAAGATATTCCTGCGCCAAAGAAAGTGAGTGGGATTTACTATTGAAAAAATTACTTCTTCCTAAGGCTATCCTCAGTTCTAATCGCTGCTGAACCACGTGTAGCAAGCTTCCCACTGAAGATTGTCATCTGAAAACTGCAGCACATCCATGTACGTAACAAGCAATCCACAGACTAATTTTAAAATTACCTGGATCCCCACAGAAGCTATCCTCAGGCAATAGAAAACCAACTACATACTATGACAATAAAATGGTACAAATATGTTTTGCTAAACAGAACATATTTCCTTATTCTAGGAACGGAGACTCCCTACCCTCTTTGAAAGATACAATTTACATTTGCACATTCAAGTATCAGGAATAATGAATCTTTCATTTTTATTTTTCTTATTTATAAAACTATAAGGCAGACCATTCATGAGAAAGTTAATAATAACCATATTGATCGGTTTTCCAAAACAAATGCGGAAGAATAGATGCATACTTCCGAATCACCAATACCAAAATAGACTAAACAAGTATAGAAACTGATTTGAAAAAATATTACCTGATTTCATGTCTACTCTATCAACTTTCCCATATTTGCTAAAGAGCCTCTCAAGCTCAGAATGCCGTGCATCATACTCAAAGTTTCCGCAAAAGATCGCTCTCATATTTGTGCAAAAGGAGATCCCTAAAATATCAGACCCTAGATTACAATTGACATTTAAAAAAGTGACGAGTATAAACAAATTAAGGAAAAGAAAATCCAGCATAGAAACTAATTAACAAATGCCAGTAAAGTTGAAGTACCGTTTTCATAAAACAAGTTACATCTAAACAAGATCTCCGGTCCCTCTTTCAAGCATTAATACAATCACCAGTTCTAGAGAAATGTTAAAAAAAATACACATGATATGGTCCGAAGAAAACTACTTAAAGTCGCAAATTCTGTGATCTTTGAAAAAAATACCCTACTAATAAATGTGAGATTTTGGATCCTGATGTACGATAGTTGTATCACTCAGTTCTATCCATCAACCTTTTGTTAGTGATTCAAGCAGCATGTTTTCATTGAGTTACCTAGAAAGAAATCTTTTTTCTTTCATTTACGTATTTTCCCCTGCAAAAATTCCAATCCCCAAATAATCACTCTGTTGAATGTCAGATGAGAAGGAAAATGAAGTTGTAGCACAATGAAATGTGGTGGATCATTAGGGTTAGTCAATCAGTTTTTTTATCAAAGCCTCCGAAGAGATAATTCATTTCCGCGAGGCTACGTTTGTATTGTATTGAGTCCATATGTCTTGTGACTTAAGCATCATTCCTTCAAGTAAGCAGCATATGAATATTATGTTTCAAATACTCAAGCAATTTCCACCTTTGTTTTAAATAGATTAGCATTTCCAAGTAACCAATTATCCATAGAATCTTTCACAAGAAGTTTGGGCACAGGTAGCTTGATTGTAGAACCTCACAATGAGCAACTCTACACGAACAAATATAAAGTCGTCAAAAGGAACCAACAGCATTAGAATGTTAGGCACCAAGATGATACATTTCATATCAAGACTCTTTTAGACATGTAGCTAGCAGTTAAGGATCGTTTTATCTAAATTACTGTAAAATCGAGGTTTTCCTGATCATTACGGTTTCACTTCTAGGTCCTAATAATTTTGCTGGAGCGATGTGCGGGAGCGAGAGTGCAGCGGCACGCGAGAGTGCGGAAGTAGCGAGAAAGGGCAAGCGGAGGGCCACCAACAGCGAGAGCTGGGCGAAGGTCGCGAGCAAGGGCAATCGGAAGGCCACCGTTAAGGAGAGTGGGAGCGAGGGTACTGCGGTGCACGCGGTGAGCGTGGGGGAGGCCACCACCCTGAAGGGATTGGCGGATAAAAGGTAGCGGAGCGGAGTCAGACTGTCGAAGGAGGAGTGGCAGCGAATGCAGAAGGAAGGCGAAGCGGCTTGGTGCTTCCGCTGCGACAGCGGTGACCAACTATCGAAGGCTTGCGCGGCGCCAGAGGCTTTATGCTTTCGTTGTGGCCTTGCTGGACATCTTCGAAGAACTTGCACGAGCAGGCACGATGGCTCTAGTAGGCGAGAGGTCAAATCGGAGGTGCATCCGCAGAGTCTTCTTTCGAAGGAGTTCGTGGCGCTTTTGTCAATCCTGTCAGAGGGAGAGTCAGCTAAGCATCTATTGGACGGCATGCTGATTGCTGATTGGCAAAGGTGACGAGAAGGCCATCCAAGCAACCCTTGAGGGAGTCGCGCTGGCGAGGAATGTCGGGGTCGTGATTGATTTCCTCGGGCTCCCGAGGGGTTTAACATTCATCAGAGGTCTATCTAGCAAAGGGGCTAAGGAGGCGACGAGAGGGGCGTTTGAGAATTGCTTGTCGCATGAGGTGAGGGGCTGGTGCCACTGGCGCAGACCAAGAATGATGGATGGTGCTCTGGGCACGGTGGTGGCACAGTGGAAAATGAAAATAATCGGTGCCCCGGTTTGATGTCGGAGGTTAGCAGTCATTCGAGATGCGATGCGGCACGTCGGCGAGGTGGCTGAGATTTGCTCTTTGGGGCTTCGCCTCGGGATGTGGCGGAGGTCGTGGCCAAGATGAAGGGGATGAAACGCCCCTTTACGACTAAAGCTTACTTATGGGTTGGTCGAAGGTCCATCCCTATCTGGCTCGTCGTGCTGGAGGAGAAGCCACATGAGGGTGCCAGTCGGAGATGATGATGATGATGATGATGCGTTCGTCGGTGGGTGGAGAAACACCTCCGACAAGAGATCTGACGCCATTGATTGATGCAGCGGCTAGATGGCAGGGCGCAGCTATCAAGAGATCTCCAGAAGGCGTTTGGCTCAAGAGTTCAGGCCCATGAGGTACTCTGTCGAATCACTTTCCCATTAAGGGGTGCCATTTCTCAGATCTTGTATCAAACTCGACACTTTCGGATCCTAAAACCAAGCCGCATCCAGACCCGACGACCGAATCGATTGGAGCAACATCGATCTGAAGTGACAATACTCGATTTGTCCAATCAGATCACATGATTCTCCATACTGCTATTCTTTCGGATGGGCATGTTGGACCTGAGATCTCTGAACTCGAAGAATTCTTGGACCCAATGGAAGGTCTCCTCCCTATGTTCGAGCAAATGATGGAGGATGTTGATGGGGTGCCCTCTCTTCGGAGGGAGGAGTTACCACCCCAAGCTTATCTCCTAGCCGAAGCTCCTTTCTTGGGCGACTCTGCAGGGTCAGGGGGCGAACAGGCATCGTACCCCAAGGGGGTTGGTGATTTCTCGACGAGGTTCCCCCTGAGAGCTCTCCCAGGGCTTTTCTGGGTCACGTGACAAGATTGATGACACGAGGCAGCGTAGAACGGCGGTGAGGTCTATCCAACAACATGTAAAGGTGTTTGGTGGTGTCGATCTTCTTAGAGCCAGCAAGAGAGGCTCAGGCTCCAAAGGCATGTATGCAGGCTCGAGGGAGAAATCTTTGTTGCATCATTTCTCTTATAAGTGACGTCGTGTTGATGCGTCCAATCGGGGGTCTATCATGATAGATTGTGTTTGAGAAAAAGAAGAGAATGCGGACGTTGAGGGCGATAATGAGAGGAATATCGAGGGTCAACTTCGGAGGGAGCATGTACGGTGGTCGAATCCATCATGCGACCACATTCTGGGACAGGAGAAGGCATGGATAGTGCGTTTGATCTCGAAGTTGCTCGTAGGGCCGGGGTCATAATGGCCGGGAGCTTCCGCATCCCCCCCAATGAAATTCTTGACGTCGAACGTGCGAGGGTTGGGTTGACCAGACAAGCGTTTGGCTATTGCCTCTCTACTGGGAGCATGGAATATTGATATGGATTGTCTGCAAGAAACCAAAATTGACTCTTAGGAACGTGTGGGATGGAACTCCGTCTCCGACCCTAGCTTACAGAATTTAGTGTGGTGTTCGCAAGTGGCGCCTTGAGTGGAATTGTAGTAGCGTGGAACGGGAACTTGTTCGATCCAATGTTCAGGAAGGCGGTATGTGGTATACGGTCGGAGGGGTCACTGCATAAAGAGTATGCAGTATGCGGGAGAATATGTGATTTTATGCGGTTTGGAAATTTTATTATTAAAAAAGATAAAAAAAATTAATATTGTGTTAATATCCTCAGTCGGGGGAGTATGCATGTAGTATGCGATTTTATGCGGGAAAGTATGCGATTTTACGAGAGGAGTATGTGGTTTTATGTTATTATACGAGTGGGGTTATTTGGGTTTAGGTTAAATAAAAAATGTTTATTAGAAAAGCGGCCAAGTAGGAGGTCGCATAAGGTGTATACTCGGCCGAGTATACGGGTCAACTCGCATACATAATCATTTCACCATACTCGGAGCGGCAAGGCTACCGAGTACGAATATGCGACCGAGTATGAGGTTTACTCGACCGCTTTTCTGAGCATAGATTCGATGTGATTGACGAGGTCAAGATCGTGCACTCAGTCTCTGTCCTTTCGGCATGCAAGGCGGGCCAATCGTGCATTGCGATCTCATCAATTTATGGGATTTTGAGAGCATCGACAAACGATGCTATGTGGGGTGAACTTAGAATCATCAGGGACCGCTTCGTGGATACCAGAGGGATGGTGGGGGGAATTCCAATGTCATGTTGTACACAGATGACAAACCTGACAGGATAGGTGCACAAGCAAGGCCCTAAATGTCGGTTTCGGTCACCATTTCGGTATCGACCAAAACAGAATATCGATGGAATTTCGGTGGAATTTCGACCGAAATTTCGGTCATTTCGGTAATTTTTTATACTAGGACCCCCATATTTCGGTCATTTCGGTCATTTCGGTCGAATTTCGATTTCGACTGGATATCGATATTAGACAGAATTTTGATCGAATTTCGCTGAAATTTGAGACCATGTGCACAAGACCCTGGCTCTGGTCGCTTTGCAGATACAATTGAGTAGTTGAACTTCAAGGTCCTCAATGCTGTAAATTGCAACTTCACGTGGAGGAACTCGTCATCAAGATCGTGTATTGACAGGTTTCTATTATTGATTGAGGTGTTGGACTTGTTTTGCTTGGCAATTGTTTGTTCGCTTCCTGGATCAAGATCGGATCACACCCCGCTATGTATGGACTCAGGCGGTGACAGAGGTTCATCATTCTTCTTCAAATACGAGAAAAGTTGGTTGTTGGAGAAGGATTCCATGATCTGGTCAGCTCGTTATGGATAAGCATAGCGGTGGAAGGATCGGCTACAATGGCTTTTGTGGCCACGCTTACGACATTACGACTCGGGCTTCTAGAGTTCATACGGGCCACTAGGGCACAACGAGGTTTGAGAAGGAGCCAAGCTCAGGAAGAGACGGTGAGGTTAGACTCGCTAGAGGATGAGAGGGACCTAGATTTGGAAGAAATCATTAACAGAGGATGGTGTAAAAATCCTAGAGGACAAAAAGAGGGAGGTGGAATGGAGGCAGAGATCAAGGCAGAGGTGGCTGAAAGAGGGAGACGTGAATACTAGATTTTTCCATAATGTGTCGAATGGCAGAAGGAGGAACATGATCCACTCCATCAAGGTGGGGGTGAAGAGGTGCAAGGCAAGGTGGAGATTGCTAAAGCGGTCACGGAGTATTTCAAGAACATGAGCAAGCGAGTGCCACACGATAGCACACGATGGCTAGGTATGGGGATGAGAAGCGTTTGTAAGGTAGATACAGATGCATTTACAAGATCTTTTGGGATTAGGGAGGTATGTTAAGGATTGTTCGCAATGAACCCCGATGGTTGTCCCGGTGCGGACGAGTTCCCGATCTCCTTCTACATAGAGTTTTGGGACCTTAAAGAGGTCATGGAGGTAATATTGGAGTTTATGGAGGGGAATAGGGGTATTAACAAGTTCGATAGATCTTTTCTTTTCCTGCTTCCCGAAAAAGAGGTGGCCACAAAGGTGGAGGGATACAAGCCCTCACCCTCTCCAACGCGATTTACTTAATCATTGCCAAAGTGCAGGCGAAGCGTATAAGGTGTTGAACAAGGTCATCTCACTGGTACAGGGTGCCTTCCTTCCTGGAAGGCAGCAAATGGATAACGTGGTCCTTGCCTCGGAGATTGTAGCAGATTGGCGTAGAAACAAAACCAAAGGAGTGTTGTGGAAGGTGGATTTTTCTTTAAGGCCTACGACTGCATAGACTGGCGATTTATTTGGGCTTCGTTACACAGGTATGGCTTTCCTAACAGGTGGATTGCCTTGATGAAGAGATGTATTACGATCGCTTCGTGTCAATGAGCAACCTAGGGGTTGTTACTTTCAGTCGCAACGTAGGGCCTGTTAGTAGTGCCCACTTGCACCACTCCTCTTTGTCCTTGTTGCTGGCGCATTGTCGGTCATGGTTGATAGTGTTGTTTCTAGGGGCTTCTTCGAAGGGTTCTCGAACGATGAGATGATGATTCCTATCTTGCAGTGTGTGGATGATACAATCATTTTTGCCAAAGACAATCCGTCCACCTATTGCGGCCTCTCTATAGTGCTTGATCTCCTTGGGTCGATTTTGAAGTTGAGGATTAACCAGGAGGAGTCTGAGTTTATCAATTTTGGGATGTCCAAAGAGGAGACGAGGGCTTGTCATGTTTGATTGCGCTCTCCTCGGTGTTAGCTCCCGATACACTATCTTGGGGTATCGTTAGAGGCAGGTAAGATAAAGGTGGTGGATTGGTTACAAGTGATTGAGAAGATAGAGCAAAGATTAGATGGATGGAAATATGTCTGCCTCTCCAACGGTGGTAGACTGGTGCTTCTGAAACCATCCTCTCGATGATGCCCATCTTTTTACTTTTTGCTAAACCGCTCCCATCTGTTGTACGAAAAAGAATGGAAGGCATCATGCGCAGATTCTACTAGGCATTAGGTGGGAATTCAAGGGGGTCTCGCTTGTTGATTGGAAGACGATCATCATACCAAGGGATGGAGTGGTCTGGGAATCTGCAGTCTAGAGGAGATGAACAAGGAACTCATCAGCAGATGGGTGACTCGTATTTGGGGGATTGTGGCAGCCTGGTCTGCACTGTTGTTCGGAGGATATATATGACTGACACCTTACTAGCCAACATTAGGGTGCACGGGCCTTCACCCTCCTACTTCTTGCATGGCATTTGTGGGGTTGCTCTAGAGATCAATCGATTCCTGAGATCGTTCAAGGGTTCAAGTTCTAGTTAGACGAATGGAGCGAGGGAAGTTCTCTAGGAGTGAGATACTCGCATCTAATGATGTTCGCTACCGACCTGGAGGTGTCGGTTGCTAAGATCTGGCGGACATGCTTTTTTCCCTACGTTCAGATCTAAGCTTTCGGACCAGCATGTTGGAGAGTTGGTGTTGATGCTAGATGATCTGGGAAATGTGTCGAGACCCTCAAAAGGTAGAGACTACATGTGATGGAGAGATGGTCTTTTCATGGTGGAGAAGGCCTACAGAGCTTTGAGGGGCCATGTGACTTACGACCCGGGAGGGTATGAGGCGAACTGCAAAAGGATCTGAAAATGGAAAATCCCAACTCAGGTGAAGATATTCATGTGGTTCTGAGGAAGAGTGTTGATTGGCGAACGACTGGCACATCTCTTTACTGGTTCTGTTCCAACTTGCTCCAGGTGTCACGACGAAACTGAAGACATGGATCACCTCTTTTTCAAATGCATGTCATCTACATAAATTTGGCCTCTGTTTGGCTATCTGACAATCCGTTGCGATGGGATGAATGGTTTTTGGGAGGGCATAGGAAAAGGCTAGAGAGGTACAGAAAGGAGCGATCTAGACACATAGCACTCATCTGGGGAATTTGGATGGCTAGAAACAACGTTGTGTTTAGTAGGGACATATGGTATGGGGAAAATGTTGTAGCTTATGCTAAGGTGTTGGCGGAGGGTTGGGATATGTAGCTTGCTTTCTAGCATGGTGTGTCACTTGTAAAACTTGCAAATTTCCTTTTTAGTAATAAATGGTGAAGTTTTTGGGCACACACCTATACGGTGTAGGACTTTTTTTCTTTCAAAATAAACTCTAAAATCTAATAAGGAGCATATTGTACTATTATTCATATTGTATTCTTGCATGCAATGACACATGAAGAATTTTACAACACAAAATAAAAGGTGGTTTCACTAAACCAAGATTATAGCATGTGTGGTTTGCATGTATATATTTTTTTACAATTCATATAACTAAATGTATGCTTTTTACAACCTTAGAAAAAATACCTTAACTAAACCAAGATAATAGCATGTGTGGTTTGCATGTATCTATTTTTCACGATTCATATAAACTAAAACAAAAGGTGTCCTGTCAAGAAAAAGAAGCAAGCTCCTCAAGTCAAATATATAAGGTTCCACAACTCCATTTGCATATGAACACATCACTCACAAAACAAATCCGTTCTTCCTAAAAAATTCACACAAAAAATCAATCAAGAAATTAATCACATCGTTTCATTTGTTTCACTTTTATGTAATACTATTGTTTTGTATTTTTGCTGACACTTTTCTTGTAATTTATCCATCATCATTTTCCCAAGAAGTGTTAGGGTTCAATGCCAAATATCAGACATGATATCGACATGATATCAGAGTGGTGATCCTAAATTGACGATCTATACCTACTTTTTGACGTGTTTCTTTCTTTCTTTACCAAAAACCTCGTCGATGGACTCCCACCACCACCGGGATTGATGTTGACCCTTTACTAGCACCAACCAAAAACCGCCAAGAGGCTAGGCCACCAAATAGCAGCACCAGTCTGCAGCCCACAGCAGCACCCGGCTTCATCAGCCTGCGACCATGCTGCTTTGTGGCTTTGCAACTAGGCGTTCCACCATCTAGCAAATTCCAACGCAATCAAGTTGTGCCACAGTCATTGATGTCATCTCATTTGGTTCTTGTGACTCGCGTAGATTGTAGAAATTTTATTATCAGCCTATGAGGAAACTCATGCCTCAGTGCCAGACATTAGCGCATATTCACAGTGTTTTGCACTTGCTAAGGGATCCTATTACAACTCTGTTTGACGTCAGTCATCTTCTACCACCCATTTACTGCTACTTTATTATCATTTTTCCCCATCATGTCGATGGGATCCAATACCATGCCATGAGTTTCTGCTTTTCCTCTTTAAATAATCCAGGAAACTACTATCAAATTGAATGGCATCTCCGATTTCAGATATTTATAGGGGATCAAAAAAGCTATATCTTCTGGCAAACAATATGATGAAGCGTACAAATAAAGACTTTGAAAAATAAGAACCTAAAAATTGCTTGATAGTGATAAGTTTGTTCATGAATTGCACTGTGAAGATCGCGGCAAACTTACACTATAAGCAAAATACGAAGGATAAACAGACCAGCTTCAAAAGATATTCCAAGTATCGTACACTCTGTACAAAATCCGAAGACCTTTTGGAGAATTATCTATACTCCAGCACGTTTGTTGTGTCAAGCTAACTACAAAGAAAGTCATGTGGCAGGGTTTGCATGTAATGAAATAGACCAAATTTCAGTTAAATGGTCGAAATTCAACAGAAATGGTCGATATCTGTGCGCCTTGATGGGGGTTGATAGAATCATAGAAGAAAGTGTGACCGAAATGGTCGAAATTCCAGTAGAATTTCGACCGAATTTTGGCAGAAATGTCTTCTCAGTCGATCACCGATATGGTGACTGAAACCGATATTTAAAGCCTTGAATAATCCCCCAAGCCACGCATCTTGGTGCTAGATCTCAGTTAGTTGCACTTGCATCAAACTTTATTTCTAATCTTCGGGTTGTCTATGGCCGTCTTCAGAAGATGGATGTTACAACTAATCAAGCTACTCAACATCTTGTGATTCCTACTGACATTGATGCTCTTAGTGCTTATGGTCAAGGGAGTAACTTCATTGATCAAAAGAATGCTCTTTTAGTTGTTGTTACGATTATAATCATAATAAGTGTCTTAATCGTGGCAAATCTACACGACTTTCTACAAATTGCAAGCACATGTATCACTTTATTAGAGGCGTTGGGAAAAATATGTCAAACCTACATAGTTAAACCAAGCTTCTTCCTATGACTACTTTCATAACTCTTCTACCACTCAATCAGAGTCAACACCAGCATCACCCTTGTAGCGTACTCTAGAGAATTATATGCTCGTCTAATGAGCATGTCAATCCTACTACATATATTGAGACAGAGCACACTCGAGGGCTTATTAATATTCCAAGTAGTTCTCCCAATCTGGCATCCACGACAACCTCAGGGAAGCGGGTTATTAACTTTGGGCTTTATATGACCTCACCAATAGTAGTGCATCTCATTCTCAAACTCAAGGTTTTAAAAATGTGAGGTGGATCAACGCGACTTTCCTTTATTAAGGCGAGGCGCAAGACTTGACGTAGTCGAGGCGTAAGCCTCAACTTATTAAAAAATATGCATAAAAACTACAATTAAACATAAATACATTTTTAGTCAATAAACATAAATATTTTTTAAAAATCTTAACTTTATATATGCATGCATTATATTACCGTATTCACCGAATCAGCGTACGTGTTATAAACTTATAGACGTGTAAATATCATGTGGGAGAATTTGTTCATTCATAATATTATGTGTGAGAATCATGAGATGTCTTGAATCCTAACTCATTTGTTCAGATATGTACAATGCATAGTTCATTATGTCATGTATGCACTAGCCAATGGTGAAGGGTGAAGCTGACTGTTCGAAGAGGGTGTCTAGTAGAGCCAACATGTAAAGAACTAAAGACGCTTCTCATAATCTATGCCTCTTCGTCAAAAAGACCAACACCCTTCTTTCTTAAAACCTTGGAGTCGAACTCCGAGACTTTTCTTAGCATTCGAGGCCAAAACCTCACCCTTCACCCAGAAGACTCTTAGTATGGTACCTAACCCCCTTTCCAACAACTATTCATACCAAAGGGTTAATCCATCACATGAGAAAGGCTGCAAGTGGTAGTGGCCACTGTTGTAAAAGCAGGCCGACTAGTCAAGTCGGGGGATGTCGACTCGACTAGGCTTAGTCGATCAACATGACTAGTTAGTCGCCTACTCGGCTGACTTTTACATAGAGTTTTTTTTCTTTTTTAAAAGCAAACTTATTCTAATATGCTTAATGTTATATTTAAAATCAATTACTTCATATGTTTCATTTAGAATAGAAATGTAACAGATCTACGCAAATATGAATATATGTATAAAAAATGGTTTATACATTTAAAATAATAAAAAAATCAAAATTGAGTAATGGTCGACTAAATCCGATTAGTTGCCTGACTGTCGATTAATCGTTAGTCAGTGACATTACTGACCGAGTATCGAGTACCGATTTCTGCAACCATGGTAGTGGCACAACACCACCAGATATACCATCTTTCCTTTGAAATAAGGCATACTAGAGAGTCGACGAAATACAATCAAAATCTTCTAAAGAAACAACACCAATTTCAAAACCCTTCAACAAATATGCAACAATGTCTTCCACCGCATTTCTGGTAGAAAAAGAAATCCCCAAAATTCAAGAAATCTACGGACTACGGTCATTGAGTCTTCAATGTCAGAAACGAAACCAACATAAAAGAACAGCGTTCGGAAAAGATGGTCATTCTTGCCAAATTCGCATCCCTTGAAACGGAGCCCTAGTTCGAGAAAGTTAAGGGCAACATAACATCTTCCTATAAAGGAATAATGGGTGGCAATATGTTCGGAAATCCTCGGAAATGTGTGCCTTACAAGATTGCAAGTGGCAACCACCAACAGCATTGATGGTTTAAAGACCACATCACCAACCACCAACTTTACCGCATCGCTGGAATAAAGTATGCCATCAACTCATCGCCAACAAGCCCAACCCTCGTTTTTTATCCAAAGCCCAATCCTCGTTGAAACCTTTGATACACAAAGGCGGATGTTCTCCCCACGACAAGTGAGGCCCTGACCGACAAAGCTTCCCCTTTCTTGCGCCGAGTAGTCAGGTTCAGGGAAGCTTCCCAATACCCCCTTATCAAGCCCCTATATGACCAGGAGGCCCTCTTTTTTGATTCCTGGAGAAATTTCCGGACCAGATCGACGCGCTCGAGACCTTTGATCTCGGCAGCCCATGGACAGACCATTGGAAACAAGGCGCTCCACCACACACACAGAAACAAGCGCCACATTGGTTGTATTTAGATCTTGGCATCCGTGTGGTTTTCCAAAGATGTGAACCATGTGGCAAGATGGAGTATAAGAGGCAACATCCCTCAGCACCAAGAGCCCACTCGATCCTTTCTACTTCTATCAAAAGCGAGCTAGCACAATTCCCCATCCCCTGAGGCCCACAATGTCATCAGTGACCATTGACACATTTCCCCATCACCCGAGGCCAACAATGTCACCTGTGAACAAGCCATTGGAGCTCTGTCGACCACTAAGGTCTGTCTAAAGACTACCCACATCCAAAAAGGACCTAATCATGATCCATACAATGTCGAGCAAATGCCTTGATTAAATATTCAAATAGGACATGCCTTTACCACATATGTATTGTTCTAAGAAAAAGGATGATGCATGGAAGCAATACATCCAAAAATATTTGATTTGTTGCACTTCATCGTCAAATAACCACCATTCCCAAAGCAAAATCATCCACAATAGCGAAACATATTGTGCATTATCGTCGTCTTTAGCATCCACATCCACTTTTTGCATGGTATGTCGATAATTAACCATGCTAGCCCCAAACTTTTTTTTTTGAACACATAAAGGTTCGGGGGAGACACGCGGTGGTGTTCGCCCCAATTTTATTAAAAAGCGAGAAGAGGGAGAAGGGGAGAGAGGTACAATGTGAAAACAAGCACCCGGGATCAAGAGGATCCCTGTCTAAATCACAGTCCACAAACCCAGTCACCACACCCGACTAAAGCGTCACCGCAGCAACCACTCATTTAAAAGTAATTCCACATGCGCGAAGACGTTTTCCCTGTAAAATCTTTGGCCCCTGAAGATCTTGGCGTTTCTAGCGAGCCATAAGGCCCAGATGCAAGCAAGTGGGCGGAGCAGCTCCCGTCTTTGACGATCCGCATGAGAGCGCAAGGTGATCCAGAACGATTCGGCCGAAGAAACGTCCACCCAAGAAACATTGAGGCCCTCCCAAATGGAGGTAGAGCACGGACAGCAGAAGAACAGATGTTGCAGGGTCTCCAACTCGCCGGAACACAATACGCAATCCGTGGAGCCATCCCCCGATAAGAACATAGCACACCTATCCCGGGTCAACACCCTACCGCGGCGCAGAAGCCACAAGAAGAAGGCCACCTTTTCCGGCAAATTTAAGGTCCACAGCCATCCCAGATCATTGCAAAGGGAGGTACGATCGGAGTTTGGTTGATGGGAGATGATCTTGAAGGCCCGCCTCGCGGAGAAAGCGTCGCCACGCCAGGTCCAGTGGTCCCTTCCATTGGAAGGTGTTGGCGCATCCCTAAGCTGGTGCAGGAGCCGTAAGAGGTCATCGAAACGATCGTCGGATAGGTTTGCCGCAAAGCATGGGAACCAGCCGCCCCCATCCCAATTAGAAGCTACCGAAGCACCCGAGTTCGCCGCCAAGGCACAGAGGCGAGGGAAGGAGCAACCGAGAGTGGTGTCCCCCGCCCACGCGTCGTGCCAAAAGAGGAAGGAGTTTCCATCACCCAGCACCCGCTTGAACAGATGAGAGAACCGCCTAGCCGCCGAGGCGATTCCCCTCCAAAAAGGCGTGCCAGAACGCGCGGCGTCAGCATCTCGCAACATGTCCCCCCCGATGGAGAGAATATCACGTAGCATAGAGGGGAAGAAGCCAGAGGCGGTACCCCAAAGTTTGTTGACCCATTTAAGCATGAGAGCATCGTTTACCAGATCCAGGCTCCGAATCCCGAGCCCACCGTCGCACTTCCTTTTCGCCACATCCTTCCAGGCCACCAGATGGATGCCCCGCGATGCGGAGCCCTTTCTGCCCCAAAGAAAAGTCCGCATAAGGCCCTCGATCCTCCTCCTGATCCCCACCGGAATGGACCAATTCGCCAGAAAATAGATAGGAATGGCCGCCAAAACCGACCTGATGAGCACGAGACGCCCACCCCTGGAAAGCATCGCCGCACCCCAACCAGTAAGTCTTCTCTCCGCCTTATCAATGACCCTGCTCCAATGGGACAATCTCGTCCTTCTCGCTACAAGAGGCAGGCCCAGGTAATCGATTGGAAGAGTAGAGGGGGAGCATCCCAGAGTCATGCCACAAGTCGCCGCATAATGATCATCCCAAGCGAAAGGGATCACCTTCGACTTTGAGTGGTTGATTCGTAACCCTGATAGGTCGCTAAAGATGTCGAAGGTGACCGCCATTCCCTTAACCTCCTCCAGACCCCCCTCAATGAAGGCGATCGTGTCGTCCGCATATTGGAGTGTAGGACATTTGCTGAAGCTACACGAGAAGCCAGATGAGAAGCCCCTCGCGATCACCCGATCCGCCATTCTCGGGAGAACGTCAGCGGCAATGACGAAGAGCATGGGTGCCAGGGGGCACCCCTGTCGAACACCCCTCCTTGGTTGAAACCGGCTACCAACGCAACGCCCATTCAACAAGATCGAAAAGGATGCCGTAGAAACACATCGACGCATCCAGGAGATCCAAATATTTGGGAATCCGCGGGCACGCAACACAGACCAAAGGAAGCTCCAGTCCAATGAGTCATAAGCCTTTGCGAAGTCGACCTTCCAGAGAAAGCCGCGTTTCTCTTGTCTGACCCAGCTTTCAACCATCTCAGACGCAAGGGCCGACACATCGGAGATCGAGCGACCAGGGATGAAAGCCACCTGGGACGGATGAATCAGAAAATCTAAAAGTACCGCCAATCTCCTCGCAAGCGCTTTCGCAACAATCAAGTACAGAGCATTCGAGATTGCAATAGGGCGATAGTCATCAATAGTTGCTGGAGATTGGGATTTCGGAATTAGAACAATAAGAGCCCTATTAATCCCATCGAAGCCAAGATTTCCCGAAGAGAATTCGACGACAACCTCCCAAACATCCTGGCCCACCACATCCCAAAAATCCTTGTAGAAGGCTATAGGGAAGCCATCGGGGCCTGGCGAGGCATCGACATTGAGATCCCATACAGCAGCCTTTAATTCGTCGATGGAGAAGCCGCGGATCAGCTCCGCACAATGCGCGGAGGAAAGAGTAGGAACATCCTCCCCCAACCAGCGCCAGCGTCTAGGCAAACGAACCGAAGAGAGGTCCCTGAAGTAATCCGCCACCGCATTCCCAATGGCGTCCTCACCCACCACCTCGCGCCCCCCAACTGACATGGAGCGAACCATGTTTGAGCGCTTCCTGTTTGAAGCCGTTCTGTGAAAGAAGGAGGAGTTCGTGCTAGCCCCAAACTTGTGTTCCTCCCAAGCTTCCTTCACTTGACCCATTCCTTTCTCTCTCCTTTCTCGCTTACCTTGCGTCAGTCGTTCATCCATCTCCTTACACCGCTCTTTCTGACTCACTCTCTTCAAATCGCTCTTTCTCATGCTCGCTTTCCATTTCCACTAAATAATCATTAGCGAACAAAATAAAAGTACAAAGTGAATTTAATCAAACAATGTGCATCATATTTTTACTTTACATTAAAGAAAAATCTAAAAAAAGGATTACAACTATTATTTTTTTCATTAACGAGTTCACTAAGCCGACTATTCGATGGCACGCAACCAAAAAATGACAAAATAGAGTTATTTTATTCGAATCGCCTAACTAAATAGAATAATCAGACCAATAATCGACCTAATTAATTGACCATTGCAAGTTACAACACTCATGATATTGCTTTGTCATTACATGTTGAAGTCCCTAGATAACATTCAATGAGAGATTTGCTAACCGTTGAGATAGCCCTCAAAGATCTCCCTTGCTGAGAAAGGACCTAATCACGATCTCATACAATGTCGAGCATATGCACTTTATAAAACGTCAACAAGAACACGCTTTTACCACATATGCCTTGTCATACAAGAGAACTGTCGATGCCTAAAAGTTATGCATCCAAGGTAAATCTCTGATCCATTATGTTGTCATAAGATGACCACCATTCTCATAGTTGAAGCACCCATAATCATGAACATCACTGTGCATGATTACAGCTTCGCCTTCCAGCTCATTTTCACGATCTCCTAACGATTAATCGTGCTAGCCCCAAGGCCCCCAACCTCACATTCTTCCTGGGATTCCTCCACTTTTTTCCTTTCTCTCACCTCTCTCACTCCCCATGCTTCTATTGTTCATCCATCTCCTTACATGGATCTTTCTCCCGCTTCATCTCTTCACACCGCTCTTTCTCCTATTTCCCATCTCTACTAAATAATAGCTAATGAAGAAGATAAAAGTAACAAGTAAATTTCTATGCATCTTATTTTTACTTTACATTAAAGAAAAAATAGAAAAAGAATAAAAACGATTGCAAATATTTTTTATATTAAATGCGCGGACTACTCAGTCAATTGGATCGATTATTTAGTGGACCAAAAATGATTGAACAAGGTTAATCTACTCAGATCACCTAACTAAATAGAATAATAAGACCAACTAATCAACCAAATCAGTTGACTATTGCAAGTAGCAACACTCAGCACAATGTTTCGTTATCACAGGTTAAGAGCCCAACATGTCTCACAATAATAATCTTTCGCTGCCACAAGCAGCTCCCACTAGTCATAAATCACATCAACTTCTGCTCACATCAACAAGCCATATATCAACGACAAACAATTGCATCAAGGGCCCCATAAGCAGAAAGTCCCCACAACCCCACCCATTAAAGAATAGTATATAAAGTCAAAGAAGTCCTTTAGATGGTGATAGGGTACATGTCAAACATGTTAGCAACAACTGCTCCAACAAGGTCAGCTCAAAAAATAGATCACCTAAGCACGTCTTCAGGCAATCCTTGAGATTACATCAAATTAATTAGAGCCCACCAATGTGTCACGTGCTCTCTACTAGTTATTGGCAACGAAGCACCCGAAACAAACTGCCTCCTGCATTGAAGGTCCCCACAAACCCGTTAATTGCAAGACAACTAAAGTTAGGGAAGTCCCTTGCTAATTAGGTCCACACCAAGCAAGTCAACACCAATCGTTCCCACCAAGTGGGCTCAAAAACCTAATAACCCAAGCACCACTTCATGAATGTCTGGATACTAGATCAAATCATTGTCGAGCCAACCATGTGCTACGTGAAACTTGATAACTATGGGGCACCCAATGCACTCAAAACATGTCCCCACCAAACTAGCAATCTATCCTCTAAAAGCATATCCTCCTCGAAAAAAACATCATCTAAAATTGTTGCATCAATTCCTCTCCCCAAATACATGGTGTTTGTTGCCGCCCTCCAATTGTTAATCCTCCAACAAATGCGTTCTAAACACCATCTCTAAAGACGTCCCACCCAAGTAATTGTTGTTAATATCTCCTTTGTTAGCTAGCACCTCATTTGTTGAAGTTGTTTCACCAAGATCTGACAACACAACTTCAAAAAACCTCCTTTCCATCTTGCATTTTCTTGTTGCCTGAAGGGGGAGCTCCAACATCCTTTAACAACATTGCACCCTTTCTGGATAGCAAACCATCATCAAGGACCTCAACCATCTAGCCTGAGGGCTCTATAGTCAATTGATAGATTCTAAATCCCGAAATCATGCGAGATCCATCACGCAGATACCTGATAGCACCAACGAGATAGAGAGGGTCCATCCTTCAATTTTGAGTACCTCTACTAGAGTCCCCATACTTCTCCCAAAAGTTGATCAACATCCTCCTTTGAACAACCTCAAGCACAACCAAAATTCACATAAAATCACGAAATAAAAAGTGTGCCTCGAGACGCTAAAGCGTTCGAAGCAAGGCAGAGGGTAATTGCTTCAAGGCGAGCTCCTCGAGGGTATTCTGGATTGCAAACTATCAAGAACCTCAACCATCTAGCCCGAGGGCCCTAAAGTTAATTAGATCGATTATAAATCTCGACATCATGCAAGATCCACCATACAGGTATTACATGATAGCACCATCGAGATAGAGAGGTGACATCCTTCAGTTTCGAGTACCTCTACTAGAGTCCCCACACTTTTCTCAAAAGTTGACCAATATCCTCCTTTGAACAGCCTCAAGCACAACCAAAATTCGCATACAGACACAAAATAAAAAAGTGTGCCTCGAGATGCTAAAGCGTTCGAGACAAGGCAAAGGGTAAACGCTTCAAGGCAGGCATCTCGAGGGTATTTGGAGAGGTGAGGACATTGAAAGGCCAAGGCATGCTTGAGTTTGTCTTTTCTCCTTCTAAACTCGAACCCTGCCCTAATAACTCAAGCATTTGATTGCCCTTTGAAATGGAAGGGAGTCATCTCACAGTGAGATAACTCCTTCATCACCACCACTCCAACCTCAACTTGTTAGTTGTTGCCACTTCACACAACCATAGCTGCAAGATTAACCCAAAGGCCTTGTCGCATCCGGTTGCCTCCCTCACATTAATTGTTGGCCACTGTGAGATAGCCCCTTCACCACCACCACTCTCAACTCAACTTGTTTGTTGTTGCCACTTCATACAACCGTAGCTGCAAGATTAACCCAGAGGCCTTGTTGCATCCAATTGCCTCCCTCACATTAATTGTTGCTCGCCCTCCAAGAAGCTACAACAAGTAGAGGTTGTAACATTTTATTCTCCGAAAATTCTTCCATTATATTTGAATCGTGATTTTACTCAACCTTGGCCGGTCCCAAACCCAGGTAAATTGAGGAGGGTTGCGTTAGATAGACGACATCCCGCGTAAAACAATCGGAAATAGCTTCCTAAATAGTACTTTTAAAAAAAATACTATTTAGGAAGTTGCCTTAAGACAGTCGGATCTTTTCAAGATGGATTTAAACGAACATTTAGATTCCGTTGGGGTGTTCCCTACTTGCGACACATTGCATCACCCGAATGCAATGAAAAATTGGCAAGGGCCACTACACCGCTACCTAATGTAGTTCAAAATTTGCAAGGATTCTCGCATGAGGAACGCATGTGTGAGTAAATAAGCTAGTTTTGTTGTATTGCGTCCGAATACAGTTCAAAATTTGCAAGAGTTCTTGCACAATGAACGCATGCGAGTAAAGAATTTAGTCCAAAAGAGGTCGCAAAGGAAGTTGCGGATAGGTAGTTGGAATATTGGCACTTTAACCGGTAAATCGATGGAGATAGTAGATACGATGAAAAGAAGGAAGATTCAGATACTATATCTCCAAGAGACAAAATGGGTTGGAGAAAAAACAAGGAAGATAGAGAAGACGAGCTTTAAACTTTGGTATTTATGTAAAGATAAGGGTAGAAACTGTGTTGGAGTGGTTGTTCATAAGGATTTGAAGGATTGTGTAGTAGAGGTGCAAAGACTCGAGAATCAAATTAAAATCGGTGCTTGAAGAAGAAATTCTGAATATCATCTCAGTTTATGCACCACAAATTGGTTTAGATGAAAGGCTTAAACAAGTTGTTGGAGGACCTGGATAAGATTTTGCAACGAATCACACAAGGAGAGATGATTTGCCTGGGTGGAGAACTTAATAGACATGTGACAATGGATGCTTCAGGCTATGCTAGAGTTCATAAAGGCCATGGCTTCGGGAATAGAAATGAGGAGGGAAAAGTCATTCTGGATTTTGTAACAGTTTATGATTTTTTCATAGCAAACGCTCTTTTCAAGAAGAGGGAGGAGCATTTAATTACTTATACGAGTGGCCCGACTAGAACACGGATAGATTACTTTGTGTTGAGAAGATATCAGTTGTATTGCAAAGATTACAAAGTAATACTAGGAGAGAGTTTGATAACCCACCATCGCTTGTTAGTCATGGATGTGCAAATAAAAGGGCTGCTAAGAAAAGGAGGATTTCCAATATCACTAGAACTAGATGGTGGAATCTTCAACCGAAGCAATCAACCTTTAGGGAGAAGGTTTTAGAAGAGTTATCTTGAGATTGTAGCGGAAGTGCAAACGAAATGTTGGAGGCGGTAGCATCTTGTATCCGAAGGGCAGCCAAAGAGATATTAGGCGAGTCAAAGGTATGTCTAAGGATAGAAAGAAACTCAAAATTAAAATAGCATGCGTTAAAGCTATGTCTAAGGATAGAACAAAGGAAACGATCACAAACTAAAAAAAAGTGAAGAATGAAGCAAAAAAGGTTGTACGCGAAGCTAAGTCAAATGCTTATGAAGATTTATACAAAAATCTTGACTCTAAGGAAGGCCAGAAGGATATATTCAGGTTGGCCAAAGCAAGAGAAAGAAAGACCAAAGACCTTTCTCAAGTGAGATGCATTAAGGATGATCTAGCTAATAGTGTGATGAACCTAGGTTTCATCATGTTAATTTCAATTTATTAATCCCCTTGCTTAAAATTATGTTAATAAAAACAAGAGTAAACGTTGTATATATCTTGGTCTTTTAATAAATTAAAAATATAAAAAAAATCAAAAATTGCAGTATTTTTATACCCCTAAAAATGCTCTCAAAAATATTTCTCCTCCCTTTGTTTAACTTCTTTTACGTTTTTGGTCAACATGAAAGTTGTAGATCTCGATGATATCTACAACTTTCATGTTTTGAGTTTTTCCAAATTCACCTTCCTTCTCTTTCTTTTCCATTTTTCTTTTATGTTTATATGTTTGAATAATCTGATTGGGCGACGTGGCTCTTTCTGGTTGAGCCACGTAGCCCGCTCCCATCGCACCACCCGCCTCCGCTTCCAGTCGTTCGATCATCTATGGCACTTCAATCTCCGCCCTTTAATCGCCCTCTAAATCGCATCTGGAGCGTCCGCACCCGCTCAATCCTAGATCGTTGGATCCATAGATGCAACAGCCATCCGCACCACGCCCACAGCCCTTGGATGCACCCTGATCGATTAGATCAAGGCCGCTCCTTAGCGTCTTCACCCCGATCATTGGATCGCAAGATCCAACAGTCAACACCTCATCTTCCACCTCCGGTTGCCCTCTCTCCCCCATGATCTCCTCCTCGCGTACATCGCCCCCTTCCTTTTTCTCCGACCTCGACAGCCTCTCCCCCACCACTCGTCGAACATGCCACGTCCAAACCACTCTTCTGTCATCCTCGCGGACCGCGTAGCTCCTCACATCCCACTCTCTCTCGCTCGCTCCATATTCTGCCCGCAAACCATGACCTCCACCACCAGCACCTCGAACCTTCCTCCTTCAAATAAGTCGGCTCCACCCCACATTCACCCCATCCACCTGTACGCGAGCCTTGGCTCAGCGCCTCTCTACCCCTTTGTGACAGAGAGGGGTTCAATCAAGGTAACAAAGATGACCAATGGCTCCGGTGACGATCCTTGGCCACGGTAGGCTATGATACGACCGTAATACGCTGGCGAGCTGCTCCAGAAGGACGCCGGAATCCAGCAAAGACCAGAGCCCTCCTTGGAGCTCGAGCCCCCGTGCCCTCTCCAACAATTCCCCTACCGTCACCCCCTCCTGTCACCACCCACACACCACCGCCAAAATCCCCTCCCTCCGTCACTCCCATAACCCCTGCAGCACAGACCTCATCTCCGCTACCACCCTCCCTCGCCTCCCTCGTACCAACACACCCTCATGCGGACCTCCCACCCCATCACCGCCACCACCCCCTCACACCACTCTCATGCGCACATAGGAGACCCCAACCCCACTACAGGTCCCTCCACCCCCTCCAGGCCGCTCGTTTCCTCCATCACTCGCGCCACGACTGACCTTCCCATGCCTACTCGACGTGCCACCCGTTATCTTACCAGCACGCCACCGCAACCCGTAACCCAACTCGATCCGACAATCATGCCGACCACTTCTTTGCCTCCCGCATTCGACAAGCCATCGCCGACACCGCGAGCTCGAGGACGCCGGCTCCACTCTTCTTGTTGTTGTCGCCTCCTAACTCTGAAGGGAGAAAAGCTAACAATAGTTAGGGATCTATCCCCAGTCGTATCCCTAGAAATAAGGGGACATGAGATATTCTGCAAAATTTTAAAATAACCCCCTCTTCACAAACATATTTATTTTTAGGTCAACTTGAAGATCTCATCTTACACATTTTATTTGAGTGAAGGGGTACAAAAATTGCATCCCAACACCCTTGAGCAGGAATATTTAAAAAGAAGTACTGAAAGAACGAAATATGGGTGGCCTCCTTACCCAATTAGGATTAGGATCATGGGTTTCACCTATTTAAAGGCCTCATGGCTTAATTCATTGGTCACGTCTCCTCCTCTATTATATTTGTACTATTGCTTTGCTATTGGATCTCCAAAGGCCAAGTTGTCCGATATGAAGATGCCACATCAGTTTGTTAAGAACCATACCAAGGGGACAGAACCCGAATGGATACCCGCATTCACGCCACACATGCTATTCCGTCATGAAGCTAACGGTTCAAACCTTCGCACCACAAACTTCTGGATTCCACCGTCTGCTCCACATCAGTTCTCCCATGGGATGATCGAGAACGGTGAATTAAATTTATCAACCTTCAAGCATGTAGATCCAGCAATTCATCGGGAGACGAATTTTTTCAAGCAGAGGAGAACTGATGCAGCGTGCAACGAATAAATAGGGTCTTATTTATTTATTTTTATTCGATAATTAGAGTCTTGATTTGTAATTGAGCCATTGCATTTTTACTTTAAATAAAGAGATCATGTGTGATCTCAGTTTAGTTAGTTAAAGTCAATTAGATATTTGAATCTATTTCAAATCAATTAGTTAGTCGGTTAGAGTTCAAATTAGAATAAGTTTGATTTAAATTTTGATTTGATTTCTATTTTTGTAAACTCATCCCTCCTATATAAAGGGTGATAGTCTATTATTTTAAGACAGTTCAGATGATATGAAAAATTGAGATTTTATCTCTATCTCCCTCTCTTGTCTCTCTCTTCCCTACGCGACCTCCACGATTCTCTTCTCCAAAATCCCTCATTCTCTGACGAGTCTTCTCTTCTCAACCACTCACATTTCTTCTCCACCAAAAATCCACCATCAAAATAATTTTCATCATTGTGCAAATTATCGTTTTGCATCACAAATGGAATAGGGGATTATCATTAGTTGTGAGTTCCCTTCCTAATCTAAAAAATTCTGTAGATATCGTCAAAAGACGTATAATTAGCATAGAAGATGGTCACTCCATCCTACACTCTCTGTCTGACGGAACAACCAAAGAAAGGTGATCTGCAAAGAAAGGTGATCAGCATCCTTCTAATTAATGCAAAAGAATGACAGGCGGTGTCCAATCCTGCAAAGGCATGACAGATGGTGTCCAATCCTATTGTATGATGTGATATGTTCACTTACATTATCAACTTCCTCCTTCCGCATAGTAGTCATACAAAAATCTAATACTCACATAAGTCCTTATCATTCGAGCATATTCGCGGTCCACCTACGAAATATCCACTCGAGTGTGCAGGAAATATCCACTCGAGTGTGCACGACCTTGTAAGCTGATGATACCTTAAAAATACCCTCTCCATGTGCAACAGTTCACACAACTATCAAAAACTCACATACTAAACAAAAATAAAATCTCACTATCTATCTATGTGCAACAGTTCGCACCCCAATCAAATCTCACATGTATTAACCAAAAATAAAATCGCATACATGGTTAGTAAGCATATTATATATTGATATCACTTTCTCATTCATGGCACGTCAGACCTGGGGGAAGCACCATCCAGTATGGCCTCTATGATAAAAGGACGAGTAAGAGGCATACTTCGGTTATCTAGAAGAGGCTTCCACTCAGTTATTTCCGAAGTCCAAATATATCGACCTTTCAAATTCCCGATTGCCCCTAAATAGTGGAAGAATGGCTATCGAAGATCGGTCATCATCCGCAGTACACTGTCAAGATACTACAAATGATCCGCCATGTTCCCAATTTTGTCAATAATGCAGTACACCATCTGCATGTATTTCAACCTACGTCTAGATTATCCTCACGAAATGCAGCAGCAAATCCACCAATCGTTTCGAACTATGCTTCCTTGCAAATGAAAACCCCCAAAATCTACACGGGTCTCTCCTCTCCGTAGAAAGCAGCAAAGTCAAGATCAGATCTCAGATCACACAGCCCCGGTTATCCTGAAATCTCTACAACTGCACCCACCGGATGGAAAATATCCATATTCACGCAAGAAAATCCGATCAATCGTAACCAAAAAGATAGCACAACATGATTAAAAACAAAAACGCCAGAAATCCAAAACCTTGGTGCCGAATACCAACAGTAGACGATCAAAAACGCAGATCCTAAATTCCCACACCGATACCGTATGAAAACATCAACAAAGGGACGAAGATACCTAGATAATGGAGCAACTGGCGCGCGCGCGAGAGCACGAGAGTAGAAGGTGCCGCTAGGGCTTTCAGGGAAAAGAAGAACGGTGTCTGATTGGGGTCCGATGCCCCGTGAAGAGGGCGGTATAGCTGGAAAGTTTCGGATGTAATTTACAAAATGGTCCCTCTTACCGCTTAATTTGTTGTTTTAGGGCTGGTTTAGTTGGTGATGTGTCACGGATTATCTGAGGTAACCCATTAAACCATCAATATCATACAAGTTTGGGTTGTATTTCCATCACAAATCAATGTGACATCACATCAAATTCTTTATTTCAATCCTCGTAATCATCCAAATAACTACTATTTACAGGAGATTATCCCAACCCAACTCAACTTGTAACCAAAACTAGCCCTTATGGCTACAACCCGAACCTAAATCTTCACTATGATGTTAATTGCATATAATACTTTCGAATTATCATAATTCAAATTTGATTCATTTTGAAATTTTTAATTTGAGGTTGAATTGAATTTTAAACGAATCCATGAACTTGTATTCAAACTCGATTCATTTTGAGTTTAGATGTTCAAATTTGATTCATGATATTTCGAATTTAAAATGTTCACTTATATTTTAAAGCTTGCATAAAATATTTATATAAAGAATAATACATTTTTAAATATATAGGTTACCAATATAGGTTACCAATATAAGTTATAAAACTATATAAGCAAGGATAATACATGCGGGATAATATATAATGTATACCTACTTTTTACGGTTTTTGAATGTCTTTTGCAATATCATTTTGCTCTTTTTGCTATAAGGAAAGAAATATATAAATAGATGTAATTATAAAGTACTTGTTAATGGGATAGAATAGTATCAATAAAGTAGAATAAACAGTTAAGATAGCGAATTTAAAATGTTTGAGCCCGAGCCGCCAAGGAGCGAGTGGTTAGTGTGTGTATGACTCTTCTCTCGTTCATGCCCTTCCTCGACCTCGGGTTTCTATATTTATTCTAGTTCTTAAACCTACTCTATTATATAATATAATCAAATGTCATGCTATCAAATCATGCGTCAAAATAGAGCATCATTTGATCTTTGGGTGCTTCTCATAGGTTCTAAGTATTATGATGTGTGTTGCATAGTTATCTTGCCTAAAAAGATGTGGTAGAAGAATAAGTGTGAGCATTTGATACTAGACAAGGATGCTAGCTTACCTGCATATATAGAGGTATAAGGAACGGGAAGAAGGAAGTCAGTTCACTGGTGGTTATAAGTATGTGGATCTCTTTCTAGGTTTCCTCGCTGACTAGAGATAGGATTGATTGAGGTAACACGAGATCCCCTTATACAAAGACTAGGCCCCTTGTTCTAGGGATGGTGCATGCCATCCCTTAAGGAAATCAAATCCCTGATTTGCTACCTAATCACTGATCGCTTTCATCAACTGTAGCTCAACTCATGCATGTCATTTCCCTCATTCAAACATGACTAAATATATGTCTACGTTCAGGTTATGAATCATTTGTCCCTTTTGGCCTCACTTCTGTTTCCCTTCATTATTTGCATACACCTCTTCTAATCCATGGGAAAGATCCGTCCAATCTGAGATCCCTAAACAAGCCCAGTCAGATGATTTCCCCTAATGATCTAACTTAAACTTCAAGTTTGTTTAGACTATGTTTGCACCATTCCTCCAAGGAGTTTACTGGTGGAGAACTAACCACCTTTTTAATTGATTGACTTACTCGACAACTTAATAATCAACTCATGTTAGATAAATATGCCATTCCAGTAACTTAGATAATGTGAGAAGAATACTTAGATGGTATGAGAAGAATATAGGGTAAGAACATAGTGGGGAGAGGAGAAAGTTGAGTTAGCCATCCTAGAAAGAAAAACTAGGTTGGCTATGTACCAACATGTGATCCCTATATAATCCGCACAGTTCATGTATGTTGCCTCGATCTTTCAACCTAACCCTATGACTAGCCTGAAGTCTCATGCCCTTAAAAGCGAAGTTGTATATACATATTGGAGGTGCTTGGGATTCATCATCCAATCATGTGTGCCTTGGCTTGTTGAACCCACCAAATTAACTAATACATATTGGCTTGTTGAACCCACCAGATTAGCTATCTCTCTGGTTGGAAACTAAATATAAAAGTCTATAAAAAGCCCAAAACCTTATATATTGTAAGTTGATTATTATTGAAGTAGTGTCCATGCAGAGAGAGGATGTACGAATAAAAGCATCCCCAAGACTGATGACGTCATCAAATGAATAACCCTTCTACTTGGATGAATGACCAGAATCCACCTTTTGAGAGCTAAAAACTTCTTTTAGGTTAATATATAAATCACATGTGAATCTTAGGGACATTATCCCTGATGAATCTCTGATACATTATATTATTATTTATCTATTATTATCTTAAATCAAACAAATCAATAAAATCCACAAAATCAACACACTAATATTAACAATCATTGTGTTGTTTATAATTGACTCTAATAATTGTACAATTAACCTTAAAAACTAACTTTAATTGTAGGATAATTAACACTAACAAATCCCTTGTATTTTTTATTAAAAATCCCAAAAAATCAGATAAATAACGTATATATTTATTTTGGCTTTAAAAAGAAGTTAAAAATACATAACAAACCCATTAAAATAGTATTTTTATCTATTGAAAATACTTCCAAAAAAATATTTTTTTATACATATGATTGTGTTTGACATTTTGTTCAACATGAAACTTGTAGATCTCATTGAGATATACAATTTTTATGTTTTGACTTTTTGCTAATTCTTCTTTTTTTCTGTTTCTTTCTTATTTTATATTCCTTTTCCAGTATATGAATAATCGTATTGGGCCACATGACATCCTCTAGGCCGCCCACGTGGCCCCTTATCCTTGCCCCACATGCTCCCCTCCCTAGCCCTGGGATCTCCTCTTCCCGCTTTCATCCCCATTGTTCATCGCCCCCCATCCCTCAGTCGTCTGATCTCCCCTCCAGATGAGATATCGGCCACCTACTTCCCGCATACAACCACCATTGGATGGATTCGCATCCAACGGATGCGCCACCTAGATGTGACCCACTTCTTCCCCACCGTCAAATCATATCCCCTGCTTCGATATGCACCGCCCATACCCGCTCGACTCTAAACCGCTCGATCAGATCTTTTGATATGATCCGGAGCATCTGTTCGCACCTCAATCTCAGTCGTTGGATTACCTGATCCAATGGCAGAGGCTTGTCGTCTTCCTCCCGCAAACCCCATGCCAACTGTTTCACCTCGCCAAGTTTGTGCCCCCTTCCGCTCTTATCGCTCGCCTCTGACCTCCTCTTTGCATCACAATCACACCACCACGAATCCCTAACGCATGCCATCTTCAATGGTCATTCAAATGACCTCGCCTGACCTTTTAGGACAACCATTAAGCCACATAAAACCTCGCCACACCTAACCTGTAATGCATACCCCCAACCTTAAATACTCCACCACCGCCTCCCTTCATCCGGGTCCACCATTCCATGGAGGCCCCTCGTAGTCCTCTTCCCACCCCTGTGATAAGAGGAGGCGGAATTGAGGTTGATCATGGAGGTGATCCCTGATGGATCGCTGAGCACGTGGTGTAATTTGCACTCGTTATAAAATGTGTAATTAGTGAATCAGTCAGAACCTAGAGAATATCTCCTTGAAGAGTGACTCGACTTTAATTTATATCCGGGCAAGTCTGGAGTCGAGCACATGGAGGCAAAGGAATAACTTCGGGTTAAGTTCAAAACTTAGGCCTAGATTTCCAATACGGATTTTTTTTTGTATTTTTTATGCAAAATGAATGTGTAATGCACAAGCAGGTGAAATAAGTTAATAGGAAAAGACACAATTAGCCAAATTAATTTTAATATGAAATTAGTCCAATTTAGGCAATTATATTTTTCAACAAACTTAATTCAGTAATGAATGCCAAACATTTTTTTTTGAATTTTAGGGTTTAAATGCAACAATTAAAAATGCATACTTTTTAAGGGTTTTTAGCAATTTTCACTCAAACAGAATGCAAAAATTATGAAAAATTTTACTGGAACATACACATGATGCAAGGAGGCTACAATATTTTTTTGGAATTTTCTGACAGAATATGATTTTTTTATGGATTTTTAAAAGAAACAAAGTGATAGTGAGTAATTAATTCTTAGTAAATCTACACTAACAAATTAGCCAAAGTGCGAATTATCTCAAAAAGATATTTATATGAGAAATCCAGAAGAGTTGAAATTTCACAAAATAGACGTGTGTAGATTTAATTAAAAACCAATCAATAAAATCACTCTACAATTTATTTACAACACAGAACTACTCCAAATTAAATGAAATTTGGATACTAATGAAAACACCATTCAAAGATCATTTCTAATTTTGTGGAATTTTTGGAGCAATTATGAGTGAATTATGAATGTAAGAGCTCAAATTGGATAAAATATACAAAATTTCACTTGAACAATTTTATTTAATTAACCAAAGATCAGAAAAATACGAATAAATTTCCAGATGATAGAGAATTAGTTCCTCAACGATGTTCTATTTTTCATTAAATAAAATGAAGGTAAAACGATGCCCAAATTAATAAGAGAACATAGGGGTATCCATGCAATAAATAAATAAACTTGAACAGAACAAAACATGCACATGGACTTGTTTGTAATTACAAAAATATAACAATGCACATACACAAATTTTACAAAAATAAAAAAACATAAAATAAAAGCGCCTTCTTCTTATTCTTCGGTGGCCGATTAGGGCACAATGCTTGTGGGGGAAGGGTGGCACGCCGCGCGGAGGTGTGAGGAGGTTGTAGTGGGGCGGCAGTGGTAGTGGTGGCGCAGGACAGCGAGCTCGTGGCGGCTATGTGCCACACGACTGGAGAAGGGCAGCGGTGTGTTATGCTGGATGCGGGGGGGCGGGGACAACTTGGAGGGCCTTGGCTGGAGGCGGAGCTGCTGGCTAGAGATGCGGTGAGGGAGGTCGGGGCGACAGTGCAGCTGCTGCAAGTGCAGGGGTGGTTGGCGGTGGTGGAGGGGGCCAGCCACCCAAGCCCCGCTCCACCACTTTTTTCCCTTATGATCATGTATCTCCATTGTTCTTAATTTTCTTCTTTTTTCTCTGAATTAACCACACGCATACATTCATAATCTTGTATTACCGATCATCTCTTCATCTCCACCACACCCCTACCAAATTCGTGACATATTTCAAACCCCATATCCTTTCCTCTACGACCTCCTCCTTCCTAGTCCATCTCCTCTGCTAGGGGCGGAGATCTCGATCCGAGTGCCACTTACTCTACCCCTAAGCCATCCGACACGACCATCACGTTTTGGCTATCTTAGACTAACATTGCAGGTACTCCACCTTCATTGGATGGAGATTTTGAAGCTCCTCCGTTCTCGACTCAGCCCCCATATGGTGGCGTCATCCCGATGAGACTGACCGTCTCGTAGCTCCACCATCTCTTCAATGTCTTCGCCATTAGCTAAAAAGTTTTCTCCGACCTTCAGTCAGCTAGAAAAAGCACGACGGAGGAAATGGGGCTCATCAGAGCTCTATTTCTATCGTCGCTCCAAGGAGGAGCTTGGGATAACATTAACCGTTGGATCCATACGGATCTGATGGTCCACATATAAAATCAACCTCATAGCCAAGCATAAGCCTCGGTGAAACCAATGTAGTGTCCAAACCATCTGTGTCGATTCAAGCCACCATCCGAGCCTAGATGCACACGTGCCATGCACCTGTGGTTGGGCAAATTCCATCTCTACACTGCGCTCTTTCTTGAATTACAAAGAAGCCCCTCCCAAGTGTGCGTGTCTCACGTGGCGTGCCTAGGTAATTTGCAAGGAGGCCCCGCCAGATCTCATTAATTGCAAAAATATCCCTGATAGGGACTTTTTGCAATATTTATCCTTTTATTTTGCATAATTTTATTTCAACTATGCCCCCTACTCCATTGATCATATCTTGAGCGTAGGAACTCCAATTAAGTTTATTTCAGTTTTATTGTTCTTCTTATTTTATTATCCATCTAATAGTATGGTTTATTTTCTTATTTAACTCTTAAATTATATGGCTAGATTATAAATCTCACAATGTCTCTTACTCTTTTATCTAAAATACTATTTACTCAACATTGATTTATTTGAATACAATAATCATCTCGAAAATTGATCTTTGTTTGATTGCTCATATATTTGTTTATTTTGGGGGATATTTGTATGTTGTTTCATGCATGGTTCTTTATTTCCATCACATAGCATTATGTTGCATGTCATGGTACATTTCATCTCAGTTTTAATTGCCTAAAAACAAATAAAAATACACGCATCATTTCATGCCATTGCATTGTGTACTTGCGCATTGTGTCTGCGTATGAAGACCTAGAGCTATGAGCACAATCACTCAAACTTCACCTCCACCACACCCCTGCCCGCTTCGCGACATATTTGAAACCCCATCTCCTTTCCTTCACGACCTCCTCCTTCCCATACCATCTCCTCTACCGAAGGCGGAGACGATCTTGATCCGAATGCCACTTGCTCTACCCCTAAGCCCCCTGCACATGACCATCACGCTTTGGCTATCTTCGACTAACATTGCAGGTACTCCATCTTCATTGGATGGAAGTTTTGAAGCTCTCCGTTCTTGACTCAGCTTTGATATGGTGGCGTCGTCCCGACGAGACCGACCATCGCGCAGCTCCTCCATCTCTCCAAGGTCTTCACCATCAGCTTCAAAGTCTTCTCCGACCTTCAGTCAGCTAGAGGGAACACGACAGAGGAAATGGGGGTTTGTCGGAGCTCTATTTCTATCGCCGCTCCAAGGATGAGCTTGGGATGGAAGTATCTGTTGGATCCATCTGGATCTGACGGTCCATAGATAAAACCAGCCTCATAGCCAAGCAAGAACCTCGGTGGACCAAGGTAGTGTCCAACCCATCTGCATCGATTCAAGCCACCATCCGAGCCTAGATGCGCACGTGCCATGCGCCTGTGGTTGGGAAAATTGCATCTCCACCTTGTGATCTTTCTTGAATTACAAAGAAGCCCCTCCCAAGCATGTGTGTCTCACATGTCGTGCCTGGGTAATTTACAAGGAGGCCCTGTCGAGTCTCATTAATTGCAAAAATATCCATTCCATGGACTTTTTTCAATACTTATCCTTTTAGTTTGCATATTTTTATTTCAACTATGCCTCCACACTCTATTGATCATATCTTGAGCATACGAACTCCAATTAAGTTTATTTCAGTTTTATTGTTCTTCTTGTTTTATTACTATCTAATAACATGGTTTATTTTTTTATTTAACATTTAAATTGTATGGCTAGATTCTAAAGCTCACAATGTCTCTTGCTCTTTTATCTAAAATACTATTTGCTCAACATTGATTTGTTTGAATACAACAGTCATCTCACAAATTGATTTTTGTTTGATTGCTCATATATTGGTTTATTTTGGGGCATATTTGTATGTTGTTTCATGCATGGTTCTTTATCTGCATCACATAGCATTATGTTGCATATCATGATACATTTCATCTCAGTTTTAGTTGCCTAAAAACCAAATAAAAATACATGCATCAGTATATGCCATTGCATTGTGTACTTGCGCATTGTGTCTGCATATGAAGACCTAGAGATATGAGTACAATCACTCAAACTTCACCTCTACCACACCCCTGCCCGCTTCGCGACATATTTCAAACCCCATTCCCTTTCCTCAACGACCTCCTCCTTCCTAGACCATCTCCTCTACTAAAGGCGGAAAAGATCTTGATCCGAGCACCACTTGCTCTACCCCTAAGTCCTCTGCACACGACCATCACACTTCGGCTATCCTCGACTAACATTGCATGTACTCCATCTTCATTGGATGGAGGTTTTGAAGCTCCTCCGTTCTTGATTCATCTCTGATATGGTGGTGTCATTGATGAATCTGTGATTCATCACTCTAAAAGTTGAAAATAGAGCTTTGTTCCCGAGTAATTAGATGCATATTCCCACTTATATTGCATAATTAGCATTCATGCATGCATTGATAACATCTGCATTTTAGCATCCATAATTGCATAAATAAGAAGCCCAATTCACTTGTAAATATTCACCTGTATATTCACCATATTTCATATATTTGTATATATTTTATACTAACACCAAATCCAATGAAATCAACTCTATAGTGTATATATTACCAACACTAATTAAAGAAAAATATCGAAAAAATACTAACTTGTAAAATTGACCAATAAAACCCCAATTCAAGTTTGAAACTAGGAGCCTTAAAATGCACATATCTTTTTCATACAGTGTCCGATTTAGGTCTACTCACTTTTAAAGTAATATACATTCAGATACCTTCAAAACAAGACCAATTTCATTAAAATCGGAGCTCGTATGCAAAACTTGGATTTTGGGCCCCTTTTTGTATATTGTACATATTGACCATTTTACACATGTATTTTATCCTTTTATTTTATTCATTATTAAAAATCCAAAAAATAGATTAAATTGTAAATATTCTTCTTATATTTTCTCTATTTTTATTTTGATTTTTCTCTTATTGAAAAATAACAAAAAATTGTAAAAGGTAAAATGTGGTATTTTATACCTATAAGGTACCACCCAAAATACATTTTGTACAAATGATTTCCTTTGATTTTTGGCTCTTCACAAAAGTTGTAGATCTCATTGAGATGAGCAACTTTTGTGTTGACCACTTTTTGATTTAATCCCTTTTGTTATTTCTTTTTGATTTTTCTTTACATTTAATTTTTGAATTTTCTAGGAGCGACATGTGGCAGCTCCTGGAGCTGCCACATGTCATTTTTGTAGCCCTCTGATCACACCACTTCGATGTAATCCAGGCCATCCCCTTACTCCCTTTTCCTGGCCGTTGGATCACTCGATCCAATGGATAAGAACCCGTCTTCAACCTCCAGACGCTCTCTCTCCCACGATCTCCATCTCGCGCGATCGCCTCCCCCTTCCTATTTTCGGCCCCACTCCAGTCGTTCTCTCCGCCCCCTATCACCTCCATCTCGTAGCCCATTACACCCTTATCCTTGCCGGCCTCCACAATCCCCATGAACCTTGCACATGTCGCTCCACGACCTTCACGAACTTCGTCGCCCAGTCACTTGTACCCTCACCTCCTTCCTATAAATACATCGCCTCCGTCCACCTTCACTCCCATCCGCCACCGCGGAGAGTATATCCGAGCTCCCACCTTCAGATTGGTAACAACGATTTGGCCTTAGGTTGAGCGAATATCGAGAACCACCTCCGGCGAGATCCACAACCCAACTCCGTCGTGTCGCAGCTCCTCCACGGCGCTGCAAGAGCTCATGTCCCCTACCAGCCTTCGAGCGACGACCGGGAAGATCCCGCCGAGCTTCTGATCCCAGGTAGATACCTCCATCCGCTCTCTGATCTTCTTCTTGATTTTTCTTCTTTTTCTTCCATTTTATTCGCAGTCCACAAGCACCATCCCGCTCCGCCAATCATCCTCCGAGCTCCGCAAGGAGCTCTGATCTTCGCGAGCCGCTCCGTTCCCTCCGACGACCTACTTCACCTTTAGGTCTTCGCATTGTGATTTTTTATTATTTGTTGATTAATTTTCTGAATATTTATCCGACATCTATCTTTTGTGGCAGGTTCCATGGAGATGGAGGACACTCTATCTACATGGAGGCATGGAGTTTGGGAGCTCCCACTACGAGGAGTTGCAGAAGAAACTCAGGAGAATTCGAGAATTTTAAGTAGCAAACCATTTCATTATCATTTTGTATATACTTGTATAATTGTATTTCTAGCGGTCCTCGTTTGAGGGCTCACGTGTGTAAGTTGAACATGAACTTCTGCATGTGTTGTGCGGAGCATGTTTCATCCCAGTTTGGGTGGGGCTCCACTTGAGTATTAGAACCTAGGGTTAAGCACTCAGTCATCCAAGCTCACCTCATTTCATATATAATGTGATTGATCCGTAGGCAAGACACACATAATTCATGAGTTACACGTACATCGCTTCCCTTAGCCAAATTAATGAGATTCTTTCCTGCTAATAGAAGCATGTTAGGATGCAGTTTTTATTGAATTGCATGCATTTAATGATAAATTCAATTTCAATCTTGCATGCATGGAGGATGCTGGAGGCATTGTAAGTTCTTCTCTCAAGCATGCATCATGGTTTCATTGTGTCCATCAGCTTTTCTCGATTTTCTCTCACTCTCTCTTGCTTTACAACATAAGATCTTAATGGAACTGGGACTGGCCGCTAGATAATGCTTGCTTGATTTGTATTCACATTAATTGCAGTGAAGGCTTCCAGCTAAAATCAAGATTGGTAATTCAAGTTGATCAAATAAAATGTAATAAAACAACCTTGGATTATAGGAGAGCAATACCCTCATTGTACACAGTAACACAGGATGTTTTGATTCCTGAGAGGTGAGGACGTATCCCCAAGATAGTGTCCAAAACCTAGTCGTTAGACTTGCATAATAGACATCAATTTTGGATGATCACCAATAAAATAGATAAGATAAATGACCAACACTTGTTGGTCTTCATGTGTCTGTTTGTGAAATCAACGGTATTTATTGAATGATTGAGACGTGGATGTCTGTTTCACCCAACCCTCCCGTAACCCTAGCTGATCCAACCACTCCCCCTCTAACCCTAACCAATCACCGGTTCCCCATCCCTAATTCCCAATCCAAATACTTAGTCTACTCTTCAACCTAAGTATAGGGGAATCTTGTATAATCACTGAGTATTCACCGTGGGTCCCTCCGTCCTTATTGCAGATCCAATACTTAGGCTATTCTCAGCCTAAGAATATGGGGACCCGAGTCAAGTAAATTATTCCATCTTATTCTTCTTATACTTAGGCTATCTTAACTTAAGTATAGGGGGCATCTGAGTAAGTTCTTCTATATCACCTTCTATTTAACTTGAGTTATGGCTTTGTATTACTTTGTGCTACAAGGACATAAAAAATTAAGAATAGGGGGGTATACCATATATATATTGTATATATACTTTAGCTATAGCTCATATTTTGAATTTTGTGAAACTTTTTGGGGCTAGGGTACAAGTATTCAAACTGATTTTCGTAAAAGTGTTTGTAAAATGCTTTGAAAAAATTCTAACTATGTGACACTGTTTTGAAAAAAATAACAATGGTTTGAGAAATATGGTTTTGACTTGTTTGAAAATTTGTTTTAACAATATAATGAAAACATATATTATGTGACATGAAATTATTTTCGAAAATCTTTTCAAATTTGAGGGACTAAGTGTTACTATTAACTTTATTCACAAATTCCATAAAAATATGAAAAATCAAAACCTTTTCTTGAGCAACGATTTTGACTGCTGACCTTAAAAATGAGTAGCCATTTCTTAGTGAGGGAATTACGGTCTCCTTTAGCAGAGTGGTTGGTTAAAAGACAACGTGAATAGCACCATCTTGAAATAATACAGA
Organism: Ottelia alismoides; assembly: GCA_037367405.1. Lineage (NCBI taxonomy): Eukaryota > Viridiplantae > Streptophyta > Magnoliopsida > Alismatales > Hydrocharitaceae > Ottelia > Ottelia alismoides. Next base: position 146,892 of record JAZKJV010010752.1, read on the forward strand.
TAGCCGTCTGATGGTTCTACTTACACCCATACTGGATGGAAATGGATGGAACTATTCATATGAAGTCGGGACACTCATGATTTATCTTAAGATTTGATTTAATAAAAAATAAAAAAACCATAAAAATTATAAAATTCAAAAATCACAATTCACTAACTTTGGAGTTGGTGCATTCCTGACACATTCACTATCACTCGAGGGCTTAAGGATTCGAGAACACTAGATTTTTGAGATCTTGAGAGTCCAAGTTAACGAACCTTAGTCATTAGGGTTTAAGATTTAATAATCCACACTCCCCCAGTTTGAAAGATATGAGCGCTATATTGCACTCTCAATCTCTACATTCGAAAAATTTGATCAGCACACCACTTTCACAACTACATGATTGATGAGATGAGTTGAGTTATCATTCATGGGACTGGGACTAAGATTTGAGTTTAGATCTGATTTAATGATACTCGAAGATGGGACAAAGTCAATGAATGCTTCAAGAAACATGAGTATCATCAAAACTGTAGCCAATATGCCAACAAGTTCACATGCTATCTCTTGGTATTGACCTATATGTCAGGGTGTGATGAAACTAAATAATTGTTGAATAGTGTGCGCAAACTCTTAGTAAAAGTAGTGGAGCTATCCAAAAGAAAAAAAGAAAGAAATATGGAAAGAAACACTCTCTCAATTCAAAGTCAAAAGACGAGCGCTCTCAACCATTTAGTGTCCACTCGGACCAAAGCTAAATAGGACCATGAGTCAGGCTAGTACACCAAAAAGGGCTTTGCATCGTAGGTGATACAACTCTTGGTGTAAGTATATTAGATACTTAAAGAAGATACACCCCAGTGTATTCCCAGGAAAACAAGTACATACGACTCAAATTCTTTTGACAGACACATTGATCAATAACCAAAAATACATGTGTTGAGTAATGAGGCACTCGAGAGGATCCTTGTCCCAATGCGAGGGAGAGAAGAAAACACACAATCCTATGCCCTCCATTATATAGCTTGTCATCTATACTTTCAAGTTTGACAAACTAATGAGAAGGTGAATTGAACGCAAGAAAAAACTTATTCCCAAATGTTGAGGATCATGTCTAGAGGAGAGTCTCTTGGACCGGAACCTTGGGTGACATCTCAACTTGACTCTCATGATTGTGGTACACTAAATGTCATATCCTTATATTACATGTACAAAACAGAGAGTCTGATAAGTAGAGAAGTTGGACTCCTTTTGGTTAGAGCATGGTTGAGCCCATAATTTTAGGATCACTCAAATTAAGGATTTTTGATGAATTGAGCCTTAAATATTCACATGCACTATTAGGGATTAATCCGACTCATTCACTATTTAAATGCTCGAGTACATGCATAGTTTAAGTATAGGGAGATGATGAATCTCTGATACATTATATTATTATTTTATTATTATTCTCCTAAATTGAAAAAATAATAAAATCCACAAACCACACTAATATTAACCATTATTGTGTTGTTTATAACTGACTTTAATAATTGTACAATTAACCCTAAAACTAATCTTTAATGATAGTGCAATTAACACTAACATTTCTCTTTTTTTCTTATTGTTTAAAATCCCCTCAAAATAGATAAATATTGTATACATTTATTTTGGCTTTAAAAAAATTAAAAATACAAAAAACAACAACCCCATCAAAAAGTAGTATTTTTATCTATTCAAAATACTTCTAAAAAATTCATTTGTGCATATGACCGTCTTTGACTTTTTGTTCAACATGAAACTTGTAGATACCACTTTTATGTTTCAAACTTTTGTTAATTCTTCTTCCTCTATTTCTTTCCTATTTTCTATCCCTCTTCTATTTTTTCGAATAATCTGATTAGGCCACATGGTGTCCTCTGGGCTGCCCACATGGACCCTTCTCCTTGCACCACGCGCTCCCCTCCCTACACATGGGATCTCCTCTTCCTGCTTTCATCTCCAGCACTACCTTCCATCCCTCAACCGTCTGATCTCCCCTTCCAGATGAGATCTCAACCACCCACTTCCTGCCTTTACATCAATCGTTGGATGGATTCACATCCAACATCTATACTGCCTCCACATGACCCAATTCTTCCCCACCGTCAGATCATATCCCCTATTTCGATATGCAATGTCCACACCCACTCGACTCTCAACCTCTCAATTAGATATTCTGGTCTTATCTAGAGCATTTGTTCATGCCTCGATCTTAGCCGTTGGATCACATGATCCAACGGCGGAGCCTCGTCGTCTTCCTCATGCAAACCTCGTGCTGGTCGTTTCATATCATCAAGTCTGCTCCCCTTTCTTCTCATAGCGTTCTCTTTCGACCTCCTCTCTATGTCATAATCGCATCATCACAAAACCCTACCACCCATCAACTTCGTGGGTCATTCAAGCAACCTCGTCGGACCTTCTAGGGCTACCATTTAAACCACCTAAACCTTGCCATGCCTCACCTATAATGCCTCCCCCCAACCTTAAATACTCTGCCACCGCCTCCTTTCGTCTAGGTCCACCATTCCACGGAGGCTCCTCCTAGTCTCTTCCCCTCCCTGTGGCAGGGGGAGGCAAGATTGAGGTCGATCATGGAGGTGATCCCCAAGTGTCGACCCACGACATTGACTGTTATGTTACGACTGCCCTCTGCCGCCATTGAGCTCTGTGCCCCAGGCTGAGCATGATGAGCAACGACCCGTGCCTCATCGGCTCATCCCAAGACCCGCTCCGCCACTTTATTCCTCTTCGATCATGTATCTCCCTTGTTCTTATTTTCTTCATTTTTATTTGAATTAACCCCATGCACACATTCATAATCTCCTATCACCAGTCATCTCTTCACCTCCGCCGCACCCATGCCAACTTCGCAACATCTTTCAAACCCCATCTCCTTTCCTACACGACCTCCTCATCCCAGTCTATCTCCTCCGTTAGAGGTGGAGGAGATCTCGATCCGGGTGCCACTTGCTCCACCCTAAGTCCTCCACACCTGACCACCACACTTCGGTTATCTCCGTCTAACATTGTAGGTAATCCATCTTCATTGGCTGGAGGTTATGAAGCTCCTCCGTTTTATAGACTCAACTCCGATATGGTGGCGTCGTCCCAATGATATCGACCATCTCGTAGCTCCTCCATCTCTCCAAGGTCTTCGCCAGCAACTCCAAAGTCTTCTCTGACCTTCAATCAACTAACTGGAGCATAATAGAGGAAATGGGGGCTTGTCGAACCTCTATTTCCATTGCCGCTCCTAGGAGGACCTTGGGATAGCAGTATATGTTGGATCCATCTGGATCTGATGGTCCACAGATAAACCATCCTCGAAGCCAAGTCAGAGCCTCGGTGGAACCAAGGCAGCGTCCAAACCACTCGGGCCACCCATGTTGCCCGAGCCACCTGTAACAGCCCAAGCCACCATCCGAGCCTAGCCGCGCGCGTGCCATGCATGTGCGGCTGGGCAAATCGTATATCCACCATGTGCTCTTTCTTGAATTGTAAAGAAGGCCCTCTCAAGCATGCATACCTCATGTGTCGTGGTTGTGCAATTTGCAAGGAGGCCCTGTCGTGTCTCCTCAATTGCAAAATACTCCTATCAAGGACTGTTTTGTAATACTTGTCATTTTATTTTGTGTATTTTTATTTCAATTATGCCCCCAGACTCCTTTGAGCATATATTGAGCATACAAAGTCTAATTAAGTTGATTTCAATTTCATTATTCTTCTTATTTTATTATTTGTATAATAGTATATTTTATTTATTGATTTGAAATTAAATTATATGGTTAAATTCTAAAGCTCACAATGTCTCTTGCTCTTTTATCTAAAATACGAATTGCTAAACATTGATTTATTTGAATGCAACAATCATTTCTGAATTGATCTCTATTTGATTGCTTATATATTTGTTTATCTTGAGACATATTTTTATGTTGTTTAATGCATGGTTGTTTGTCTACATCACAAATGAATCTCAGATTCATCACTCTAAAAATTATTAATTAAGCTCAAATCCCCAAAATTCATTAGCATTTCTTCATTTATACTGCATAATTGCATTCAAGCATGTATAATTAATAATTGCATTTTATCACTCACATTTCATATAATAAGAAGCCAAAAATCCTAGCCCAATTAACCTGTAAAATAAACTAACTTACTTTCATGCTAACTCCAAATCACCTGAAATCACCTCCATCGTGTACATATTACTAACAAGAATAAATGAAAAATACAAAAAAATCATTAACATAATAAGTGGACAAGAAATTCAAACCCTAATTCTAGGATTTCCAGACGAAAATGTTGATATCTTCCTCATCTAGTGTCCAATTTGATCCTACTCATTTTGAACTAAAGTATATTCAAATACATTAAGAAAAGGTCAAGTTCAAGTGAATCGGAGCTCATATGTGAAAGTTGAGTTTTGGGCATCTTTTGTACATTTTGTATTTTAGCGATTTTTGATCTATTATTTTATGTTTATAATTTAACTCATTTTATTTTATACCTTTTTCATTTATTTTATTTGATGAAAGTTTTATTAAAATGCATAAAAATCTAAATCCTAAATGAGCTTGAAATCAAAGAAACTAACTGAGCCGAGTCTTCACTAACAATATGTATAAAAGTTGTAGTTTTCCTATTTTATTTTATTTCTTAGTTTTCTTAATTAATAAAAAATGTTAATGCATAAATATTTATATTCGATTTTATCATATTTTTATAAATTTTTATATGGTTTAAAAATAATAAAAAATACAAAATCCAAAAATCAAGGTTTTCTTTATACATAGAATACCCCAAAAATATCAATTTATACAATTTTCTGATTTTGGTTTTGGTTTCTTTGTGAAAGTTGTAGATCTCATCGAGACAAGTAACTTTTATGAAGAAAACTTTATGAGGTCGTTTGTTATTTCTTTTCTACTTATCTTCTTATTTTTTTTTTGATTTTTGTGGGAATGACATGTGGCAACTTTTGGAGCCGTCATGTGTCACCCATTTTTGCCATATTTATATTTCATTTTATAAAAAGAAATTAATAAAAAATAAAAATAATATAAATAATAAAAGGTTGCACGTGCAGGTCACGTGCATCTGCCGCACGTGCCTCCCCTTCTTCCTCATTCCATCCGCGGCGACTCTATCACCTAGCCATTGCTCGCCGCGCCACCATCCAATTTCTCCCCACGAATCTCGCCTTCCGATCTTTCTCCCCATTAGATCCCCACCTTCCCAGCCTCCGTTCAAATCACACCCTCGTCAGATCGACCACCTCCGATCTCCCAAATCAAACCCCTAATTTCGCCCATCTCCGATCTTCATTCCATTTACCGCCACCAAATAGATCAAGCGACCACTGCCTTCCCATTTCATCTCCGACGTCAAACCTTCGATCACCCCTCGATTAGCATAGTCGAAAGCCTCCATCTCCGAACCTCTCGTAGATCGCACAGCCACGCTTCTCCTCTGCACTTTCCTATTTCGCCTCGCCGTGACAGATCAATCAGTCCCCGTCAAATCCTCATTAGATAGCCTGTACCCTCATCACGATCTCGCATCCCCAATCAATCAACCTTCCATATAAGGTGAGTCTCCCCTCTCCTATATAAACCAGAGCCCTCGAACATCAAAGTTCATTCGCTGATTGCACCATAAAGAGAGGAGCTCAGTGGTGACAACACCAGCTCATCCATCTCTACCCCAATGAGGTCCGAGGAAGTTCATCCTTGTCGCGTTTGTCACACCTCCTCGCAACATTTTCTTCAGCTCCGGCATTGCCATTGAGCTAATGGCTCCATATACTCGCCTTCCACCTTAGTCCCATGTTCATCAACAATCAAATCTGATGCATAACCTCGCACCATCGTACTTCCCGCACCCTTCATCACCAGAAGCAGCAACCTCTTCGACCTGTGCTTCCTTGACTCGGTCGTGTGCATCACCGACCTCCACCGTTGCTTCCAAGAGCAGGGCTCCGACCTGCCTTGCTCGCTCCTTCGACTCCTTTCAACGACTCTGCACCGTAGCTACTGAGAGTTGTTTCTTCATCGACTCCAGTTGAAGCGCGATACCATCTCCAAGAGCTCTCCACTTTCGACGCACGAGGTTGTCTCCACCGCTCCTTAGTCTCAACCACACCAGCCGCTGGGTGCTAGAGACCTGAGGCCCCCACCCACGTGCTATGCACGTGCAATTGGGGGAACTTTCATCGACGCCCCTGAAGTAGCCCGATATTGCACAAAAAGCCCAACCAGAGGTCGTATGCTTTACACGTAACGGACTGGGCTTTTGTGGAAAAGCCCCTCGCTAGATCGCCAATCATGCAAGGGTCCCTACCATCAAGGCGTGCCCCTTGAACATTTTGCAACTTCCCCCCATTAGTCTCAATATTTACCTTTAGTCCATTTACTGTATTTTTATATTTATTTAATTATTGTAATTTTATGAACATACCCCTGAGTTCTCGCTATATTTTGAACTATCTCTTGCATCATTTTATTAATTAAAAATTTGCGTGATGTTCTTCAATTAATTCTCTAGTTATTGGCATTGGTTTAAAATTTTTATGAGCTGTGGTTGATTATAATTATTATTTTGGTGTAAAGTTGCATAGTTTATCCACTCCATGATTCGAAATTCATAAGTAATTTACCATAGTCCTAAAAATTACCAAAAATTCACTGATGTATTTAACATTGTGCCCAAAAAGAATTACTTTTGCATGCATGATTTGATCTATAAAAATCATTTCGTATGTTTTAATCTTTAATTTTTAATGGTGTTAAATCTTATATTTTCAAATTTTAAGATTTTTCTGAGATCAATCATCTAGTGATAGATCTCGGATAATTTTATTCTTTGAAAATAAATAGGTTTAATATTTATTATAATTAAATATTGAAATTCACATCATTTGCATTCATAAATTCATTATTCATTTATCTTACATCTAAACATTCGAAAAACATTACAGTGTGTTCATTTCATTATTATTCACATCTCAGCCAATTTCATAATTTTTGGACATCGTTTGATTGAAATTACAGTTTAGTCCCTAAAATTAGCCACATTTGCATTTCACATTCCAAAATTACAATAAAAATTCCAAAAAAAATACTGCCTCGAAAACTGTACATAAACTTTGATATGCATAATTCTAGGTTGTTCCTTTTCCTCCTTGAGTTCGACCTTGGGACTTGCTCAAGTAAAATAAACATAAAACCACGCTGATTAAAAATTAAATAAATTATTATCGTTGTTTCTTGATCGATTTCGAGTTCCCGCCTACAACGGAACGTCAAATTTAAATGATAATTCACGTAAAGCAACGTAGGGTTTCTGCGATTCGTCAGATGACGGCATTATCAGGGAGGAAAATGGCTTAGGTATTGTCTAAAAAAATAGTGCATAGTCTTCCTTATTCGGGTAGTCTGATCCCTGAATCTTCACTATATATTATCCATATTTTTTCTTGCATTTGTTTTTTCACTATTTATTTTTTATCTTTTATTTATTTGATTATTTTTGTGCCACCTCTCTCTTACACACTCTCTCTTAATTTTTCTTGCGAGTTACCATACACTCGTGGAGCGGTTCTGTTAAAATCGACACATCTTTATCGACCGCCAATCCATAATAAAATTAAGATTGAGTCGAGTCATGAGAGATCGTAGAGTATAGGATATTAATTTCTACAATTTTAATTTTTGTATTTAATTGCTCATTTACAACGATGTCCGTTTGGACTCTTGCACGCGTAAACAAGACTTGAACTCCTTCTCTGTGGTCTGTGGGTTTGTTTCACTCTCCAGTGTGGGTGGGACTCAACTTGAGTGGCTCGTAGATTATACCTGCACATACAACTATTATAGCTTCTAGAATTTTCGGATTCTGCTCGTATAACCTAGTATCACACTTCAGATTAATCAAGATGTATATTAAATCGTTTAACGTAATCAAAAATTTAAATCAATTCTTCACGGCTAATAGAATTTTCTGCTAAGTGTTATTTTATCGGCTTGCATTCATATAGAATAATTTTTCGATTATTGTACTTGCATTGTACATGGAGATTGCGATGAATTACTATAAGTCTTCTCACAGAGCATACACCATTGTTTTCCACGTGCATCGACTTTTCCTGAATTTTCTCCCTCCTATTTTGTCACTTCAGTTTTAAAGGAAATAGGGACTGGATGGTAGACGTGTATTTCTGTTCATCTAATTTTTCAAAAATCACCTAATTAAAATTGGGGCTGCTAAACAAGGTCGACTAAATTAAATCATAAAATTGAGAATTTTTACAAGGGAGCAACCCCATTCTTTGATTGATTTATTGTTCTGAGTGAGCGAGAGACGACACTTAAGGCTAGAGCCCAGCTTCGAATTTCTTTATTGACTACTGATTCTATAAAAACAATTTGCTACTTCTCAGTAAAGAAATACATGTAGCCGGTAAACAGTTTTGATTTCCTTAGCAGAGTGAGTGGCTTAAAGGACACTGTGTAAGGCTCCGTCCTTAAGTAACTGGTAACCGTTTTACGGTCCGTACTTACACCCATACTGGTTGAATGTAGATGCAACTAGTCGTAAGAATTCAGACCAGTCTTTAAGAAAATTTCCGGCACCTAACAACTCGCTAAACTTTTCCAAAATTGAATTTATCACCAACTAAAATTGGAAAGATAAATTACCGAACTCTTACGGCTTCATTGTGTGAGTTGGTGAACTTAGGATTTGTATTGCGTTTACATTAGTGTGTGTGAACCGATCTCGAATATCAAAAAAACTGCACACTTGTGCCATCACTCTCCTTAATTTAAAATTTCAGGTTTCTACTGTTGAGTACCCATACATTTAAATATTTTCAACCAAGATCTATCATGACAGCTCATCCACCTTCTTTGAAGATGATGAGACATTTGTCCGAGTACCCATCAGATCTATACTATGAAAATGAATTCGTCTCGGTCGAACCAAAATTATCTAAAATCTCTTCTAATAGGCATCATCCAACTTTCATAGGAGACTCTTACCCATGAATAGATCCAACCCTCTCTACAAATCTGATCTATTCCATGAATGACAATTTTTTATATTCAGATCATACAAACAAACAACCGACTGAGGTCTCCACTTCTTCGTATGTCAATCCTCTATATTATGATCATACAATCAATCCTTCATACTATTAGATGTCAATCCTTATTTGTGGGAGACTCTAACCACAGGATGAATCCGATCGAATTTAATACTTACTCACATCTTCCACATCCCCCACCCTTGACCACAAATGAGCAACTACAATCTTGGATTGACCCATTTCTCGTCGAAACTCACGGACCATTTAAAGATCAAATCACTTTTGAAATGAATGACCGACCGAGACAACAACTCCAACTGACTTCAATCTCTCCTCGCCAAATTGTTGGAACATGTCAATACTTCATAAATCCACAATTCGATTTGACCATTGGGAATAAAATGGAAATCCGAACAGATCAAGAGGATTGGCCCGCACCTAATAATCTTCCATCTTGGATTAACCGTGATAATCCCATCTTCAGATATGACATTCATATAGAGGAGTGGATTGATAAACCCTATAAGTTGACTCCACAGTATAAAGGTCTGACCAATCATGACCAAAGGAATGGACTCTACTCAATCCAACTATACATACCTGAATCACATCATGTTGAGTACGAGACATATGGTTTCTATGCTATCGAGCAGACTCCTTCCAAGATTTTTGAGGAGAAATTTTCAAAAGATAACGATCATATAATGGATATTCCAAGATGATCTTCTCCCAACTCATACATTAACATGGAAGATGAAATGACCGAATCTCAAGTTGAAAAACGAGATAATACTCAAGAAACCATGCATATTGCTCACATGATTGATCCTGGAAATTATTTGGAGGATGAAATTTCGAGAAAAAGTAAGAGATATGAATTAATGGAGGAAAAATCTAGAAATTTCAATGACCGAGTAATTTCATTTTATGGAAGCTCGGGTATGAAAGTGGAGGATGAAATAATTAGATCTAATGTTGAGAACCCCGAGGATATTCAGAAACCCACATACTATGTTCACCCTAGGAATGACTCTAATAGCGACACCTCTACATATTACTCCCATAGGGATGACTCTGATTCCGACTTTTACTCGACGAATCAAAATCCCTTCTCATCTACGAAAAACGTCACATCTACACACCACACTGGAAAGACCAAAAAAATCGAAAAATTCAAAAACACCAAAAAAAAATGAAAAATCAGAAACTATAAAAATCGAAAGTGGAGAGAACTTGAGGAATTTGGATCCTACTCTGAAGGAAGCACTGGATAGAAGATTGATTTTTTAACTTCCCTTAATTCAGGCCATTGAACACTTCCTTGACCTTAAAGGATATGAAATGAGCAAATAATGAAGAAAAAGTTGGGCCAAACGAGGAAAAAATTTGAAAGACATATCTTGTCAATGGCCACCTCCTTGGTGTTGAGGAGAAAAACCAAGAGCTGTATAGTGAAGCGGTTACCCAGATTTGATTGGGGAATCAAAGGTACAACATTTACCCATGCTCGGATTGATGACGACTCACTCATAAATATCCTCCCGACCTCTGTATTTCATAAGCTCAAACTCAGACCTATCGGGAAGTTAAGAGAGATCGTTCTACTGGTTGATCGATCTATAAAGCGACTAAGAGGAACCATTTCAGTTGTCATTACATTCCAAGGTACTCCACACAAAGTGGACTTCACGATCATTGACATTGAGCATCAAGAAGAATTCACCAAGTCTCCAATCATTCTCGGAAAGCCATTCTTGGCATTGGCTAAGGCAACTATTGAGTGCGAGACTCGGGAAATTAGTTTTACAGCATTGGGAGCATTTCGATATGACCCATTCTTTGAGGAAACATGATAATCTGAGGCGACCCATGAAGCCGTTGAAGGATATTGTGAATCCTCAAGCGCATCACGGAAGCGTGTTGATCGTATCGAATACGATCGGAGCAACTAGTCGTATTAGATGCTAGATGCAGCGGAAATTAAAATTTTTTAACATAATGATGAAACCACATGATCACGAGAACACTTCTCGGATCGTTTCATCAAACCACAAAGTACAAGAAATACCTCTTGAAGCGTGGTTGTAATCGCGAGATCCCAAAGTAGAGATCCTCCTATCTTGAGTCCGACCCACGGAGAATGCGCTTGCGGGCACGATGATGAGTCGCGTCCTTCCCGCAATCCTTGATGAAGATCCAAGCGTCGAAGGCGAAGCAAGATCCTCTCTTCTTCAATGATCAAAGTGGACGGCCACTTGGAAATTGAGAGAGAGACCTTACACGAGAATTAGAGAGAGAGAGAGAGAAGTTGTCTTTCACAACTCTAGATGATGTACCTTGGAGAGGCTACCCTAGCCCTCCTTTTATACTAGTTTAGGATCCAATGGATCTCAATCCATGGGACTCATGGATCCAAGGGATATGCTTGGTCCATGATAAATCAATGGCTAGGATTTGTTGTTCAATAACAACAATTAATCAAGAGATAATATAACAAATGAGGTGGAGTTAACCAACCCCTAAAAAGGGGGGGCGTCACCCATGAACTCTTCATGGGTGACGCCACCCATGAGGGTGGTTTTTCTCCATTTTATTTATTATATTATTCCTCAATTAATTACAATAATTATTCGCCAAAATTAATTCCAAATTAATTTTGTGAATATTTCAATCTTGCCATTGAATATTATGTGAATCATATTCACAATCCAAACTAGTTAGTAAATTGCATTTCCAATTAATTAACAAATGTGAATCCAATTCACATTATTAATTAACAAATGCTATTTACATAAATTCTCTCTCTTATATATATGTATATTATAAATCATATTTATAACATACATATATCATGGATAGTGCTATCCACATTCTCTTAATCTCATTTAATTATCTTAGATAATCATTTTCTCAATATGAATCATATTCATATTTAAGCTTGATAATTAAATCACATTTAATCATCAAGTCCTTGCTTGGATATTTCATCAAAAGAATTATTCTTGAACCCTTTCAAGAATAATGTGCTTTCTCCGCAGATACTTGGAGACAAGGATAGGGCGATTGTATTATTCCACGTATAGTGACTTGGATGTTGAGATCTCATCTCAAATCCAGATCTTACGGACCTCCCACAGATGCTTGATTAAATCAAGACCGCAAATCCAATCTTCTCATTGAATCTGAATCCCATTCAGATCAATGTCCAACTCTTGGACTAAGATCGGATTGCTTCTCTACTGAAAGGAGTCACTAAAATCCAGACCTGTTTCATCACTCCCTCGGAATGGAAGCGTCATGGATATACAATCGTTTATGATCACATCACCCTTCAGGTATTCCCAATACCTGTACATCCTGCATACTGGAAGACCCATGATCAATCCGAAGATCAAGATCATTTTATACTGTCTTCTTCAGGGTTTAATCATTAAGTTTCTCAATCTTGGTCATTGGGATTTGGTATCGATCATATGCTTTCCCAAAGCATATATCATACCTTCAAATTCATGTCATGCTTCCAAAGCACGATGACCATGCATGGAATTTGATAGGTCCCAATACCTCATGAGTGAGCTCATGTCTTCCGGTTCATGAGTGAACCTGTATGATCCCTTTGAGAGATCATATTGCTCATATACCCTTATATGCACACCAGCTCGTCGGTGTATAGACCTTGGTTAGGTCATCAACCTATTGGTCTGCCAAATGTACATACTTAGATATATAGCAATATATCTGTCTCCAGTCAGAGGATGCATGCCTATGTTGTGACAGCATTCAACATAGGACTTAAGTTATCTCGATCTCGCTAGGTCAACCCATTGACCTAACTATTCTGACACCTCCGAATCACTATTCCCATGCAGAGGACCTGCATCAAGAGGTCGGTCAGATATCAGCCTATGTGAGAAAGGATTGCCATCTCCTACTCAGGCTGGAGATCTCCACTTGACAATCATTTGACGGTGTTTGATGAGTCCTCCATCTAACTCCTTAGATATTCATCCAAACACCAGCCTCTATGATTCATTTAATGAAACAACAGCTATATGATCATCAAGCTGGCCATGGTACATAACCCTAATTGTACAGAGGGACCTTATAGTGCATTCATTCATATAATTTCAGAAAGGGAGTGAAACATCAATAACTTTTATTGATAAACATAAATATTACAATAACATTTATTGTAAGAATGGTTCGCCCAGGGCTCACAAGTCTAACAATCTCCCACTAGCCCTCAGAACCATTCAGGTACAATCCGTAAACCCATACTCATTACATGCTGGTCAAAAACCTTATGTGTCAGAGGTTTGGTAAGAGGATCAGCAATGTTGTCGGCAGAGGCCACCTTGGTGATGATGATATCACCACGCTTTTGAATCTCCCGAATGATGTGGTATTTCCTTTCCACGTGTTTGCTCTTCTGATGGCACCTGGGTTCCTTTGCTTGGGCAATGGCTCCAGTGTTATCGCAGAGTAACGGGATGGGAGAATCAGAGGAAACTACGCCAAGTTCCAAGATGAACTTGCGCAACCACACCGCCTCCTTTGCAGCATCCGATGCGGCAATGTATTCGGCTTCTGTTGTTGAATCCGCCGTAGTGTCCTGCTTCTTGCTTCTCCAGCTCACAGCACCACCGTTCAACAGGAATACAAACCCTGATGTCGACTTTCGATCATCAATATCTGACTGGAAGTCTGAATCTGTATATCCCAAGACTTGGAGATCACCATCCCCATAGACCAAGATGTAATCTTGCGTCCGTCTTAGATATTTGAATATGTTCTTTACTGCATTCCAGTGTTTTTCTCCATAGCAGGATTGGTAACGACTTACCACTCCCACTGCATGGCAGATGTCTGGCCTAGTACACATCATGGCATACATCAAGCTTCCTACGGCTGATGCATAAGGGCATCCAGCCATGGCCTTCTTTTCCTCAACACTTTGAGGAGCCATCCCTTTGGACAGATGGATACCATGTCCTAAGGGGAGGAATCCTTTCTTTGAACTATCCATACGGAATCGTTCAAGAATCTTCTTGATGTATCCATGTTGTGATAATCCCAATATTCTCTTTTCTCGGTTTCTGAACAACTTCAGGCCTAAGATGTAAGAGGCTTCTCCAAGATCTTTCATCTCAAAGGTATGGGATAGCCAAATCTTCACACTGGTCATCATTCCTGTATCATTCCCAATGATAAGGATATCATCTACATAAAGCACGATGAACACAATGGCGCTCCCACTAAGCTTCTTGTACACACAAGGTTCATCAGGGTTTTGCACAAAATCATAACTCTTTATGGTTTCGTCAAATCTGATGTTCCAGCTACGAGAAGCTTGTTTGAGCCCATAGATGGATTTCTTCAGCTTGCATATTTTTCCGTCCTCAGCTATGAAGCCCTGGGGCTGCTCCATATAGATATCCTCCTCGAGGTATCCATTGAGGAAAGCCGTCTTGACGTCCATCTGCCAGATGTCGTAGTCAAGATATGCAGCTATAGCTAGCAGTGTCCTGATGGACTTAAGCATGGCCACAGGAGAGAATGTCTCATCGTAGTCGATGCCTTCTTTCTGTGTGTAGCCCTTGGCCACGAGCCGTGCCTTGAAAGTCTCTACTTTCCCATCAGGTCCCCTCTTTCTCTTGAAGATCCATTTACACCCAATGGGTTTTACCCCTCTAGGTGGATCCTCTAGGGTCCATACACCATTCTTATGCATGGAGTCAATCTCTGACTTCATTGCTAGCATCCATCTATCCATGTCATGATCCGCAAGAGCTTCATCATATGAAGAAGGATCATTGTCAGTCTCACCTGACACATGGAATCCATACCTTTCAGGTGGTGCAACCACCCTCGAACTCCTTCGAAGAGGTATGGGTGTTTCATCTTCATTTATTTCTTCAGTTTCTGGTTCAGGAATCTCAGAATCCTCAGGGGATTCAATGAGCTCCTTTACTTCATTCTTGTCTTGACCTTTGAGGAAATCATCCTCCAGAAATTTCACATCCCTAGAGACAAAAACCTTTTGGGTCTCAGGGTCATAAAGCTGGTATCCAATACCATCTTTAACATACCCAATGAAGTAGCACTCACGAGTGCGAGATTCTAGCTTACTTGCGTCCACGTTCTTCGCATGAACCAAGCATCCCCAAACCCTCAAGTGATTGACACTAGGTTTGGTTCCATACCAGAGCTCATGAGGAGTCTTTGGTATGGACTTACTAGGAATCTTGTTTAGGATATATATTGCAGTCTCTACTGCATATCCCCAGAAACTAAGAGGTAAATGTGCTTTACTCATCATTGAACGGACCATGTCCATGATGGTCCTGTTGCGTCTTTCAGCAACACCATTAAGTTGGGGAGTTCCAGGAGGAGTGAGATTGGAGACAATTCCACTCTCTTTAAGGTATTCCTTGAATTCATCTGAGAGGTACTCACCACCTCGGTCAGATCGAATCCGTTTAATCTTCCTGTCGGCTTGGTTCTCAACCAATGCCTTAAACTCTTTGAACTTTTCAAAGGTTTCAGATTTATGACGAAGCAGGAAGATAAACCCATATCGCGAATGGTCATCGATAAACGTCAAATAATATCGATATCCATTTCTAGTCGCGGTATTGAAGGGACCACATACATCAGTATGTATTAGGTCGAGAATACCCTCGCATCTTGTAACCTTGTTACGGAAAGGCATCCTGGTCATTTTACCTCGAATACAATGTTCACAGGTAGGTAAAGTTTGAACCTGTAGAAAATCTAAAGGTCCATCCTTTATCAATCTATTGATTCTATCAACAGATAAATGACCAAGCCTTTGATGCCAAATCATATTTGAATGATTTCCATTCTCCCTGGATCTCTTGGGGTTTTTATTATTAGTGGTAGTGACATTTATGACACATTCATCAATGCACAATTCATAGAGTCCACTAGAAGTCAGAACACCTTCCGCAACAAATTTATCATATTTATTAATGACTAATTTATTACAGAACAGGAAAGAGTACCCATGTCTAACAAGCTTAGACACAGATATCAAGTTCCTCCTGACCTCAGGTACATAAAGACACTCTTTAAGTACTAGGACTCGACCACTAGATAACGACAGTCTGCAAGTCCCGATGGCGACTGCTGCAACACTTGCATCAGATCCCATCTGGATAACTATCTCCCCATGCTCCAGATTCCTAGTTTCCTGAAACAAATGCAATGAATTGCATACATGAACAGAAGCACCAGAATCTATAACCCAACTTCCTTCTCGTCCAACGAGAAAGCTGGTTTCAATGATGAAAGTAGATTTCATACCTGCTGGGGCTTTACCTTTGTCGGTAGACTTCAGGTAATCAGGGCAGTTACGCCGCCAGTGCCCCGGCTTCTTGCAGTGGTGACAGACATCGGTCTTTTTCGATGTCATCAGTGTGGAAGCACTAGAAGATGAACCAACTCCTTGATTCTTCTTCTTTCTCTTCGAGGCTGGGCCCTTCTGAGAACCTTGCTTCCGCCCGCGCTTTCCTCTCGCCTGTGCAACCATTGCACTAGCAGAGGGGCCGTCCTTCTTCAAGACGTCTTCTGCAGACTTCAAAGCAGCCAACAGCCCAGCGTTTGTGAAATCACTTTGTTCATGTGGTAAGACACAACAAAGTTGTTGAAAGACTTAGGGAGCGACAGGAGAATGAAATCAGCTTGCATTTCAGAGTCCAAGTACGCTCCCAGGGTTTCCAGCTCAGAGAGGTACCCAAACATTTTGAGTACATGTTCTCTGACAGAGGTCCCTTCCTGCATCTTGCAGCGAATAAGCTCTTTCATCACATTGTAACGCTGTGTGCGGTTTATGTCACCGAACATTTCTTTCAGACTCAGCATAATTTCCTGGCAATGGTTCATTTCCACATGTTGCTTCTGAAGCACATTGGACAATGAACCAAGGATGTAACATCTTGCCAGATTATTATCTTCATCATATTTATCATTATATGATTTATCTTCATCAGTCACAGGGTCTGCTATCTTGTCCTTGCTAAGCACGTAGGAGATGCGCTCTGCACAGAGAACAAGATCCAAATTTCGGATCCAATCCGAATAATTTGGTCCGGTCAACTGGTTGACCTCTAGAAGCCTGCTAAGTGGGTTCATGGACTTCATTTTCTGAAATTAAGAATGCACTATATTAGAATAATTATATATTCATTTTAAGAATAATTTGATTAAGGCATTTTAAATCAAATTTGTCTTGCTAGGTCAACTTTGAAAGATTATTCCCTAATTGTCTTTCAAAGTAAGAGATATACTTACCGCTATATCTCAAGCAAGATCTGGGATCTCCTCTCTATCCTCATCACATCCCAATAATATGAGAACCTGTGACTCGAATAAGAGAAGCGGGAACACATTCCGCCTTGCAAGTCCAACTTGCATTTCCCAATTCGGTCTTTAACACCCGGGCCCACCACCCCTAAGGTGATGTTGACCCGTTGTTAATTGAACCAACCGTCAACAGGCTTAATACTCGCTATACGCAATCCAATATCGCCCCAATAATATGAGGACCCGATATTGGGGTCACTACGTATACGGCCTTACTCTTTCGAGAAGCAAAGAACCCGATCCAATTAAATCATGCACAGGATCTGTCACTTCGGACAGGCGTCTCCCATACACAACAACTGGCGACGAAATCCTTTGCCTTGACGGGAGACCATGGATGTCACTTATGTGATCCTCCACCTCATATTCAAATTTTATAATTAATTATTGTGAATCATATTCACAAAATTAATTCTTCCAAGGGAAATACACATCTATTCAAAATAGTGTGTTTATTAGGTATGATTAATTTAATCATATTAAATTAATCATTTAGCCCAATCATCAACAAACACGTCTTTTACTTGAATAGTAGGTATAATCTCAAAATACGTATTATTCGAATTTTAATAATTAGAAAAATACATATTGTCTGTCTCCGGTATTATACAATCCCTACCCGCTGTCATGGCCAGTACCGACGAGAGTGGGACGGACCACATACGTTGCAACCCGCGACCCCAATGCTCTCCGACTAGGCACCACATCCGCCTCGGGAAAGGATAATACCAAATATACCATTATGTATTTTGAGATGTTCATCGGTTCTTCAACCGAAAGTTATACCATATAGTACAAATCAAAACATTTTTGATTATAAGGAGATTTGCTAGACAAATCCCCAATCCTATTCAAGCAAAAGAAGGGTTTTTCATGTAAAAGTTGTCCTACAACTATTGTAGGATAAACTATAGTTTTCATGAAGGCAATGTTTGTTGATGAAACAATGATCAAGATCTAACATCTTATCATTGTAGTTTAGGCAAGTGTCATTCAATGAAATAATTATTTCTTTAAATATTTCACAAAATATTTATCACTAATTATTCCAGAAAATTAACAATTAATTTTCATCAAGATTATTGAATGACAAATCACAAGGTTCAAGATCAAAATTGTTAATTTCCAGCAGTGACCCCCAATCACTAAAATTAACTTATCTTGATCAATATAAATCCAAAAAATGCAAACTCAGTTTCCAAAGATTGCCTATTTGATTTATTAAAGAACCCAAGTGATAATTCACGCATTTCAAGGCGAATTAAAACCGTAATCATCTTATTAATTACGTTCAAATCCGCAGTTCCCGCAACAGTGGATATAGTCATATTCAAAAAGCCATATCTTGAGCAAATAAAGTCCAAATTTAGTAAACTCAAGTCCTATGGTTTCCTTGTTTAATGGGGAACAAAATCCAATTGAAATTTTCGTGTTTAAATATTTTAAACAGTACGGAAAAAATCAATTAGACAGAGGTGCGAAAATTGAAATGCAGTAAAAATTTCGCAACCCTTTCAAGAACCAAATCGTCTAAGGTTCATGGATCACATCCAAAAACTTATTCAACCTGGCTCTGATACCACTTGAAGGATATTGTGAATCCTCAAGCGCATCACGGAAGCGTGTTGATCGTATCGAATACGATCGGAGCAACTAGTCGTACTAGATGCTAGATGCAGCGGAAATTAAAATTTTTTAACATAATGATGAAACCACATGATCACGAGAACACTTCTCGGATCGTTTCATCAAACCACAAAGTACAAGAAATACCTCTTGAAGCGTGGTTGTAATCGTGAGATCCCAAAGTAGAGATCCTCCTATCTTGAGTCCGACCCACGGAGAATGCGCTTGCGGGCACGATGATGAGTCGCGTCCTTCCCGCAATCCTTGATGAAGATCCAAGCGTCGAAGGCGAAGCAAGATCCTCTCTTCTTCAATGATCAAAGTGGACGGCCACTTGGAAATTGAGAGAGAGACCTTACACGAGAATTAGAGAGAGAGAGAGAGAAGTTGTCTTTCACAACTCTAGATGATGTACCTTGGAGAGGCTACCCTAGCCCTCCTTTTATACTAGTTTAGGATCCAATGGATCTCAATCCATGGGACTCATGGATCCAAGGGATATGCTTGGTCCATGATAAATCAATGGCTAGGATTTGTTGTTCAATAACAACAATTAATCAAGAGATAATATAACAAATGAGGTGGAGTTAACCAACCCCTAAAAAGGGGGGGGCGTCACCCATGAACTCTTCATGGGTGACGCCACCCATGAGGGTGGTTTTTCTCCATTTTATTTATTATATTATTCCTCAATTAATTACAATAATTATTCGCCAAAATTAATTCCAAATTAATTTTGTGAATATTTCAATCTTGCCATTGAATATTATGTGAATCATATTCACAATCCAAACTAGTTAGTAAATTGCATTTCCAATTAATTAACAAATGTGAATCCAATTCACATTATTAATTAACAAATGCTATTTACATAAATTCTCTCTCTTATATATATGTATATTATAAATCATATTTATAACATACATATATCATGGATAGTGCTATCCACATTCTCTTAATCTCATTTAATTATCTTAGATAATCATTTTCTCAATATGAATCATATTCATATTTAAGCTTGATAATTAAATCACATTTAATCATCAAGTCCTTGCTTGGATATTTCATCAAAAGAATTATTCTTGAACCCTTTCAAGAATAATGTGCTTTCTCCGCAGATACTTGGAGACAAGGATAGGGCGATTGTATTATTCCACGTATAGTGACTTGGATGTTGAGATCTCATCTCAAATCCAGATCTTACGGACCTCCCACAGATGCTTGATTAAATCAAGACCGCAAATCCAATCTTCTCATTGAATTTGAATCCCATTCAGATCAATGTCCAACTCTTGGACTAAGATCGGATTGCTTCTCTACTGAAAGGAGTCACTAAAATCCAGACCTGTTTCATCACTCCCTCGGAATGGAAGCGTCATGGATATACAATCGTTTATGATCACATCACCCTTCAGGTATTCCCAATACCTGTACATCCTGCATACTGGAAGACCCATGATTAATCCGAAGATCAAGATCATTTTATACTGTCTTCTTCAGGGTTTAATCATTAAGTTTCTCAATCTTGGTCATTGGGATTTGGTATCGATCATATGCTTTCCCAAAGCATATATCATACCTTCAAATTCATGTCATGCTTCCAAAGCACGATGACCATGCATGGAATTTGATCGGTCCCAATACCTCATGAGTGAGCTCATGTCTTCCGGTTCATGAGTGAACCTGTATGATCCCTTTGAGAGATCATATTGCTCATATACCCTTATATGCACACCAGCTCGCCGGTGTATAGACCTTGGTTAGGTCATCAACCTATTGGTCTGCCAAATGTACATACTTAGATATATAGCAATATATCTGTCTCCGGTCAGAGGATGCATGCCTATGTTGTGACAGCATTCAACATAGGACTTAAGTTATCTCGATCTCGCTAGGTCAACCCATTGACCTAACTATTCTGACACCTCCGAATCACTATTCCCATGCAGAGGACCTGCATCAAGAGGTCGGTCAGATATCAGCCTATGTGAGAAAGGATTGCCATCTCCTACTCAGGCTGGAGATCTCCACTTGACAATCATTTGACGGTGTTTGATGAGTCCTCCATCTAACTCCTTAGATATTCATCCAAACACCAGCCTCTATGATTCATTTAATGAAACAACAGCTATATGATCATCAAGCTGGCCATGGTACATAACCCTAATTGTACAGAGGGACCTTATAGTGCATTCATTCATATAATTTCAGAAAGGGAGTGAAACATCAATAACTTTTATTGATAAACATAAATATTACAATAACATTTATTGTAAGAATGGTTCGCCCAGGGCTCACAAGTCTAACAGCCGTCAACAGCCGTAACCACCAAAAGGTAGAATAGCCCTACCTCCCTGCTACACTTGAGATAGCGGCTGTTGAACTGACCATTGGTTTAGAGACTCTCCTCGCTGTTCCATTTCCCGCTGCTCTCACCATGGAACATCAAATATAGGACTTCTTATATGATCCTGAGACACATGAATGGGCGTATCATGAGTCGGCCGAAATCTCCTCTGACCACTTTGATCAAATCAACCTGACACAAGAATGCACCAATATCAAGACAATTGAGAACAAATATGTTGGATATGCACGGACCAAGGAGGAATATTTCAATGGTTATTTTTCCGGAGACTCAATTGTTAACCCCTCACTCCCAAGACCAACATATTCACAGACAACACGAAACAAAATGGTAGTCCTTCATCTAAAAAGAAAGTAGCCTTTGACATGCTGAAAAAGGAATCGTCTGATGATTCCTCATTAGGTCCGAACAAGGTAATCTACATGAGTGAGTTCAGTTCGGCAGTCCTAAAACTCTATCTGCACAAGGATCCAAATACCGATTCCCATTGGACGACTCATGTTCCTCACTATTATTCATCCAAAGATGATTCTCCTGGTCTCATTAAATATACTGGAATAATTTCTTATCAGGTGGCTGAGACTGGTGCTTCAGAGTATTCATCACCTGAGGACAAATTGCTTGATTCCAAGAAGGGGAAAATTCTAAGAAAACAACTGAAGCCACTTAAGAACAAGACTATTTGGAGTTCCTCCACCTTCTAGTATTATTATTCTGAGGATAACTCCAATGATGGTTGGCTTTCATCTGATTCATATGCTTCATCTACTCTCCAGCACAATTATTCTGAGAACAACATTGACAATTACTGGGACTCATATGATTCATCTTCTTCTAATCATTATGATCTCCCACCACAGGCTCACAAAAAGGTATGCCGAAAATTGCCTTAATCATCAACAACCCACCCTCCCTCCCGACCCCATCGGTCTCCTTGTACATCTTCTTCCTCTACTTGGGCAAAGTCCTAAGTATAGGGGGGACCGACACCGTCTGTATATACCATGTTCCTCACCCACTCCTTCTCTCGATCACCTCATTTCCACCCTTCTTCCGTACTTAGGCTTACCATAACCTAAGTATAGAGGGACCTGATGCTATCTGTATATACTCTCTCCATCTACTTCTCCCATCATCTGCCTCATTTTCGCTCTTCTTCTCTACTTAGACTATTCACTGCCTAAGTATAGGGGGGCAACCCGAATTCTATTATTTATAATGCTTTTCACTCTCTTACACTTAGCCCGAGCTATGTCTTCTCTGCACTTCTTGTGCTTTGAGGACACAACACTCGCTAAGTATAGGGGGTGTGTGTATATATACTTTGTATATATTTTACCCATAGATCGTACATTCGTGTAAGTCTATATTTATTTACGGATGTGTATCTAACTTGTAAAATCTTCAAAACTAACGAAAAAAATAAAATACAAAACCAAAAAAACTTTTGCTACTAACACTGACTGTGTCCAACCATTTTTTTAAAAATGGCTTCTTATTCATTATTGCATAAAAAATAAAAAAATCCTTGCATTAAAAAAATAAATCAATAAAACAATTCACAAAAGTAAAAAAAATATGTCTACATTTCACGCACTTGCACTTCATCCATCATTTCATGCATTTGTGAAAAGCCCTTGGGATCTGAACCGAATTATGAATAGAAATCGAAAGTGGTCTTGACTTGAGCTTAATCCACCTATTTTTCGAGGAACTTCACCGAGAAAGAGGATTTTAGAAGCTTCAGGTCTATGACTTAATTCTTCGAGTTCTACATGATAATGTGCAGCGTTTGACTCTTAATGTCTAACATGATCTCTTTATTCTGAGTACAACTCTGGAATAAGGAATTAATTTTTATTCTCACACTATGCACTTAGCTCAACTCAGATGGGATGTTGGAAGACAGTGTATGTTTCTTTTCTGGTAGCGTAGACATCTAAAGACCGGAGTATGGGTTGAAATAAAGCTTCGGAAAAGAGATGGATGACTGGGTACAATTTCTTCTAGGACCCCAAAAAATGTATGGAAAAAAAGATTACATATCCGTAGGGGCACAACAAGATCCATGCAAGAGCAACCAAAATCCAAACAAAAAATAAGCCTACTACCAAATAAATATTTGACCAAAAGGTACAAGCTTCAAGTCAACCTTTAGATCTTGTGAAGACTCGACTACACTGACCAGCTTCACACGGAGAGGTGACTGGTCACCTTCCAGTTCTTTTCCCCTTCTTCTAATTTCCCCCTCTATTCGATTGTGAACACATCGCGACAGACCTTAGAAGGAAATACCTGATTCCCCGAGGACGAGTTATTGGAGGAGAGGTTTGCATGGTAGTACGACATTCTGGATGGGAAGAGCTAAAACTTTTCACACACTTGAGTCAATTGTTCAATGTTCATGGGGTATGCTTTGGGAGGAGGATTGATCTAAGATGACTTCTGAGCCGAAACTGTGACAATGATGTGTAGAACTTGGAGACTGTTGATTTTAAAACCCTAAGTCTCACAGAAGTTCCGCCAAACTAATAATCTAAAGGTCAGTGCTAGTTCCATTTTCACCTTCTGCTTATGATCTTGGTATTGAATCCAATCTCATTTCATCTCATTGCATTTCTTTAGATGCTCGGGAACGAGCATGGTTAAGTATAGGGGGATGATGAATCTTACATTCATCACTCTAAAAATGATTAATTAAACTCAAATCCCCAAAATCCATTGGCATTTCTTCATTTTATTCTGCATAATTAGCATTCATGCATGTATAATTAATAATTACATTTTATCACTCACATTGCATATAATAAGAATCCAAAAATCCTACCCTAATTAACATGTAAAATAGCCTAACTTACCTGATTTTTAACAAATTCGTGCTAACTCCAAATCATCTAAAACTATTTGCATTGTATACATATTATTAACAAGAATAAATGAAAAATATAAAAAATCATTAACTTAAATAAGTGGACCAAAAATTCAAACCCTAAGTTTAGGATTTCCGGACTAAAATGTTGATATCTTCCTCATCCAGTGTCCGATTTGATCCTACTCACTTTTGAACTAATGTACATTCAAATATGTTCAAAATAAGACCGCGTTCAAGTAAATCGGAGCTCATATGTGAAAGATGGGTTTTGAACCTCTTTTGTACATTTTGTATTTTAGCGATTTTTGACCTATTATTTTATGTACATAATTAATTCATTTTTCCTTTTTCATTTATTTTCTTTAACGAAAGTTTTATTAAAATGCACAAAATCCAACTCCAAAATGAGCTTGATATCAAAGAAACTAACTGAGTCCGAGTCTTCACTAATAATATGTACAAAAGTTGTCATATTTTTATTTTAATTTCTTTCTCATTTTTATTAATTAATAAAAACATAAAAAAGATTACTATATAAATATTTATCTTTGATTTTATCATATTTTTCTGGATTTTTATCTAGTTTAAAAATAATAAAAAATACAAAACCCAAAAATCAAGATTTTCTATATACATAGAATACCCCAAAAATATCACTTTATGAAATTGATCGATTTTGATTATGGTCCCTTCTTTAATGTTGTAGATCTCATTGAGACGAGCAACCTTTGTGAATAAAATTTTTCGATCTGAGGTCGTTTGTTATTTCTTTTCTATTTATCTTCCTATTTTATTTTTTGATTTTTGTGGGTGTGACACGTGACAGCTCCTGGAGCCGCCACGCGTCACCCATTTTCTGCCTTATTTATATTTTGTTTTATAAAAATATTAAAAAAAGGTGGATGCATGTGCGAGTCATGTGCCTCTGTCGCACATGCCACCCCTTCTTCCCCATTCCATTTGCGGCAGCTCCGCCGCCAAACCACTGCTCAACCGCACCGCCATCCAATTTCTCCCTACGAATATCGTCTTTCGATCTTCCTCCCTATCAAATCTCACTTTCCTGGCCTCTATCTAAATTGCACCCCCTCATCAGATCAACTACCTTCGATCTCCCAAATCAAACCCCTAGTTTCACCCATCTACGATCTTCATTCCATCTACCACCACCAATCAGATCAGGCAACTGCCGCCTCCCATTCCGTCTCCAATGCCGAACCTTCGATCACCCCTCAATCAGCACGGCCTCCTGCACATCTTCTGATCCCCGCCCAGAATCCTCCATCTCCGATCCTTGCATAAATCGCCTGACCGTGCTTCTCGTCTGCACTTTCCTATTTCGCCTCGCCGCCACAGATCAATCAATCCCCATCGAATCCTCATCAGATAGCCCGCACCATCACGATCTCGCATCCCCACTCAATCAATCTTCCATCTCCGGCGAGTCTCCCCTCTCCTATATAAACTAGAGCCCTTGAACATCAAAGTTCATCTACCGATTTCACCATAGAGAGGGGAGCTCGATGGTGAAAGCACCTTCTTGTCCATCTCCACCCCGACGAGGTCCGAGGAAGTTCATCCTCGTCACGACGTCGCACCTCTTTGCAGCGTTTGCTTCAGCTCTGGCATTACTATTGAGCCAACGACTCCATTTACCCGCCTTCCACCTTAGTCCCCTATTCATCAACGATCAAAGACGTCTCATAACCTCACACCCTTGTACTTCTTGCACCCTTCATCACTAGGAGCAACAACTTATCTGACCCGTGTTTCCTTGACTCGACCGTGTGCATCAATGACCTCCACCATTGCTTCCAGGAGCAGGAATCTGGCCCTGCCTTTCTTGCTCCTTTGACTCCTTTCAGCGACTCTGCACTGCAGCTACTGAGAGTTGAATCTTCATCGACTCCAGTTGAAGCAGTATACCATCTCCGGGAGCTCTCCATTTTCGATGCTTGAGGCTGCCTCCGTTGCTCCTTAGTCTCGACCACGCCAGCCGCCGAGCACTGGAGACCCGAGGCCCCCACCTACGTGCTACGTACGTACGATTGGGGGAACTTTCATCGACACCCTTGGAGTAGCCCGATATTGCATAGAATGCCCGAACCAGAGGTTACGTGCTTTGCACGTGACTGATTGGGTTTTTTGCGAAGAAGCCCCTCGGTAGATCGTCGGTCACACAAGGGGTCCCTACCATCAAGCAATATATGCCCCTTGAACATTTTGCAACTACCCCCAACAGTCTCAGTATTTACCTTCAGTCAATTCACTGCATTTTTATATTTATTTTAATTATTATAATTTTTTGAATAGACCCCTGAGTTCTCGCTATATTTTGAACTATCTCTTGCACCACTTTATTAATTTAAATTTGCACTATGTTCTTCAATTAATTCTCTACTTATTGGCATTGGTTTCAAATTTTTATGAGCTGTGGTTGATTAATAATTATTATTGTGGTGTAAAGTTGCATATTTTACCCAATCCGTGATTCGAAATTCATAAGTAATTCACCATTATCCTAAAAATTGCCAAAAAT
Organism: Ottelia alismoides; assembly: GCA_037367405.1. Classification (NCBI taxonomy): domain Eukaryota; kingdom Viridiplantae; phylum Streptophyta; class Magnoliopsida; order Alismatales; family Hydrocharitaceae; genus Ottelia; species Ottelia alismoides. The sequence goes on from JAZKJV010010752.1 coordinate 173,773, forward strand.
TCACTGATCGTATAATTGATTGTATTTAACATTGTGCCCAAAAAGAATTGCATTTGCATGCATGATTTGCTATATAAAAATCATTTTGTAGATTTCAATATCTAATTTTTAATGGTATTAAATCTTGTATTTTCAAATTTTAGGATTTTTCTGAGATCAATCATCTAGTGTTAGATCTTGGATAATTTCATTCTTTGAAAATAAATAGGTTCAATATTTATTATAATTAAATATTGAAATTCACACAATTTGCATTCATAAATTCATTATTTATTCATCTTGCATCCAAAATCCAAAAAAAAAAAAATACAGTGTGTTCACTTCATTATTATTCACATCTTGAACAAGTTTCATAATTTTTGGACCTTGTTTGATTAAAATTGCATTTTAGTTCCTAAAATTAGCCACATTTGCATTTCACATTCTAAAACTCCATTAAAAATTCCAAAAAAATACCGCCTCAAAAACCGTGCATGAACTTTGATAGACATAATTTTAGGTTGTTCCTTTACCTCCTTGAGTTCGACCTTGGAACTTTTCCAAGTAAAATAAACATAAACCACACCGATTAAAAATTGAATAAATTATTGTGGCTATTTCTTGATCGATTCTGAATTCCCATCTACAACAAAACGACAAATTTAAACGATAATTCATGCAAATTAACATATGGTTCTCACGATTCGTCAATTACATAGCATTGTGTTGCATATCATGATACATTTCATCTCAATTTTCATTGCCTAAACCAAATAAAAATACATACATCATTCTATGCCATTGCACTGTGTATTTGTGCGTTGTGTCTGCATATGAAGATCTAGAGCTTTAAGTACAATCGCTCAAATTTAATCTTTAATTTCCGATAAAAAGACAAGGTGACTCGTGTCCTTGTGTTCGTTCTTGGTAGACATACCAAGTAAAAATTCTCCACAACATTCAAAGATTGTGGTTTTTGTTGAACTGAAATCTATCTCCTATACTACATTTATTAACTATTAAAGAGACAAATTTCCAGTTCTTCAATCTCCTACTTTGTGGGAAACCCAATAAAAATTGAAACTAATATATATATATATATATATATATATATATATATATATATGATTGATTAGGAACTTTCGAAAGACGGTAAAGGAAGGTAAATAGGTGGAGTAGAGAGGTTGCTCCTTGGATAACTATTGCAGTTGTAATGCATAAGGATCAAAGCAAGGGCAAGATAGGATCAGATAAAACAAGCTTTCTCAAGCTAAACCTCGAAAAGAAGTTTAGAGCCCTTCACAAGCGAGAAGTCAAAGCCCTCCTTTCTTAGGGTTCACATATAATAATCTAATTATAGTGTATAGGGGATGCCACTCGAGAAGGACAAGCCAAAATACATAATAGGAGCAGAGAGCACATTACATTTACCATTATATGTTGAAGCAAGATAAGACCAAGCTCCTATAGAAAATCGATACAAACTAGTTTTATTATTTGAAAAAATGAGAAAAATAACAAATAACTTAACAAGATAAATCACTTCATGCATCATGATGATAATATATATCTTAAAAATAGATTCATGAATTGCACAGAATTTTTAATATACAAAGCAACAACTAAATAATGGCAGGAAGAACCTATAAAATACTTAGACGATGATTAGTGTCATCTTGATAATGGTAGTAGTCACCATGGCTCACCATGCATATATAACTAACAAAACAAGAAAGTTATGGAGGAATACCCATATATGTGACAAATCACATCAGGCATGACGGGGGAATTTGAAGTAATATGGCTTCATTTTCATTGCAAAGATGTTGGTACAACATCATCACACTATGATTGTCAGATCTTTAATGAAGAATGATAAGGGGAATGGAAAAGATGGTATAGAGAATGTCGAAACATGGAAATAACTGTAAAGTGAGAAATTGGGAGAAAAATAAGTACATGTTTTTTCCTACTAGGCTTTATGGCTAATATTTTCTATTCTATTTTTTAACACCACATATTTAATCATTAATGGTTATAATTATATGCATACACACACATGCATGTATATATTCATACACACATTTATATACATGCATGCATGTATCTAATATGTAATACTTACATACTTATACACGCGTGTATGTACATATGTGTGTGTAATATCGAATTGAATTGAATTATTATCAAACACATTCAAGTTAATTCAAATTCAATTCATTAGGAAATCTGATTCACATTCTATTCGTTTTTTCTCGAATAGAACTTTTTTCGATTTTTTATCGAAAGGATCTCAATGGAATTCAAATAATTCAGTTTGATTAGCGCATCTAATCTTCACACTCCTATTAATTCCGTGGTTGAGTTGGTCAAGTAGAGGGATTGTTGGGGAACTCAATTGATGGATATAACTTGGTGTAATAAATCTCACATGCTATTTGCTTGTTTTTGCGATTAGGATGCGTTAATATTATTGGAATGTTATTTGACTATGATTATGGTTAGGATGCAATATTCTATTGGTAAAAGTCAAACTTATATTGAAAAATCTCGAAAAGGGTTGTGCTAAATAGGCATTATAACTAAAAAGATGGCCTTTGTAAACTAAGATATGCGTGTAAGGTTTCAAACTTTGATTTCTTTGATGTCATAATTCACATATCATCGTAACATGAGGTCATAAAATAAGATTAGTCTTTCCTTGATAGGAAAACGAAGAATACATTAATTGAACTCCATTACTATATAAATAAATTCATTGAAGATAAAATAAAATAAAAGCCCCTAAATTGTACATGTGTAATAAACATATATAAACTCTAAGTAAGTAGATAATATTCTTGATTTTTTATATATCTCATACCAGCTCCAATTGACTTGATTATAATTAAACTACTTCAATTAGAATGTGAAAAAAATATAAAAATAAGTCGAAAGTCACAAAGCACACAAATACCAAGAAAACATAAAGCCTAATTCCAATAATGTTGAAATCGAAAGCTAAATTTATTGAGAATATGAACTCCATGGATCCTTATTCACCTTGAAAATACCATTTATTAGATATATTCTTTGGGCAAATAAGGGTCATATAGATAAATTTGGGTTTCAAACCTTAGTTGCATATGCATCTATGATTTTAGATACTTATGACTTAATTTAACCACGTGATACACTCACCCACACATGTACATATTTTTGCAGGTGCATATATGTATTCTATCTAACATAAATATAAAAACCAGAAATAAACAATCAAAAGCCGAAAGAAATAAAAACAAAAACGTAAGATGCATATAAATCACTAACCATGATTTATACATTATAACCTAACTAAAAAATAAAAAAGAACAAATCCTAATAATGTATATCATGTAAATAAAACATAAACCATATATTTAAAATACAAAAAATAAAGATAAAAATATAAATTTCCCAAATATATTAGTTTAAATTGTGAACCGAACTGGTATAAAAATATATTTTCATAAAATATAAGGAATTTTATTCATTGTAATTTTCATGTGGTGAAGCCAGCGATGCTGCGAAAGGTCGTCTCCTCCTCCACTCTGTCTTGCTCCCATGTCCCACATGATCGAGAGCCCTCATTTGATTGTTGACTATGATCATGACTCATTGCTTTGAGCCAATTATATCGCACGATGGCCAAATCATCTATCTACCTCGCCATCATCACCACTTCCCCACTTATGCTCTATATCAATAACATGAGATCCTCCAAGCTATGGTTGCCCTTCAATGCCTTATCCAACCCATACCCATTTGTCGTCTTCTACAATGATGGACAATGAATACAACCACCGTAGAACATCTCATCATTACACGAAGGTAGTTGGACCAACCACGAGCATGATCTAATGCCCTTGAGCCTTGTTACATGTGTGCACATGCACATGGATCTCAACCTTAACGAGGCTTCAAGAAATGATTGAGGCGCTTGACCTTTGTTCCCAAGCGCTCCATCCACTAAATCACCATTATTTCTTCACATAAAAGATATACCTCTACCTCTTCTTTACAATTCGGCTTTCAATTTTATCTTCTGCATCTCCATCTTCCCCGATGCTGATTTCTCCCAATTCTGGGTGAAATCTTGTTCATCATATATCTAATCATTTTCTCTAATTGATTCCACCCCTCCCTCGCTTATCACATTCCAACTTGACCATCTTCTCGGATCGAGGATGATCATCTTTACCATTTGCTTTTTAAAAGACCCATTTTTGCTCATCGCTTCTCATTTGTTTGACTCATCTGAGAGATCATTATCTCTTGAGATTTTCACCTCAAGGATAGTCTTGCAACCCCCCTCCCCTCTGATGATTGATCCCCCAGGAACCATAATGAGGAGCAACACCATCAATTAGAAGCCTCAAACATGCATGTCGGGTAAAGAAGCGACAGGATGACATACACCCATGTTCATCAGACCGGACTTAGTGCAATTGTTTGTGACGTCTCCTTGTCAATTCTATTGTGAATTTGATGCAAATGACGAAAGCTTCACTTTGCAGGTGTTCCATCACCATGATGAACCAAGATCCCACCTTTTTAATAATGAATACATGTCGTAGTATATGAAGTGGAATATAATTCATCAAAAACCACACTTCAGAATATGTGGATTTTTTATACTTGATGAGTGTACCAATGTCGAACTCAGGGAACGATGATTTTTAATTGTGTGGTTTTAAATCAATCTAAATAATTAACTAACAACAATAAGAATTTCTATGTCAACAAATGAAGCATAAAGAAAAGATATGCTAATAAATAGAGAAATAAAGGAAGAGAAAGACGTGATTTTGGTCTATCTTTAATCCTTAAATGAAATGTTCAATTAATAATTGATGAATTTCAGATTCAACATGCTAAAATTGATCAATTAGGCTATGTTCTCCAAAATCCATATGCATTTAATAACTAATATAACATCATTAGCATTCATACATAAGTAAATAAAATTCACACTTCATCGTGGACAATTACATAAAATAAGAAATCCAAAAATCCAAGTGTAAATTAACCTAATAAGCTGCTAACTTCCCCTATTTTTAGTAAATTTGTCATAACTCTGATTAATCTAAAACTACCTCTATAGTGTAGATATTACTAACAATAATAAATAAATAAACAATTGCTAACTCAAATAAGTGTCAAATAATCCCAAAACCTAATTTCACATCAGACATACTAAAATGCACATATCTTCCTCATATAGTGTCCGATTTTGGTCTACTCGCTTTTGAAATACTCCATTTTTAAATAACTTCAAAGCAATGCCAATTTCATAAAATTCGATCCTCATATGTGAAAGTTGGATTTTGGGCCTCTTTTGTGTATTTTATTTTTTTCCTATTTTGACCTAAGTTTTATGTACATATTTCACCTATTTTATTTATTTATCTTCATTTGTGTTCTTTGATGAAAGTTTTATCAAACAACATTGAAATCCAATCCTAAATCAAGATTGAAATCAAAGAAACTGATTGTGTCCGAGGGTCCTTTGTGGGTCTGTACAAGATTCACGTGTTTAGTACCTCTATTTTATTTCCTTACTTTCTCATTTATTAAAAATACAATAAAATTAGATTAACGTGTAATTAAGTTTATTGTATTTTGTCATATTTTTCTTGATTTTTTTTATCCTCACTTAGAACCTACATTGTAAAACTCCAAAAAGTCGGTTTTCTATGCACATGGAGACCACCAAAAATACCACTTTTTACAAATGACCCCATTTGCTCCCGATTCCTTCATAAAAATTGTAGATCTCATCGAGAAGAACAACTTTAGTGAAGGAAAATTTTTGATCCAAGGTCTCCTTTTATTTACTTTCTATTCCTTTTCCTCTTTCAATTTTGAATTTTTTGGGGTGACACGTGGTAGCCTCTAGGCATGCCATGTGGCACCCCCTCTCCCTCACTCCAGCATGGTAACATGCCACGCACGTGACCTCCCATCCCCACTCTCTCCAGCTGCATATGCGTGGCACGTGCCGATCCCCCCGTCTCTAGGCACGTGTTGCTCATCACCCTCTTCGTCCAGCACATGCAATAGATCCTCCTTCGATGGTTACGTGCCTCCGCCTCCCCCATCCATAACTGCTGCCACGCCAACCACCTCCACCTCGTAACGCCCCCGTCACCTCCGGCCATTACCCATCTCACCCCTTCTATAAAGCCCCTCCCATCGCCAGCATTCTTCCCCATCCACCATTTCCAAAACTTTCCTCTCCAGTCGCTACTCACGTAGGTGACAACAGCGAAGAGAGCCAGTGAAGATGAGAGGATACCAATGAGATCCTCAACCATCTCTAGGCTGAGTAGCTGCTCCATCCAACGGCAGAGCTCAGGTCCTCCTTGCTGGACCCTTGAGCAAAGACCAAGGATCTATCGTCTCCTTCCTAGGCGATCCGATAACCTCCCCATTTGACCTTTCGCACCATCGCTCCGACTCTCCGATCATATCTCTGCTCCATCAACCCTTAGACATACCATCTCCGACCTTGAAAAGGTCGGAGCTCCGCTCTGATCTGCCACCTCCCTCGCATCCAGAGATACACTCTTTCCCATTTTGTGCTTTTCTTGTTTACTTACAGTTACAACAGTAACACTCCACCCCATCTCGCTCCGCATATCCGCGCATCCACCGACCGCTAGGGCCCTTAGGCATGTGTCGCCCGCCCTAACTCCTCCATCGAGTGACTTCACCAACCACCCATCGCTTGCTCCTCTGTCGTGCTTCGCTGCAACCCTCGGTCGTGTGTCGGTTGAGGCGCATCTCTGCCTCGTTCACGCCCTTCGCCGCCCGGACGACACACTACTTTCATCCATCGTTGGATCGAGCCCAAGCCTTGATCCAATGGTTGACTGATCGCCTTGTCTCCTCTCCCGAACTGGCTCGTCAAGCCTTTAGGCCTGAACATCCGAGCCTCACATCAACCGCCACGTAGGCTCGGAGACCCGAACATCCGCCTCAATCCTGAAACTTGCACGCACGTGCTTCGCACGTGCATTGGAGGAGAAATTGCATGCAACCCCTACCATTTCGTAAATTACATAAAGATCTAGGGAGCAGAAGTCATGTGTTGTGCACGTGACATTTGGAAAAATTACAGAATTCACCCTCGAAGTTTTAAAAGTTAAAAACAAGTCCTCCATCAGCCAAGGCACGTGCTCTGCACATGCACAGTGGAGAAAATGCAGAAAGCTCTCTATAAGTTTTTGTATTTACAGATAAGTCCCTCTAGGGACCGCTTCAAAAGAAAACTTTAATTTTTATTTACATTTTAGTCCCTAGATTATTAGTTTGGCATAACTTTCTCGTTTGAACTCCGATTTTTGCATGTAATATGTTGATTTAAAGCTTATTCAGTGCTCTGCCACATTATACATTTTATGAATTGATCAGAAGCTTATCCTTGATGGTTATAATTCGAGAAGTAATCTTATCTATGCAGGGAAAGCATTGACATATTTGTGCCATAGTTTCATTGAGAAATAAATGATTTATCTTGCAGGGATTTTGATTGAGGATTTCAATTTGATCAATCCACGCCTAATGATTGTGAATCATTATTTGAGGATTTAATCTTTGTAAGGGCTAAATTGAAGAAGAATTCATTTAATCTCCCTATTAATTTGTCTGATTAAAGATGTATTTTGAGGAGCAAGTTACAGGGAATTTTGAACACTACTGTTCATTGATTAGCCTCCTTGTAGCCTGAATTTAATTGAACAATTATTTCGGGATTCAATATCCTTTGATCCGTGATTAAATATTGAGGATATTGATCATTATTGTTTGGATTAAAATCATATGAAATCACACATCCTATGTTGAATTATTCTCTCTATTATTTTTTGGCACTACATCATCATATTTTCCATTTTATTTTCCGACATAGAAATTAATCAAACATTTAATTAATTGATTAAATTTAAAACCACAGAACTAAAAATCACCATTCCCTTTATTCGACCTTGGTGGACTTGCCAAGTATAAATTCTTCACAATACTCAAAATTTGTCATTTTTGCTGATTGAAGATCATCTCCTATACTACAACTCTTTATTATTAAAGAGGTGATTTTCGACTTCATCTTATCTTCCACCCCACCCTATCTAGAAGGTCCGTCGCAAACCTCCTTGATCTTGTACATCTGTAAATCTACTTGGTTCCCCATTTGTAATCATCTGATCATACTTAGGCTGACCTGAGCCTAAGTATAGGGGGATGGGTACCATTGTGTTTACATCACTTCTATTCTTTTCTCCTCAACCTCGACTGCTTCATTTCTCGCTTTTCTGCTATGCTTAGTCCCTCAAAAGTCTAAGTATAGGGAGGTATGTCGGTTTCTCTTTCGCTCGTCTATACTTAGTACGAGCTATATCTACATTTCTCTTTGTGCCATGGGGACATAGCACAAGCTAAGTATAGGGGGGTGTTTGTATATTCTACACACTTTATCCATAGCTCATACTTTAATTGCTTTCATCTAAAATCGGGGAAGGGTGCAAGTAGTATTTATTATGTATATTATATTAAATTCTTTCTTTAAATAATGCATAGTTTTCAAAAAAAAGAAAATAGAAAAAACAAAAAAAAAACAAAAATATAGGAAAACCTTTTTGCATAGAAAAACACTCATGGTCTTTTATTTCATTAATCATCTCATGCATTCTTTAGTTGGTGCATTCTTGACACATTCACTATCACTCAAGGTTTAAGGATTTGAAGACACTTGATTTCTGAGATCTTGAGAGACTGAGTTTACCAACATTAGTCGTTGGGGTTTTTGAAACTGAATAATTCACACTTCCCTAGTTTGACAGATTTGAGCGCTATATTGCACTCTTCATCTCTACCCTTTAAAGAATATGATCATCACATCACTTTCACAACTGCATGATTGATGAGATGAGTAGAGTTATCACTTGAGGAACTGGGATTGTCGATTTGAGTCTAGACCCAACTTAATGATGCTCGAGGATATGATAAAGTTAATGAAGGCTTCAAGAAACCTACGTGTCAGCAAAAGTATGTGAACAAGTTTGCTTGATATCTCTTGATATTCACCTATGTGTCAGGGTGACGAAACCTAATTAAATTGTTGATCAGTGTACGCCAGCTCTTGGTAAAAGCAATGGAGCTAGCAAATTAGAAGAAGTATACAAATAAAAGCTCTATCATTACAAAGTCAAATTCAAAAAAGCTTCCACCAAAGGTGAGCACTCCCAACCATTTTCAAAGTGTCCACTTGGACCAGATGCTATTAAGAACAAGGAGTCAGGTTAGCACCAAAAAAGAGCTCTACATTGTATAGTGATACAAGTCTGGATGTCGAAGATATCTTAGATGCTCAAAAGGGACACACCCCGGTGTACTCCCAGAAAAACAAGTGCAGACGACTCCAAATTCTCTTGACGGACACATTGATCAACAACAAATTATACATGTATTGAGTAATAGGACACTCGAGAGACCCATTGCCCAATTTGAGGGGAGAAAACTATACACAATCCTATACCCACTACGGGTGTAAACAAACCGAACTTGAGCGAACCTACCTGGTTCCGGTTCGTTTAGTAGGTATATAGGTTCATGTTCAACTCGGTTCGATAAGATTAAAATGATATTCAGGTTTGGTTCGGTTCGATTGAGGTTCACGAAGGTTCGGTTCTGTTTGTTAAAGGTTCGATTATATACAAAGTGAATGGGCACAAGTTTGGTTCGCTAAGGTTCGGTTCGATTCGTTAAGGGTTCGATTATATACAAAGTGAATGGGCACACGATTCCAAAAATTGAACATATATACAATAAAAATTACCAATGGTTCAATATATATTGGTTCTTAACAAATAATATTTCACATACCACATGATCATAAAACTTATGTATTTAAAATTTTTGAGATACTAATCCTATCATATAATGAATTAAAATGGTACAATCCACAATTTAATGGAATACTACTATACTAGAGCTTATCATTTGAATGACAACAAATCACGAAGAAAAATACTAATTTATAGTTCTAACTTATGAATTTAATTATGCAGGTACAACAATGGAAAAAACGACATCGATGCAAAATATGCGGCAACCACGTGGAGAGGGGGAGCGGGAGAAACAACCACTAGGAGAAGGAGGAGGGGCTACGGCATCGACGATCATCTGAAGGAGGAATAGGGTTGCGATGGCTGCTTGGAGAGGGGAAGCAAATACAACGGTCACATGGAGGGGGGGGGGGGGAGCAGCGACCGCTAGGAGGAGGAGGGGCTGCGGTGCCGGTGGTCGCCTGGAGTAGGGCTGCGACGACCACTTGGAGAGGAGGAGTGGGTGTAGCTACCATGTGGAGAGGGGGGTTTGGAGCAGCAACCTCTAGAAGGAGGAGGGGATGCGATGTCGGTGGTTGCCTGGAGGAGAAGTAGTGCTGTGGCAGCCGCTAGGTAGGAGGAGGGGCTGTGTCGACTGTGGGTAGACGAGATGGAAGAGAAAAGAGGAGAAGCGGTTGTGACGGATTGGAACAATCTGGCAGAATATGTTTTTTTACAGAGCAAGTTTGAGCACTTTAATTCTAATAAATATGAACACCAATATATTTACAATCCAAAATTTCCTTAGATAGATAGTTTAATAAGGAACACATGGCACTTTATTTTTTTGAAAAATATTAACAAAAACCAATGTTGCTCCATTATTATTTTTTTTATAACTTGAAGCATGCAAATAACTGATTTTTAGGCACATACCAAGAGGCATGAAAAACATTACAACATATGATATTTCAGAAATTTCTAACCAAGAATGATTTGATGTTGATTTTAGAAGCTCAATTTAGGTAAAATATGGTATTTTTAACCGATTTAATTTTAATAAATCAATACAAGATCCAGAAACTCCAATAAAAATACCACAATATAGAGAATTAAACATACTTTTTTTACTAGCTAGGGGGTAGGGCTTGGAACTCTCGTCATCAGAGTGGGAGTTCAGTTCTTCAACCACTGGACCATTACAAGTGAATAAAACACACTTTATCATTTAAGTTATGGATTTTCAACAACAACAACAACAACAATAAAGCCTTTCCCCACATTAAGCAAGGCCGATTACATGGATTCTTTGCATCCATTCATATCTATCTCGGGTCATTCTCGAGCTTAGATCCAAAAACTAAGTTCCCTTCGTATAGTCTCATTCCAACACTTCGTAGGCCATCCTCCTCCTCTCTTAGCCGACCCACATCCCAAAACTCGCATCTCCTCACCGGTGCATCAGCTTGCCTCCTTTGCAAATGGTCAAAATCTTAATCGACTTTCTTACATCTTATCCTCGATTGGAGCTACACCAACATTCTTTTTGATTGCACCATTCCAAATCTAATATTTACGTTTGTGCGTTCGTGCATGTATATGTATGGAGTCGAAAGAGTAAGTTAGATTAAAATACTTGATTTACTTATGTAATGTATGCACAAAGAAAGATTTATGTAATGTATACACATAGAAAGATTTGAAGTTGATTGATATTGAGAGATTAAATGATTTATTCATTTATTAAATGCTAAATAACTACAAGTGAAGGAGATACATGATTTAAATAATGGAAAATCCAATATTTCACAATTGTATCTAGAATAACTAGAAAAGTAGAAACGAGACCAGATATAATTTGATCGTTATGAGACAATCCAAAATCATTATAGACTGAACCAATCATGAGTTCCCCACCATGGGGCGAATGAAACCCGATCCATAAATAAATAACTAACAAAATTAAAATAGCTTTTATCGTGTCACTTAAGTTATAAGGAATTCCTGAACCCAAGATTTCACCAATTTCTCCAACAATTTAAGTAGCACCCGCTTCGTCTGTTTTGAAGAGAAAAATACTCAGATAAGACACTACAAGAAAAAGGTGATTTGGCGAGCACAAAAGTGGGAGGATTGGGCGAACACGCATCCTTACCCACATTTGGGCGGGTACCTTGCAAGCACATGTGCTCTCCCACTACCTCGCCCAGTTGAATTTCATATACGGCTTCAAATGGTTGTAAAAATTTGGTGGAGAGCACATTGGCGAGCATTTTGGAGAGAATATGTGCTTGCCCATGACTCGCCCAGTTGAATTTCATACATGGCTTTAAATGGTGCAGGGAAATTTGACGGTGAGCATATCAGTGAGCACTTTGGAGAGCACATGTGATCGCCCACATACGCTAAACAGAACGCTATCAGGCTCCCTTTCATTCATTCCTAACAAAATCAATCCTAAAAACTCTCCTCCGACGATCTTTGAGCGATGTCCCTTGCCTCCGTCAACCATTATTTGTCTCCTCTATGCACTTTTCTTCTTCTATCATGTATTTAAATACTCCTCTCTTACTTATTTTGATTTTACTTACATAATATGTATATATTCAATGTTTTAGGATTTACATTTTTTTATGAATAGAACATCATACATTGTTATTAGAATTTACTACTTGTTGATTGTATATCAACGATTAGATTGGTGAAGAATAGATGTTAGAATTGACTTTGTTAGGCTATTCTATGTGCAAACTAACATGTATGCAAGGTGTATGATGAAATGCCTAAACCACTGTCATTAGAAACTACAATGTTGTTTGAATTCGTCAACTTGTATATCGGATATTATACCATTAGATTGCCATAGATTAGATGTTAGAAAATATTTTGTTAGGTTATTTTATATGCAAATTAACATGTATGCTAGGTATATGATGAAATGTTTCATTGAGAAATTACATTGTAATATTTGATGTCATAACTTATATATATTACTAAATGTTGATACTTTCATTCTTTTTTGAGATTATATAATGTCTTAACTTCATATATAATTGTGGGATTTAAGTTATAATTGTGGGATTTAAGTGTGTGTTGGTGGGTATGTGTTAGTATATATGTATATGTATGTGTTCGTATGCATAGAGAGTGTATGCGTGTATTATATAATGTAGAGTGCATTAGTGTACTGTTGTTTGTTTCTAATGTTCATTTGTGCATTAATTATGTATGTGTGGATGTGAGAGAGAGAGAGAGTGGGGGAGAGAGATTATTTATGTAAATTGTGTGTATATGTGTCTTAGGTAGTGCATTGCTATAATGTTTGTTAGAGGCGATGTGCATGTACGTTATAGTATGTGTTAGAATTGTAGTTTAGAAGTGTTGTTCTTTTTATTCTTGAAAACCATGCCCACTTCCAATTTATTCAAAATTGTGGGGATTTAGGTTTATGCAGACGAACATGATCGTGAGTATGAACGTGATAGTGAGGATGCATAAGGTCAAACCCTACTTCATTAGGTATGATCCGTTAAATTTTATCATCTTTCTTTGATACACGCATATTGAAGCTTCAAACTATTAATTTATTTTAGTGTTATAATATTTATTTGTGAAGTTTCAATAAAATAACCTTTAATTTTGATGTTTTTTTATTAGACATCTAAAATTTTCTACATGTAGAAGGCTATCATAGATATAAATATTAATACGGCTTTTGATCTCATACTTTTTTATTACTTTGCAGATGAACATGATCATGAGGATGCTCATATATTATTGTTTATTCATATTTTATATATAGTAGGAGAATCTTCCAGTATTGTAGTTAACACATTTTTTTCTTAGTAAAAAGTTCTCTATCTTTAGTTTATTAATATTTCTATGGAGATTAGTCCTTTATAATTGAATGCAGGCATACACACACTATAGACTCATTTTCCATATGCCAAATTCTATGTTATTAGGTATGCTCAGTTAAAGGTTGTCCTCCTACTTGTATCCATGTATATTCAATATTCTTTTTAAATATCAAATGGAGTTGTAATTCATAGGTGTTATTCCTTTTATTATTGAAAAGCATGTTTACTTCCAATTTCTTCAAAATTACGAGGACTCAAGTCCATGTAGATAAACATGATCGAACGTAATCATGAGGATGGAGAAGGAAAACCTTTATACCATTATGTATCCAAAGTTAAAGTTTATCATCTTGCTTTGATACATGCATATTCTAGTTTCAAAATATTAATTTAATTTTATTACGAGTCAATTAAGTACAAGGTCTTTTATATATAAAATATGATACGAAGATAAGGAGAATGGATTTCTCTAAGTAGATGAGGTTAGTTGATGAATCCACATTTCATCATCTTTATTCTATCATTTTGGTCTCAAAAACCCTGGCAAATGCGTGTAAATACCATTTATTCCAACATCTTAGCATCCATGCATGTGCATATAAATAGTGTGTAAAATACTGTTTTTAAAGCCAAAATTATAGAATAAATAAAAGAAAAGAAAAAGAATAAAATATTTTATGACCCAAAACCCCGAGACCTAGGCATCTCGATGACTAGGTTGACAAGGAATAAAGTAGGGGGAGATAAGTGCCAAAATACAATAAAAATCCCCTACTCATTTTATTCATTCTTTATACATTTTGGGACCTATTTTTGGGTCCACTTTTTATACCTCAAATAAAGAAACTTTGTACATGAAAGTTGTAGATAATTAAATATAGAAAAAATACAAAATTGACTTTACTCAAAAATAATGTACCGATAAAAAGTTATGATCTGAATAAGTTTCCAGAATCCCAACTTCCCAGACCTATATCTCCCAAATAAAAACTCGCAATGCGTCAAACTCACCTTTAATTGTATATAATTTAAAATAATCTATTTAATGAAGGTGTTTCGCGTTTGGCGGAGCTACGGTTTGAAAGTTGAGTTTTGGATCCCTATTGTATACTCGTACAGATTAAAATATTCATTCTATTTATTATTCTTTATTTTTATAATTTCTTATTTTTATGATGTTGTAAATATTATTTATAATATATGTGTACATTAAAACATGAACAAAATACTAAATAAAACACAAAAATAAAATACTTATATAACATTCCTAGGTATAATACCTATAAGTACACCTATGCAATTACTATTCCTATTTTATTACGTGTACAAAATATATCAGAAAAATAAAATAAAAATATATTTAAGTGTATAAAAATATTTTATAAATATATAAAATAATAAACCAAAATAAAAAAACTAAATACATAAAATAAAAATAAAATATTAAAATATATAGATGTATATACTTGTATATAGCCTAAAATGGTAACTTGTAATTTTATACCTCTAAAAAATAAATAAAATCGTCATAAAATAATTTACAAAATAACAAACATTTTTTATTTTATAACCAAAAATTAATAAAATCATTTTATATTTTTAATCGAATTTACAATATTTTTCCCCATGCTTTTTCCTGGTTGGTCCACGTGGACCAACCAGGGGGCTCTGCGTCAGACCTGAGTTTTTGTCCACTTTTGCGGATTTTTCGAGGCCACATCGTTCCTCCTTTGACGACGTGGTCTTCATGACTTTTTCTCCTCGAGCATCCCTCTTACACGCCCTATGCTAATATCGGGGATTGGACCGCTACATCCTCTGATTTCTCTCGATCTTTGAGCCTCCAGAGCCACCCATTCAAAATATCACCCATTCCTTCCTTCCTCCTTTGAACCACATTAGGGCCACGTTTAGACCTCCGGGTTGTTGCTAGAGGATCCCCGGTGGTAGAGGGTCGATCCCAGCACCTCGTCGAGGTACGACGAAGCCCTGAGGCGCATCTCTACCCACGTCCAGCCAAGTGGCCGTAGAGGTCCCATCTCGCCATTTATGGCTCGAGGTTTGCCTTTTACTTCATTTTTCTTGCTTGCTTTGACTCCCTGTAGTTGTAGGATTATTTACCAACCCTCCATTTCGCCTGAAATCCACTTATTCGCTTTCACCTTCACCTCACCGGAGTTAGCTCCGGTGAGCTCCTCCCTCACCGCCTTCCCCCTCTCCTGCAAGCTTAGCTCCCGCTTTTGTGCCCCATCGCTCGAGGAAGGTGACAGCTTCTCTCGGCGAGTGTCAGGCTGGTCGAGCAAGCCCTGAGGCGGCTCCATCACCTCCGGCGAAGTCCTTTGTCGTTGAGGTCCAACCTCTGGTTCCGGCCATTGACGTGCGTATCTTTTCCCCCCCATTTATCTCCCATTCTCTTCCTAATAGTCCTAGGTTTCGATTCGCCCCTTTAGTTCCGTGTTTCATCCACTAAGTCGCCCAAATCATACCCTTACCGGAGCTCTATCCGGCCACCCCTATCGCACCGCCGCTCTACGCCGCCACTCCACCACTGCGAGGTCCAGGCACTTTGCCTTGGACCCTCTCACTCTTTTCTGCAGGTACTTGGACCTTAACGAGAGCCTCGGGGTCGTTTTGACCCTCGCCGGAGACCCAAGAAGCTCCCCAGCTCCACCATCGTCTCCAGCGAACTCCGGCCATCGTCGGAGCATTTTGGATCCCCCAGCACCTAGAGGAAGCCATCAGGAACTCGCAGACTATTTTTGAGAACTCCAGGTCGCCGGAGGACCGGGATTTAGCTCGGGGAAGTCCGCCTCAACGGCGTTCTTCCCCGTTCTTCCTCCTTGCTTCTCCACCTGGATCGGGCCGCACCTCCAGATCGTTCATGCACCGTTGGATCCTCCGCGCTCACAGCCGTTGATCATCACCCGGAGATCTGATCGTGTCCACTCATCGCCGAAGCGGTATCGGCCGTCCAGTGCCCGCCACGTGTTCAAGTGCATCGCTACCGACCGTTGGATCGCGCGCAAAGGGGTATTTTGCACTTCTACCCTGTGCCATTTTGTATTTATTATTTAGTCCATAAACTTTCGTATGTAGTTTAAATATTTTTGTAATATTTGCATCTAGGCCCCCGAACTTTAAGTATCTGCAGTTAGGTCCTATCCACGTCACCTCACATGCCTGTGCGCGTGAGGAGACTGGATATTTTGCAAGGACCCCCTCGCAGGTTTGTTTATTTCGTCTGAGTCCAGGAACTTTGATACCACCTGTAATATTTTTGGAGATTTTGCATATCAGCCCTTGGGAGTTTTGTTTATTGCACTTAGGTCCTTCCCAGGCACGTGCACAACACGTGCAGGGTTGGGTATTTTTCAGGCGTATCCTTGCGGGTTTTGAATTGGCTTTTGGTCCTGGAAATCAATTTATTAGCTATAAACTTTATGGAAAAATTGCACTATGGCCCTTGGATGTTTGCCTATTTACATATATGCCCTTGCCAGTAGTGTAGTTTCTTGTTGTTGTCTCTATTTATTTCATGCATTATAAAACTCTAAAAAATCTACAAAAATTACCTTAGGGTCCTGTTGCATTGTATTATCACGCATATTTTTATTTTGCATTTTTATTGCATTTTAATATTTATAAAAATTCAAAAACATGCATTTTCAACAATGTTTGCATTCGAAAATACATAAAAATTAGAAAACGTTTTTGAAAAATTCCAAAATAATTATATCTTGTGTGTTTGCATATCTTTTAGCTCCAAACCAAAAATCACTAAAAAATACAAAAGAAAACTCCTAAAAATTACAAAACCCCTAAACCCCTAGATACAATACCTATACATATACCTGTATAATTAATACTTGGGTCGTATATACTTCGTATATACTTTAGCCATAACTCGTACTTTCGTATTTTTACTAATAATTATGGCTAATTATTACTTCTAAAAATCATTAAAAACAATAATAAAAAGATGTGATTATTCCTCAGATTCTTTTTGTACTTACTGATTAATAAATCAGGTGAAAATATTTTTTGCAAAATGTTAAAAAATAGTTTGAAAATCTTTGTGAAAATCTTTAGAAAACTATTTGGAAAACATTTTGTTACATGTTTTCAACCTTTGTAAAAACATTTTGATTGTAAAGTTATTTTCTTTGTGTGAAATAAAAAGTTTAAAAAAATGATTTGCAAAAAGTTGATGAATCCACATTTCATCATCTTTATTCTATCATTTTGGTCTCAAAAACCCTGGCAAATGCGTGTAAATACCATTAATTCCAGCATCTTAGCATCCATGCATGTGCATATAAATAGTGTGTAAAATACTATTTCTAAAGCCAAAATTATAGAATAAATAAAAGAAAAGAAAAAGAATAAAATATTAGTGCATGTGATGATTTTTGCTATTGTATCATCATTCGTACTTTGTTTTCATGCATTTACTTTCATAATTTTGCAAGATAATTTATTGAGGATGCACTTCACTAACCATACAATAATAGTACATGTGATGAGTTTTTGTATTGTATCATCATTCATACTTTATCTTTATGTATTTACATTCATGATTTTGCAAGATGATTTATTGAGTACTTAGCATGTTCAGAGGTGTTATTACTGTTATTTTTGAAAAACATGTTAGCTTCCAACGTCTTCGAAATTATGGGATATCCAGGTTCTTAAAGAGATATGTGTGCTCATACCTCTATTCCATCTCCTATAATGGTTACGTCAGCAGATATTCCAAATGAGGAATCTGGCTTGGAAGGGTTAGAATCCCTAGCATAGTAGCATATGTATGTGTATCTCAATAGTGTTCTTTATGAGTCAAAGAGTTATTTTTGAATATATAATAAATCAGTTTTATTATTATCAATATTTATTTATGTGTCTTCTTCCTGATTCAATATTATTTTTCTAAATACTAAATTGAATTGTAGTTTAAAGGTGTTGTTCTTTTTATTGTTGAAAAGCATGTTCACTTCCTATTTCTTTGGAATTTTAGGGATTCAGGTCCATGTAAATGAAGATGATCGTGAGTATGAAAGTGATCATGAAGATGTCGAAGGTCAACCACGGCTTTATTAGGTATGATCCGTTAATTTTTATCATCTTTCTTTGGTACATGTATATTGACGTTTCAAACTATTAATATAATGGACACTTTTGAAAATTTTTTGATGAAAAATGGACACTTCGATAAACTTTCTACTATAGACCCATATTAGATGTATTTAATTAATTAAAAATATCAAATCATTGTAATCTTTCAACTCCACTTTTCCACTAATATACCTCAATCTGAGGTATTTAATTAATTAAAAATATAAAATCATAATAAATTTTCAAATAATTACAATAGATATAATGCCACACAGTTATTTATAAAATTATGAAATGATAAGAAATAAACTTTTAATAAATTTAATACAAAAATCGAAGATCTAATTATTTAAGAATAGGAAGAATGGTCATCGCCTCACACTAGTGTGTGAAGGCTCAATGCAGCTGGAATCGACATTACCAAGGAGTTGGAGCGACCTCAGATCTCGAATTTTGCAAAACTCAAAACACGAAAAATGTTGACAATTACAGTTCCTACATTCTTTATGGACCTCATTCACTTAAGGGCACAATACATGTATAGAATCCTTATATGTTGCTAATTTGGTTTTGATTTTTTATGGTAGATATGGATTCTATATTTTATTATCATATACATTACTAGGACCATATATATATATATATATTAAATTTATTATATATGGTTAGTTAGCGTAATAGAAAAAAGGGAAGTTAAGCCTATGCATAAAATATCTATGATTTCAGTGTAATTGATTTTGTTCTTTTTATGTTAGAATCATTTTGATATTTTTATATTTTTGATAGATAGAATATATAACAAATAAATTATAATTATACACTAGTTTTAGTGAGTGCAATATGTGCCTGAAATAAAAAATGGTTAAGCCTTCTCCCACTATAAGTAGGTCCGACTACATGTATTATTGCTCAAATCTATGTTGAAAGATCCGATTATTTTTACGATGGTTGTTGGCTACCTAATGCAACCCCCACAATGAGGGATTTCAACCCTGGTCTTTTGGGTAGCTGGCACACTGCAGTGCCATCAGACCATTGAAGTGGGTGGTTTCCACATATGTGCCTGAAATAGTACTCAAAAGTCCAATGCAATAGGTACAAGATACCAATTGGGTCTGAAACCCAACTTTCCACATATCAACCCTATTTGCCGAAAAGGTAGACAATAATATAATATTCAATTTTAAGACTGAGTAGAATTTGATTAGAGTTCATTATGCTCTAGATATTCAACTTTCAAGTTCAACATAAATGGAATTAGGGTTTGAGTTTTCTTGGGACATGCACACCTTGTGATTTTTGATTTATTTTTCTATTTTTCTTGACATTCTTATTGAATTAATCCAATTATAATCAAGCCAATTGGTGTAAGTATGAGTTGTGTAGAAAACCATGAAACTTCTCTACTTATTGAATGCCTCTATAGTCAACTTTATATATTTAGATGGATCTCTTTTTTGGTTCTCTTTAAGAATTTCTTTATTTGACTTATTTGTAAATTAATGTAGTATATTTGCCCTATTTTTATTTGTCAAGTATTTTGGATATTTTTATCACTTTATGCAATTTAAGTGCTTATTTGCTCGGAAACTTGGGTCAAATTTGAGTGCAGTGTAGATGAATCACAAACTAATCAGAATGGTAGTAAACACGGTTGGAGCTTTTGATATGAGACATGAAAGTTACACATCAGTGAATCATAATCAGGAGAAGATCCATATATAATAGAGGGCATTGAGTCATGGTAACAAGAATGGAAGGGGGATTAGGACCATCATATCGGTGCACGAGTGGAATCACCTAGGCACGTGTGAGCTGCATGTGTGCCCTAAATGGAAATCACCGATGATTAGTGGTCCGTTCTTGGATTGAGAATGAGTTTAGGCAAAAAATATCCATTAAAAAATAAAGCTCAAAATGGTGTAAAGAAAACAACTTAATAACAAGAACATGGACATATTAGTATTATTAGTCTTACTAATTGTAATAATCATAATAACTTTCAACAATAATAGTAATAAATAATAATAGGAGATACTTGTATCCCTTAAGAAAAGTAACCGATATAAGACTTGGGCAAACACTAGTTACTAAAATACTATGCAAATATAATAAAAGAAAGTGTTAAAGAAGAAGAATGAGAATATATACTCAATAAAGACTTGTAAAAGAATGCTTGGAAGAAATGAGTCATGCTTTATTCGTATTATTTTTATGTAATTATTGTATTGTAAGTATTCACAAAATTTAATTTAGGCATTCATAGGAGAGACTGTGTGCACAATCATAAATAAGTGTATATATGCATATAAGTAGTTATAAGCGGTATACATATTTATATAGATATATTGTGCATATTTTGGGATATTTTTATTTTTGAACTCTTTCTATTTGAATTTGTTTTGAACTTTTTAAGGGTACTTTAATGTTTTTTAAGTTTTGTGATTTTTTGTCACATGATGTCATGATGAAATTGGGGTTTCTTTAGTTCCTTCTGCTAAGGGGTTATCCTGAGGTTGCAGTAGGAACAAATCCTTTTGTTTTATTATTTTTCTTAAGTAATTGTACGTAATGGTCAATTGTTCATAATGCTTCAGTGTTCTCTGATATAAATAAACCTTGTGGATAAAATGATAAATATTTTAAAGAGGCATCGGGAAAAAATGTTTAGTTATTTGAACAAAAAGGCCGACCTTCGTAGTCAACTGAAAACTATATGCATGTTTGTAATAATTTATGTTGCACAAAATAGACTCAATTATAAAATTAATAATATCATTATGAGAAAAATCAACCTTAATTAATTGCATAGATATAATTATTTAACCAATTCAACTTTTTTATCGTAGGCTTAAATAGGATAAAAGTAAAATTAACAACTTAGTTATAAAGTTAGAATTTTAGTACTTATGAAATTATAATTTATAAACAAATACCTATCACTACAAAATTCACATAAAATATAGTATTATTACAGCACCACCTACTTATTCCAAACATAATAAAACAATCAAAATCTAATCATTCTCCCAAACTGGTAAAATCTCAACACAATAATCCTTTCCAGCAAACATTAAAACAATTAAATGCATTGACTCACAAAAATAATTTAACCCACGATCAATTTAACATTGTAGTTTGCACCCTTTCAATTTGAGAATAAGCAGGAATAAGAATGGGGAATACAGAGAATAAGAGTCTATTCTTTGTTCGGCTGGAGGATAGGAATAAGGAGAATAAGGTGAAATAAATGTAGGTAAGGTGTGATAAAGATAGGAATAAGAGTGAAATAAGATGGAATAATGGAGAATAGTACTAGAAATCGTGTCGGCAGGAGAATTGGCCCCTTATTCCATGCTTATTCTCCAACCAAACAAGGCCTTAAAGTAAATGTTCAATTTTTTTTTGCGAGAACATTAAATTTGATACCTTCAATGGACAAATTAATGAGGGGTATCTCAATTAAAAATCAGATGTGTTATACTATCATGAATGTAATTAATGAGAAATGTGGAATATAGGCATAATGTCAAACGAATAGTTAGTTATGCGAATATCTAATATAACTTGCCTGTCATGTTCATTTGTTACTTTCTCTACTAATGCTTACTTATCTTTTCAACACCAGAAAAGAACCTTAGCAACAAGATAATGAAAGAGCACTATCAACAAGATATTGAATGGTTCCTTATTTCTTCCCTTTGGACTTAGGGATGAACATAAAGCCAGGCTCCTTCGAGTCGGAGGCGACCAGGCCCAAGGTACTTTTAACTTTATAGAATTTTTAAGACAATGATCTGAGTGAACCGAACCTGAGAATGTTTCGCACCTTATTAGTAGATATGCAAGATGACAACATTTCAATCCATGACATAACGATCAAACCACAAAAGGGTTAATACCACTTTAAGTGAAGATGGAGCCCAACAATACTGTTCAGCTACACAATCAGCTCAAATTCTGACGGTTTCTCGGTCACGTCCTAAACTCCTAGCACACAATTTCACTAATTGCTAAAAAATGCGAGGACCAGGAGTGAAGCCCCTTCTATGTCGAAGCGTCGAAGTCCGCAATTTACCAAGTATCTGAGCAATTCAATTACCTGCTGTGTGGAAGCTCTGAACTTATATAGATACTGCGTTCGTGGGGAGTTTAAAGCACCTCTCGATTATTGTCAGCTGTTTGAGATCTTTCGCGATCAAAATAGTAGTTGCTTGAGAGTGCAGGAGTGGACCCTGTTTCAACAGGATGGCTAGATAAGGGAGACGCCACACATTTCTCTCCAGCCAGATCATGCAACGGCAGACGACAAATTGGGCATGTCAACTGTTTCCTTAACCACTCATCGACACAGATGAGATGAAAATTGTGACCGCAAAAAGGCATAATTCGCAAGACTTCCTTCTCTTGGTAATCTCCCAAGCATATTGAGCACCTATATAAAAAAAATATAACATTGATTAAGATCTGTACTCTCAGCATCTGTAGCGATAAGACAAACCTGAAAACTAATATCCAAGTAAACACAACTCCTAAACGCTTAGGTATTTTCTTGATACCCGCATAAATCCAGTCAGGGTTGGTATGTGGATCAAATTTGGGTAAGCCAACAAGGCAAATGAGATGCACTGCAAGCGCTCCCTCTGGTTTAGTTCATAGTGGAAGAAGCCAAAAAATATATGTATTTTGATCTGCCAAGTTCTTGATCCCTGTGTGTGAATATACAATAATACAACACTGCTTGACCATTTTAAAAAAAGGAGATAATATGGGTATTAGGCAGGATATAGAAAATATTTATAATTGCGAGCTTCTCTTTTAACCTGAAGAGGAAGTAGTAGTTTCTTATTTTTTTGAAGCAAATATAGCAAATTAATCAAAACGAATAGCTAATCATCTCTATAACCTACAATAATGAGAGAAAATCGTACAAAGAATACTTACTGCACGTCATCATTGGACGAGAGGGACCCCTTGGTGTACTTGATGGAAGGAATTGCAGAAATTTCAACAGTGTTTTGACTGTCAACATCATGTTCGTGCTGCAAACATATTTCAAAATTTCAGAGAAACATATTTCAAAATTTTAGATAAAACAAACTTTCAAGGATTTATCAAAGGCAGCAATTATTCTCGACTTCCTATTGGAATATAATTTCCTTCCAGCCAGTTAACAACCCACTATAATTATATTTTTTTAGCTTATATTTGTCTAGTTTAGCTTACTCTGGGAAGACATATTTTTATGGAAGACATTTTTATGGATTGATTGATATTAGAGTATGTGTATAGTTAGGTAATTGGATTTTTCCAAGATCTAATCTCATATTGCTTGTTGGTGGAATTTTGCAGTGATTGTGGTGAGGCTATATATATAAACCTCCATACTCCTTGTAATCTTTGAGAAAACACGATAGATAACTTAGACCTTGGGGTTTTCTCTTTGGTTTCATCCCACTCCTTAGAGATTACAGTTCCAAGTAAAACCATTTTTTTGTTTCTTTGATTCCATATTTCCTATTTTATGTTTTCACAATTGAGTAATGACTGGCAAAAATGCTTGAAATCGGACTTCATTTCTCGGAACTTGATGTATGCTTGCCTTTTTCTGCTTCAGATAACGGTAAAAAATTGACAGTGTTTAACACAATGAAACTAAATTATGGAACTGTAGATAAGGAAAAAGAAAGAAGTTAACGGGAATTTTATAGAAATAAAAAATGATATGTGACATCCAATGAAAAGTTGTAATAGAAAAGTTGCCAAAGATATTTAAGGTGTGTTCAATGGAGATGCAGCGGTACATAAAGAAACTTGGTGGTGGAGTGTAATACAAAAGAAATTTAAAATGAGAGAAATATTTTCAAGGTTTTCCCTGTACAGAATAGATGAAAACTTGGCAGAGTATAAGAAGGTAGAGGACAGATCGCATAAGGCAGTTAGTAAAGTAAAGATTATTGAAATAAAGACAGGCTTGGTAGCACTTGTATGTGAAACTTGATCCAAAGGAAGATGTAAATTTTTTTCAAGGTAGCTAAGACCAGAGAGAGAAGGATCAATGATCTTAAGCAGGCTAGGTGCATCAAGGAAGATGATGGAGACGTTTTAAAAGCAGGCGATGATATGAGAATGGCGCTAAGTGAAAAAGCTATTTTTATAGGCTTTTTTAATGAGAATGGCGCTAACTAGATTAGCTTCAAGATCCCACCTGAACTGTTCTTATAATCAACTGTTCTTATAATCACAGGATTCAAATGAATGAGTCAATGGAGGCGTTACAGTGATAGATTCTTCGAAAACAGTGGGATCAGATGACATTCATGTAGATGTTTGGAAGGTGTTAAGGGAAGAACATATTATTTAGATGTTACTCACATAATTTATGTATGGTAAATGAAATTGAGAGGAACTTGATATGTTTTTTGTAATAAGAGGACATCTTTGAAGCTCAAAGGAAAATACTGTAAATTATAATAAGATACACCGTGCTTCATGGTTGTGAGGGTTGGGCAGATATCTATAGATATGCAAACAGAATGTCTGTAGCTAAGATGAATATGCTCTAGTGGACATCTGGTCACAAGAAAAAGATCCGATTCACAACGAGTGTATCAGGTAAAAGGTTGGTATGTTATCAATGCTTGGACACATACAAAGAAGGCATTTTGGTGTTCCAGTTCAAAGCTGTGATAACTTACAAGAAGATCCATGTACCAGGAGACATGGAGGACCTAAATAGTGTAGGAAGAATAGCAATAAGAAGGATATACTTTGTTGGATCTAAACCAAGGTATGATCCAAGCTCAATCCGTTTGGAAGCAAGAAATCCATGCAACCTACCCACTTAAGGTGGGATGGTCTCTCTACAGGAAAGTGCTGATGGATACCGAAAGATTGAGTGAGTATCGAAAGGAAATGGGAAAGTTGCTTCTTAAGTTAGTTTCTGGCCATTCTGCCCGAAACAGGAAAACAATATCTGATATAGATCAAAGCAAAATCCGATAGTGGCTACAACCTGGAGATGCTTTTTTAAGGCTCAACTCTTCTTGTGTTGTAACACTAGGGTAAGATTTGACAAGGCCTACTTCTACTATATCATCGAAGTGGCTTAATGCAAGCTCAATGTCATACAGTAAAGTTTACATTTGTGTGGAGGAAGGTTTTAAAAAAACACAATTTAGTCTATAGTGATCAACAACTGTTGTAAATTGGTTAGTTTGCAGCGGAAATTTGGCCCAAGGCAGCACATTCGACAAAGGTCGGAAGATAAACATGGATAAACAGATACAGTGTACTAATTGTACTAACTAAAATGCAAAAAAAAGCACATCCTCTTCACGTGCCAACTATAATATCCACCATCAGCAAGCATCTAAACCCACTTCAGACGCAGACCTCTGCTCCACACTTATGGTGCCGGAGAGGCTTTGTCAGAATCCAAAAAATTAAATCGGGGAAAAGAATCTTACTGGATATTGCTGAGAGGAAAACTGTTGCTTTGCTTTTGCAAATCATCAATATCACAATTACGCACACAACCTTAGAAAGATTTCGTGAATTTCACCCTCATTCTACAGTCAGAAAGAGACTCAAAACACAGTTTCCCTAAAGTAACCATCAACAACGTTTTCCAACTGTTATTGCAAAATAATCATCTTCCTCTTCGTGAGGCAGAAAACATCCCAATTAAATATCTTACTCGAGAGGACTTTGGAATAATTCATAAAAAAATCCATCTAAGTTCTAAGAGGCAAATCCACGAACATAACCATCCACACAACTACTGAAGCGATCTACGACATACCAAATCAGGCTCGGACTGGAGCTCCAAATCGAAGGCGGTGGGGGCGGCTCGCGCGGCGGCAGACTCCGCGGAGCGCACCCGACTGCAGACGAGACGCGCGCACACGAAGACGATGAAGGTGATGCTCAACCCGAAGCCTATCACCGTCGTGATGAGGTTCATCCCCATAGCCATCATCCCCCACAGATCTCTCGCTTATCCTTCCCCCCCCTCTCTCTCTCCCTTTGTCTATATCTCTTATCTTATCTTATCAATATTCCACGCGTGACTAGGGCCTCCGCGGGTCAATCTCCGGCGCCACGGCGGCCACGGACGGCAGCAAGGAGGGGAGGGGAGCGTACCCGGGAGGCGGCGCCGGCCATCAGGCGGCGGGATATGGGCATGGACTGGGCGGCGGGAGGCGGGATCGGGATTCGAGGGGAGAAGATAGAGCAGAGGTCCGCCACTGTTTTAGTAGTAGAGATTTAATTAGAGAATATGAGCACAAGGAGAGAGAAATATCTACCCCCATCGATCTCATCCACAACCGGCGAATTGCCGTGAGCTGAAATAATGGATGTCTATGGTGACCTCCACGTGGCGGTCACAAGCTTCCCGCTTCACGCCTCCTTGCTGTCAGCATCGTGGGAAAAAGGTGTAAAGCGTAATTGCACTGTTTGGGAAGGGTACGCCTGTCATCCCTGCTGTGGAATTGTTGTTCATGGTTTGCGTTTTTGTCTTACAAGGGAAGGGGTTTCTTCTCATTCTTGGGATTTTTGCAATTGCCAACCTTTGTTTCTTCAGATTTTTGCATTTGTCAAACAAAGCTTGTAATGAGTAAAGTGCGATAAAGTGTATATATAAAAAGATCCTTTATGTAAAATTATTACATCTTTGACTCGCTCATACACAACTATGACGAAAAGGGTCGAGGGGGAGGTAGAGGTTGAGGAGGACATGAATGGAGGGGGTCGGGAAGGGAGATCGAATGGATTGGAGGAGGTTGGGGAGGGGATGGAGAAAGCTCGGAAGGAGATGAAGGAGACGAAGGAGGAGGTTGCTGCCCGACCCCCTTCTCCAACTTCTCCTCGAACTCTTCCATCATAATCACCTCAAATCTCTGCCAACAACCTTTGCTCAGACCATGCCTTCGTCCTCATGCCCTTGTCATCAAACAACATCAAGCGCATCATCGTCCTCCACCTCAATCAGGAGGACGGACCACCGACAGTGCGATTAATTTTGAATAAAAAATCTTTTTATATTTTTTTCATTGCATTTTAGTTATAAATTGTTTGGTAAGATAACAATCTTTTTATAAATAAATTTATAAATAGTTTTGTTGCATTTTACTTAATTGCTTTTATAAGACATAAGTTTAAATATGAAATATACATAAACATATGTGTATCGACAAAATTTGGAAAGACACAATCCCCTAGTCTAAATAGCTTATTCTCTTGAAAAATACAACACAGTTGGAGAGGAGAGGGATGTGTTGGAGGAAGTGAACACAAAATTTAATCACCACACATCTTTTTAAAAAGAAGACCAAAATTTTCCATTACTGATTTACAACATTTTTATATTCGAATGTAGCTCGATTTCAAAATAAAAAACAGATGCTAGAACTTTTGAAGTAAAGAATTCCTAATTATATTTCTCAAAGTTACTAGTACAAGAATGGTTATCGAACAAATAAAATGGAGGGACAAGGACAGATTACTTTTGCTACTTGGTTGGTCCATAAAATAGAATGAAATTTGCCTCAAAATGAACCCAAAGGAAGGAGAGGACTTCTTTTGTGGAATTTAAAAAGGTTGCCTTAAATTAGATGTCGAAATGTGCAAGCAAGCACTTTATCCTCTCAATTCCATGATTCCCAAGTGCATCACTTACATTAGCAAAAAGGAAGAATAAATTGTTAAAATGGGGGTGTTCAAGAGGCAACACAAACATTAGATTAGATTGCCAAGTCAAGTAGTGGAATATTGCACCCTAAATATTGAGATTCCAAGGTTCAAATACTATGGGGGCATTCGGTTCGGGAATAATGATGAGAAATAAGGATCTATCATCTGTTCGGTTAGAAAGATAAGAATAATGAGAATAAAAGTGGAAAAATGGTAGGTAGGGTAGAATAAAGATAGAAATAAAAAGTGGAATAAAGTGAAATAATGGAACGTGGATACGAATGATCGTAATCTTAAGAACCGTGTCGGACGGAGATTTGACCCCTTATTCCCGTTCTTATTCTCCAGACGAACGGGGCCTATGTGATGTTGGGCATCTCCATATGGGTGTTACTTTCTTTGGGCTTGTTGGGGCTCCGGAATAACAATATATTCCTACATTCTAAACTTTCCCATGATGAGTCGATACACATTTAATTAATTTCCATCATTCCTTTAGCCTTGGCAGTTGATTATGTAATGTTTGGATTTATGTGAGTAATTACAGGAGTTACCAAAGTCTTGTGATTTTTTGATTAAAATCATAGGTACATGTATCTCCCTAAGGACAATTTCACAAAAAATGCAACGTCGCAGACTTATATTTATTGGAGAAAACTGATGCTGACAACTCATTGGATTACCAATTAAGAAATAAAGAAATTTCAAACCAGCGAACATCAAGAACAAAGTTGTATTTTCACAGGATTCTAAACTATCAATAGCGACCGACCATTTTGTCCTTCGTAATATGTGATATTTGGTTCTCCGATCTAAAGGGCAAGCAGATCCTCTGCAGTACTGCAGAGTATTGCTGTAAAACCGTGGAGCATCCGAACCGTTCAATCTTGGTTCACATGAATTCAGTGTTTTTGTGAGTCCTTACCATGGGAATTTGTGCGAACCGCGAGCAGTTCAGGTGCTCCACGTTTTTACAGCAGACCTCTGCAATACTTCAGATGATTAGTAAATAATCTCCCGACTCATTACACAACCACATCTAATTCAGACTATTCTCTGACATAAATCTCATGCTATAAACTCAACAACAAGCCAACATATGAACTTAATATGACATCCTTTATTTTCTCAAATAAAGTGGCTTCTATTTAGTTCAGTGTCTTTCCAGACAAGACATCTTAGCCAGGTTTGGGTTCATTACACGAACTCAAACCTCTCGTGTAACGGTCGAAGGTGCTGCCCATATAATGATGTCGACGGTCTCTTCGCAGATTGATATGGATTACCAGAAAGAGCTCGATCTAAACAAGGATATATTTGACAAAATCACATTCCCCATCTGCTCCCAGGTTGTTCTTCCAGTTAAACAAATCTATAGCCTGCTGTAGAGTAGTAAAAAAATGGCATCTAATCTCCACTTAAGATTTACATGCAAACACCATATGGTCTGGCACTGAACTAGTATTTTTTAGAGCAGAAAACCAAAATTGCCTCCATCGAGCTTGCAAGAGCACCTCTGTAAGCATTCCGAACAAGGCAGAAAGAAATAATATACAGACATGAACACTGAACATGTAGTATAAAAACGAATATCTTGAGAATGCAATACCACTATACGCAGACGAAACAGACGAACAGCTACCATGCGTGGAATATGCATCACGCATGAGTGCTTCCGTTCATGATTAAGGAATCCTGCAAATTGTTCTTCAGTTATTGCTGGTGTGTCATGTCATAAGTTTTTTTAAGAGAAATCTGTCCCTAGTGTGGAGAAACCCAAGATGGATACGTCCATGGACTGGGCACGCCAACACCTTTTCAATTATTTTTAGGGAGATGGCCTTCTTTTAATGATTTGTATTTATGTACACAACTGCTGGAAAAACTACTCACGTGAAGAGAGTAATTTTCATGGTGGTTCTCCTGTAGACAATTTCTCTTGCTGGGTATGGATTCAATTTTTTTTGGCACATCTCGGCAACATGACACCGGTAGACGGCAATCGGTTCACTGCTGTGTACATGTGGCATTGTAGCCTCTGGCACAACAAATGGTTTGCCGTGCCTATCATATGAATGGCAAATTGTTTGCCACCACCATTGGTCCGCTCCCGCCCAAACCCCATATTTTAAGTTGATTAATATACGATTATTATGCTATTATTATTATTGTTATTTTTGATTTGTTAAATTATTTGAATAATATTTTTTATGAATTAATTAACTAATTAGTAATTTATTTAATATTTTTAATTGTTCGTTAATTTACCTCAGCCATGGCCGGTCCCAAGCCCGGGTAAATGAGGAGGGTTGCGTTAGGTAGCCGATAGCCATCATAAAACAGTCCGAGACAACTTCTTAAATAATATTTTTTTTAAAAAATATTATTTAGAAAGTTGTCTCATGACAACCGGATCTTTTCAACATGGATTTAAGCAAACATAAAGATTTCGTTGGGGCGTTCCCTACTTGCGACGCGTTGTATCGCCTGAATGCAATGAAAAATTGACAAGGGCCGCTACATCGCAGCCTGGATGTAGTTCAAAATTTGCAAGGGTTCTCGCATGAGGAACGCATGCGGGTAATTAAGCTAGTTTCGCTGCATCATTGCCCGGATGCAGTCCAAAATTTACAAGGGTTCTCGCATAATGGACGCATGCGAGTAAAGAAGTTAGTCCAAAAGAGATTGCAACGGAAGTTGGCGGATTGGTAGTTGGAATATTGTCACTTTAACTGGAAAATTGATGGAGATAGTGGATACGATGGAAAAAAGGAAGATTCATATACTATGTCTTCAAGAGACTAAATGGGTTGGTGAGAAAGCAAGGGAGATTGAAAAGACAGGCTTTAAACTTTGGTATTCAGGAAAAGATAAGGGTAGAAATGGTGTTGGAGTGGTTGTTCATAAAGATTTGAAGGATTGTGTGGTTGAGGTGCAAAGATTCGAGGATCGGATTATTCTGCTAAAATTGGTACTTGAAGAAGAAATTTGAATATAATCTCAGTTTATGCACCACAAATTGGTTTAGATGAAAGGATTAAATAAGCTTTTTAGGAGGATCTACATAATATTTTACAAGGAATCCCACAAAGAGAGATGATTTGCATAGGTGGAGATCTTAATAGACATGTGGGAAAAGATGCTTAAGGGTATGCTAGTTTTCATGGAGGACATGGTTTTGGGGATAGAAATGAAGAGGGAAAAGTCATCCTGGATTTTCTAATAGCATATGATCTTTTCATAGCAAACACTCTCTTAAAGAAGAGGGAGGAGCATTTAATTACTTATAAGAGTGTGCCAACTAGAACACAGATAGATTACTTTGCATTGAGAAGAAGAGATCGGTTGTATTTTAAAGACTGCAAAGTAATCCTAGGAGAGAGTTTGACAACCCAACATCGTTTGTTAGTCTTAGATGTACAAATAAAAGGGTTGGTAAAGAAAAGGAGGGTTCCTAATATCACTAAAACTAGATGGTGGAATCTTCCACTGAAGCAATCGAGCTTTAGGGAGAAGATTTTAGAAGACTTATCTTGGGATTGTAGTGGAAGTGCAAACGAGATGTGGGAGGCAGTAGCATCTTGTATCCGAAAGGTAGCCAAAGAGATGTTAGGCGAGTCAAAGGGAGGAGCTCCAGATCAAAAGGAGGCTTGGTGGTGGAGTGAAGTGTTGCAAGAGAGACTAAAAATTAAAAGAGCATGCTTTAAGGCTATGTCTAAAAATAAAACAGAGGAAACGATCACAAACTACAAAATAGCGAAGAAGGAAGCAAAGAAGGCTGTAAGCGAAGCTAAGTCAAAAGCTTATGAAGTTTTGTATAAAAATCTCGACTCTAAGGAGGGCCAGAAGGATATATTCAGGTTGGCCAAAGCAAGAGAAAGAAAGACCAAAGACCTTTCTCAAGTGAGATGCATTAAGGATGAGGAAGGTCGCGTGCTTTTTACTCAGAAGGATATATAGACTAGATGAGAGCAGTACTTTCATAAACTTTTAGTTGGGGAAGGAAATAGAGAGATCACTTTGGGTGATCTGGCTAGTAGTGAAAGTTACTTGAATCGTGCAAGCTATAGACGGATTCAAAGAAAGGAAGTAGAGGAGGCTTTGAAAGTTATGAGACCTGGGAAAGGTGCAGGACCGGATGACATCCCTGTAGAAGTATGGAGAGTTTTAGATGAGCGCAGTTTGACTTGGCTTATGAATCTATTCAATGTTATTTGGCGAAGCAAGAAAATGCCTGAAGATTGGAGGAGGAGTATCATGGTGCCTCTTTATAAGAATAAAGGAGACATTCAAAATTGTTCTAATTACAGAGGTATCAAGCTGATGAGTCACACTATGAAAATTTGGGAACGTGTGATCGAAAGAAGGTTGAGGCAAGTTTCTAACGTAAAAGAAAACCAATTCGGATTCATGCCAGGTCGCTCAACTATTGAAGCCATTCATTTGCTGAGGAGAACAATGGAGATCTATAGAGCTAAAAGGAAGAACCTCCATATGATCTTTATTGATTTGGAGAAGACTTATGATTCTGTCCCACGAGAGATATTGAGGAGAGTTTTGGAGAAGAGACAAGTACCTATCCTATACATTAACCTCATAAAGGACATGTATGATAGGGCTTTATCTTGTGTAAGGATTCTGTCTGGGAAAACTGGCTATTTTGACATCAACATTGGTTTACATCAAGGTTCAGGTTTGAGTCCATTTCTTTTTACTTTGATTATGGACGAGTTTACAAGTCATATTCAAGATGAGTTACCTGGGTGTATGTTATTTGCTGATGATATTGTGTTGATTGACGAGACTAGAGATGGAGTAAATGAGAAGCTTGAGGTTTGGAGACATGAGTTGGAAAGTAAAGGATTTCATATAAGTAGGGCTAAGACAGAATATATGGAGTGCTCCTTTGATGGAAGCAATGTTGAAGGATTCGAGGTGAAGATTGGTGATGATAACATTCGGAAGAGAGATTCTTTTAGATATCTGGGATCTATTTTGCAACATGATGGGGAAATTGATGGAGATGTTACTAATAGAATAAATGTAGGGTGGCTAAAGTGGAGAGGAGCCTCTGCTGTTCTCTGGGATAAGAAAATTCCTTTAAAAATTAAAGGAAAGTTTTACAAAGCAGCTGTGAGACCTGCTATGCTCTATGGATCTGAATGTTGGCCTGTAAACCATAGACATGTGCAGAGAATGATTGTAGCAGAAATGAAAATGCTATGATGGATGTGTGGGCACACACGTAAAGATTGGATTCGGAATGATGCAATCATAAAGAAAGTTGGTGTAGCTTCGATCGAGGATAAGATGCGAGAAAACCGCTTAAGATGGTTTGGTCATTTGCAAAGAAGATCAGCTGATGCACCAGTTAGGAGATGCGAGTGTTGGGATGTTGAGCCGGTAAAGAGAGGGCGATGACGACCCAAGAAGTGTTGGAAATAAATTATACGAAGGGATCTTAGTTTTATGGATATAAGCCCAGGATTGACCCAAGATAGATTTGAATGGAGGCGAAAAGTCCATGTAGCCGACCCTACTTATATGTGGGAAAAGGCTTTGTTGTTGTTGTGTTAATTTATATTTGTTTAATTTATTTATTGATTGATTATATGCTGTTTTTTAATTACGTGATTATTATGTTCAAAATATGTTAATTTGATATTTTATTTCAATGTATTTTCTAGTTCTTATTATTTATTTTGATTTATTATCTTGTATTGTCCATTATTTATATATTCATATTTTATGTATTTCTCATTTTGTATACCTCTTTATTTATTTTGCATTTGTTATGTGCATTTATTCAGAAGATGCTCATTTAATTAAGAAATATGTACGTATTCAATGTCCTAAATGTATATACTCAAATTCGGTTGACTTCATTATGTATTTTTCATTTATCTTGATCGTTTAGATGTTTTCCCAATTATTTCTTTATACAAGAAATAGAATTTTAATAATCAAGCATACTTATTAAATAAATTAGATATATTTTTTAATATAGAGAGAACATAACCTCATCATTATCATTAGTTGATAGAAGTTACATACGAATATGTGCCTACTAGTATCACAACAAAATGAACATATCTGACCAGAGTTTAAAAAAATTACACCATATCAATGCAACCTAACTTAGTGCCCCGATCTTACCTGCTCCCCACGTAGTACGATCATACGTGTGTATTTCAGTGTATTTGTGCAATGTAAATCCGCTGACTCTACGTATAGATCTTCTTCCTCGTCGTAGTAATCCGTGGACAGTGAAATCTTGCACTGTGAGGACTCAACCGTAGCAGAGGGTATAGATTACGGTGAGTATGGGTTGAAGTAATAGTCTGACTGAACCAAATGATTCTGAGATCATACCTCCTCTGAGGGATATTCTGTAGGATCCTCAGATAACCCGTGCATGTTAGGAGCCATGTAATAATTGCTGGGAACATTATCCATTCTCAATAATTAAAAAATGAAAAAAAAGCTGATTATCCCTTTGGAGACTCATACTTCATGTAGGAGTAGGATTGGAAAGAGGAGGCAAGAGTAGTATAAATAAGACATCATGCATGGCATTGAGGATCATCCCAACTCAAGCCTCTCTCTCTCTCTCTCCCCTCTCTTAGTTCTCTCTCCCCAAGCAAGGAGAGAAGTAACCCAAGCTTGTTGTATTTCATATTTATCACCTACTACTATAATAGGGTTCCCCAATCAAAATGCCTACAAGTTTTGATGAACACTTCAAGTAACTTATGAAGGTACTTACGAAGTTAAAAGTTCTAAAGTTAATATGTTGACTAGAGAGCATGAAAATTTTGAGACGAAAGAATGAGAATCAATTAATTATATGTACACAAGATTTGTAACCATAGGATAGAATTTCATCAAGGGAGAATTATAGAGAAAAATCACTAATTCTCTTTCACATGTAATGGATCAAAGGGTGATGATAATATAAGAATCAGATGTGCTAGCGAACATTGAGATGGACGACCTTATGGGAAACCTCATGGGTTACGATGACAATAAGAAAATAAAGAATCCTATCGAAAAATCCAAGAAGAAAAAACTAACTTTTAAGGTAAACTCTGAAGAAGCTAGAAATTGAGAATTCATCTATAAAAAGACTTGAAATATTTGTTAGAGAGTTCAATAAATTCTTAAGAAATGAGAAAGGCTCCAACTTTAAGAAATAAAAGGACAAAATGCCAAAGAGCTATGAATACAACAAGAAAGTACATCTATATAGAGATTGTCCTTAGTTGAAGGAACATAAGAATGTCAAAGAAAATGAATAAAAGTTCAAGACGTACAAGAAGAAATCTTTTCTGGCCACGTAGGATGATACTTGTAATTCAAACTCAAACAGTTCATATTTCAAATTAAGTTAAGAAGAATCAACATCATTACGATTTATAGCTCTTAAAAATGATGTAAGTCAAGATTCTTATAATGAATCTTATATGCTTTTAATGAAGTTTTTAGTTTACTTAAAACACTTTAATATATAAGATACAAGTTTAAATAGTGAATTAGAAAGATTAATAGATGAAAAGGATGCTTTTGACAAAGAATCATGTTCTTTGAAAGAAAAGATATTTTCCCCTAAAATTTAGGTTGCATATTTTAGATTATTCAGAAAAGCTTTGGGATTATTTAGAAAAATTCAATGAAAGCAAAGATTACACAGATCAACTACTAAGATATACAAAATATATCTCAAATAAAAATCGATTAGAATACAAAGAAGTATTTTTGCTTCTTCTTTAATATCAAATTATGTTGGTATAAAAATTTGGATTACCAAGAGTGAATTTGTAAACAAAGGACTACTATTTGTGAACTTAAAAGTGAAAAGGAATCATATAGGTTATCTACATGTGAAAGAAGACAAATACTGCATCTCACACAGAAGTATAAACGATTGCTAAATAACCCTCCCTTCTACCAGAAAAAAGGTACTGAAGGATGGAAACAGGGGAATGACCCTAACTATCTAAAAATACACGACTGGTAAGATAAGAAGACGATTAATATAGGATGCATGTGATAATAATAAGAAAACCACATGAAGCATGAATAAGTCTACAAAAAAGGAAGTCATATCAAGGAAGTTATCCTTGGTCACATTATAGTGAATGAAAGGAGCCAATGTTTATGAAACCGAATACAAAGAATACAAGATGAAGAATTGCATCAAGTTCAAATTCAAGAAAGAAGAAGAGGCTGGGAACGATGTTAAAGACGTTATTATTGGCACTAGTCAACAAGATATGATTAAATTTCTTCCTGTCAATCTAAGTCTTAGATTAAAACTTTGTTAGGATCAAGTCTAATTCATGTAAGATCATTTATGATTGAAATAGGTACAACTTAGAATGGAATATCATCTAAAAAAACATTCACAATAAGTCTCTTTTACTAAAAGTTTTTCAAAGGAAAAAAAGAAGGCTGCAAGTTGAAAATTTTACTAGGTTAAGAATGGAGGAGAAATATCAAAGAGGATATTAAACATCAAATACTAAAGTTTCATAATTACTTTTGCTATTAGATAAAATATGTTAATATAATATACTTTGTATCAAGAGACCAAAAAGAGAAAACCTTATTTAGAGAAAAAAATTTGCAAAAAAGGCCGAGTATAATGCTTTCTTAAAGGCTTGAATTTAAAAAGAATGAAAAAACTACTAGATTTTAGTTAAGAAAATATTTAGTAAGGGGAATAAAAGAAAAAATCTGTCTTAAAATATTTGGTATAAAAATAATTGAAGGTTAGTAAATAAATACCTTTACTATCAAGTACACAATAAAATACTCCTGATATCAGGTAGAAAGTAAAATAGAAGCTCCTAAAAAGTGATAGAAAGAAAATTACTTATAACTAAAACAAGATGGGGGAGAATCCAAAGGGGAAAAAACTAACTTTTGTGAACAAACATTGATTTACAACAAAAAAAAGGTGAGAGTTAAGAAAACTCAAGTTCAAAAGGGGAAGATATCGACAAAGTGGAGAAATAAGAAAGATCAATGTATGTATCTTTTTGATAATGACAAAAAAGAAAAGAGAAAACTTGAATTAATTATTATTGATTAAGGGGATAAAGTATAGCAGATTGTGGGATGTTAAAGAAAAACAATAAACTTTGTCATTAATAAATAGACGGATAATGCTAGCAACTTAGATTTTAATTAAGATAGATAGAAAGAGTTTGTATATTTTGTTTTTGTTAAGCTAGCATTTTTGCTAGTGGGAAAACTGAGGAAAGAAGTTCAGTATGAACCTAAGGATGATGAATGTAAAGTAACAAAGAAAGCGCTACATACTATACCTATACCAAAGGAAAACTCATGAAGGAGAATAGAGTAACAACTCAAAGATATATAAAATGAAGATTTGAAGTCTTGGAAGCTCAAGAACAAGAAAGGTTCTATACTAACAATGCATTTTGTTTTCTTTTAGCATTGTTGTATAGGTACCCGAGTTATAGGTAGCACTTGAGGGTCCCCCAAGGAAGGGTGCAAAAACTGTATGTGAGATTTATATTTTTCAAATTAATCATTGTTTTTAAATATTGTTATTGCACAATTTATCCTCCTCTTGTGCCGAACCCACAATATATATCAACTCGATTTAAAATATATAAAATTTCAAATAATTTATCTTGAGCATCAATCTCTATTTTATCTCATATATCATATTGTGAGGTGACTTATGTTTAAGTAGTATAATGTAATCAGAGTCCTGCCAAAATTAGATGGATGTAGACCCATGTCAGACATTTCTTCGAGTAATTTTATTGTTAACTCCAATTTTTTGATTGTTCTTTTCATATTGAAATGCCAACTTTATAATCTAATCCTCCATTCTTGTATCTCTCCAAAATCTTCATATCTCTTAGTCAACTAAGTTTTATCCATTTTTCTGCATCAAGTAAGAGTTTTATATGTCTTTTAGTTGGAAGTACTTAGAAAATGGTTTCTATTGAGTAAATATTCTTAACCAATGATATACTCATTCAATAGTGTTATTTACATAATCTATACGAACTTAGAATATTTTCAACCTTGAACAAATAAGGAATATACACACTTCCTTCATGAAAAGCATTCTAGTATTTGTTGCCATTCTGGATTTTGGTAAAGTAGCTGCTAGTTATACTAATTGGCATAAAACATAGCTCAAATTTATATATGTAAAACAATGTCTATTAACTACATATTTAATTATAGTTAAAAACATGGTCATGATTGTGTTTTCACATCCCCTTAAAAGAGACATTATACACATTCTAATAGTTCAAATGTGGTGCATCTACATTTTTAGTCATGGTAGTTATATACAAAAGTTGTGAGCATCATCGCGAAACCAAATCATGCGTTTATCAAAGAGAGTAGTGCGTGTTCACATACACACACACACATATACATATATCACTCATACTATAGCAATGCGTATCACTGTACCTGGCCAAAATGCGGACAGGACTGGCCCATTGGCCAGGTTGAATGAATCGAGGTTCTAAAACCTCTGTCCAAAGCACACCACGGGCCGACTCATGGGCCCATTTTAATTTTTCCATTGATTTTTTAAATTTTATTTAATAGGTATAAATGTTTTTGTTATCACCATTTATACCTTCTAAATAATATAAGTAGTTTACATCTTATTTAACATGTAATCTATTAAAATTTATGTAAAAGTAGCAACACATATGAAAAACTCGAAGAGTATCGTATTAATATATGTCATATCTAGCTTATATATATATATATATATATATATTATTTTTGACGGATCAAGCCAGTCCGATCCATACCGCAACTCTCCTAGCTCAAATCCGATTCATGAGCGAGTTGGACAGGCATGCCATTGGCCAGGTCTGCGTATCACTAATGTGTAAAAAAATATCAACAACCTGGATTAACCATCATATACACATAAACAACTATAAAATAAAAAAAAGATATAAAAAAACTCATACGGACGTCAACAAGAAACATAATCAAGGAGGAGAAGAAGATGGTGATGACCGGCACTGTTAAGAAATATGGCCGCAACATAGGAATCTTCGTCGACAAAGATTTATTATGAGTACATGAGATGCAAGCTGTCGATGGACACCGTTTACATGGACAGGAGGATGGAAGAGGATCCTCTGCTGTAACGGATATTACATCAGAGGTGACGTAAATACCAAAAAATTTATATAGTAAAGAATCCAGGTTAAAAGAAATATTTGGATTAGTGAAGCTGTAATGACAAGGAATATTGGAAGGATGCGGCAGATGCCATTATAAAAAAAATCAGCATGTTTTGGTGCCTAGGCCAAGATCCAAATAGAGCAAGCACGCAGAATTGGCACCCCACAGAATTTGTCCGTTTCATATTTTCCACATCAAGTGATTTTCATCATCAACATCAACATCAAGCCCCCACAAGAATTCCCAGGCAATCACGTACAACCAAATCAAGCAGAACCCAGCTCCCATTCCTCGGAAATCCGCGACACAAAACCCGCAGCGGGTCCTCTGCTGAACAACAGCATGGCGTGCATCTGATTGTGATCGAGCGGCTCTCCGATGTTACAACACTACAAAGAAAACAAGTTGTGGCTACAAAACTATACTCACGGATGTGGGCTTTGTGGCCACGGAATTGGACTTTGACCACAACACGTCGTGGTAGCTACAAGTCTGGTCGCGAAAGTTCTCTAACCACGGATATGTCGTGGCCATTGCAAGTAGCCACAGAACTTGTCGTGGCCACAACTCTTGTATGTAGACTTTGACCACGGATTGCAGCTACGAGAAACTGATGGTCATGAAATTATCATGACCACAAGTTTCCGTATTCACATTCCATGACCACCACTCATTTTTCTTGCAGTGCAGTATCAGTTGTACGCGTAAGATCCGCCTTCACTAAACGACCCCACACGTCAAAATCCACTCTTTTCCACACTACACCTGCTTGAACTATTGACATTATAGGACAATTGTGATGCCACTTTGTCAGTTGGAATTAATAATTTGATGCAGTGGCAGTTAAACGAGAAAAGTTAGCATCATACAGTTTGGTTGTAAATTCTTGAAAGAGTTATATGTAACTTCTCTCCTAAGCTCTTGTAACAAAAGTAGAGAGGAGGACTGGAGGGTCACACTTGCACATGCTTCCCTCTGTTCTCGCTCTCGCTCGAGAGTCGATTCGGATGATCTCGGGTCTTAATATGATTTCCTTCTGCTAGCTGCTACTGGCCTATTTATTTGCTCATTCCGGATCTTGGCTTATATTGCGGTTCTTGTGTTTCTCAATCTGTCGCACCGTAAAATTAAGTCATGTTAATCGAGAAAATTATTGTTTAATTTCAGCAGTATCAATAATTTGATACCTTGATCGAAGGATGAAGAAGAAGGGAAGCATCTTTAGGAGCTTTGTTTTGCCCATTAACTGCTGCGAATCAGCACCTACAGCCTACAGGGTTGTTTTAATCAAATCAGCTGCGACTATATATTGCGATGGGGAGCTGCTCGCAGAAGAATCGATTTAAAAAGAAAACTAATCTCTGGTGTCCGATGATGACGACGACGACGATGATATTCGTGCATGCACCATAGAAAAGTGGAGATGGAATCTTCTCTACGTAGGGTCCTATTTCTGTAGATAGAAAGCTGATCTCTTTGATTGGGACATAGATTTTGACCTCTTATCTTATTGGATCCTCAACAAGCACATGGAGATGACATTGATGGCCTGGATTTAAAGGGTTACAGATTCCACCGCCGACATGGAATCTGATTCCCAGCAAGAAAACTTGTTCTGCTTGTTATTGGTATAATCTTCATCTTTGTGTCTTTCTAAATCATTACTTATTGATACCTATGCTGATTTTATGCAAATAAAATAAAATCTCATACGAAGCATGTCTTTTTGTCATCGTCGAAACTATGCATGCATGCGTGCATGTTAGGGATGCAAACGGATACGGATATATCCGTATCCGATCCGTCACCGTATCCGTTTTATACAGATTTTGACATCCGTATCCGTATTCGTTTTAAAATGGATACGGATATGGATATCGTTTTGATATTCGCAAACATCCGTATCCGTATCCGTATCTCCATTTTCGTATATAAATATAGTCGTAGATTTATTTTTAACCATATATAACATAATTTTCTACCTCCTTTTACTATATTTATATAATTTTTATGATACAAACTCATTTAGTAAATTAATATCATGTGTTTTCCATCCAATTCTTATATATTGAAGTCGATTCTACAGAGTATTTCTAACATCACTCGTGTGCGATCAATATCCGTTTTGCATCCGTATCCGTTTTTTAAGGATATGGTAAGATAGTTTTAATATCCGTCAATATCCTTCCGCATCCATATTCGTATTAAAAAACGGATAAGGATATGATAATACCTATATCCGTATCCATATCCGACCGTTTGCATCCCTAGTGCATATTCCAAAATTTCTCCATTGAAGAAAATCCAATTTGAAGTGTTTGGTCAGAAGATTTAAGTGAGGTGTTCGCGCTAAAAGCTTTTCTTATTTTTCTCCTTAAAAAATTTAAAAACATAATTTTTAATCTTTTTTTTAAAGTTCATATTCCAATTAATATATCCCGCTCCCATTTTGACATGGTAAAAACGGGAAGGCTGTAAGATAAAAAATAACAAAAAAAAAAAATAAATATCAAATAATCTCTCTTTCTCTCTCTCTCATCTCTTATATAACAGCCCCTTCTTGGTTCTAAACTTAAGACCCCCTATTCTATGTGTTTCCATGCCCCTTTGATACCTAAAAAAATAAAATAGACACATTTCTTTTCGTAAGAACACATAGAAAACATATTATATCTGTCGAAAAATGTAAGACAATATGCAGATGATATTCATCGTTTGCTCCTCCCCACTAAGATAGGAATGGAGGATCATATCCATTATATTATGCATGACCTATCTAAAAATTAGAGACGTGGAGCCATCTAGCATCCGCGATGGAGGTGGACTTCTCTAAGCATTGAAATCCCATTCATATGCTTACTTAAGTTGGATGCTACCTCAGTTGAGGTGAGTCCCATCTTCAATGGTGTAGTTGGTCGTTTGATCCTTTGTTCGTCCTGATTCGT
The DNA here is from genome assembly GCA_037367405.1 of Ottelia alismoides. Classification (NCBI taxonomy): domain Eukaryota; kingdom Viridiplantae; phylum Streptophyta; class Magnoliopsida; order Alismatales; family Hydrocharitaceae; genus Ottelia; species Ottelia alismoides. The sequence continues at coordinate 216,409 of JAZKJV010010752.1, forward strand.
TGAACCACATTACATGTAGATGGATTTTCTTATACCATATGTACTTTAAATATTTGAAAGTTATCTTACAAAGTAGCTTTGAAAACCAAAATAAAAGATTTTCTCTTCCTCAGACGATATACATCTTATGAGATGATAACCATCTTCTTCTTCCTGACAACAAATTAGAATTCACTGTGAATTTCCTTTTCCAACTAAGAAAGTCCACCTTTTCATTCTAAAAGCTCCTTGTAGAATAATTATTTTTATTTTTTAAAAATATTTTTTATTAAGGTAAACTTTGTCAATTTTTTAAAGTTTTAAGCATATTTTTTGCTTTTTATAAAGAGCATATGAGAACCTTGTATTAATATCATCATATGACATCTTATATTTTTCCATGTCGTCGGAGTTGACAATGCCTATAAGTCATAGGCATGGATTGTTTTTGTTGACGATAAATCTTAAATGTTCCAAACACGTGCATCATCATCATTGTCACTCAAGTCATCCCAAGTAGATTGAATTGCTTGCATTCTCTTCTCGTTACATCTTTCTTTTTTGAGCATGGGGCAACTCTTATTCATAAGTTGGAGCTTTCTGCACTTGAAACATTTAAACTTGTGCTCTGTACCGCTATTTTTCTTGGTAGCAAACTTAATCTTTTGTTCTTGAGGAATCTCTTAAATTGTTACATCATTACGATGGTCTCATCTTCATCGCTGTCAAAATAAACTTTTGTTTCTTTCCTTAATAACTCGATCTTGAAGGTGAGGTTTTCTTCTATGTGTCTTGCTCCTCTTTGTTTTCTCACTTACTTTCATAAGTAAGAAGGTTACCAAAAATGTCCTCCAATGTTTTTTTTTGAAATCAGTTGAGTCTTCAATCGTTGTCGCCTTGTGCTCCCATTTGTTAGGAGTAGAGTCAAATTAGGATTAGGAATCCTAATGAGATTGGAATCCTAATACTAATAGTTGTTGAGTTGTATTCTATTTATAGTCCTACTGGGAATAGGACTATGAGGTTGTAACTGGGTTGTATATAGAGGGGGTGGGAGGCATTGCCATAACACCACCATAAGAACAATGTAACCCCTAAAGAAAGGGAAGAAAGAGAAGAAAGAGATGAGAGAGAGGGAACGAAGAGAGTTGTACCCGTTCTAATTTATAGTGATTTTTTTCCGGTGGTCGCAAGAGATGACCGACCACCATTATATCTATTTCTTCTTTTATCGACCACCGTTATATCTACTTGTTCTTTTCTTCAGTGCTTCTGTGGTGGTCAATTGCGCATATTTATCTGCATCCATCTAAGGGGATTTGTATCCCAACAACCAATATATGAGAGAAGATGATAGCATGTCATTTCCCAACAATTAGATCAGAGCAGAGTTGATATCACTTCTGTTTCCAACAAGTGATATCAGAGCCATGTTCAACATTGTTGAAGGGACACGATGGGACAGATCAGAGCGATGTTCGACGTTGATAATACAACATGATGCAACAGATTCGCAATCCTCAGATGATGTGATATGGTGGTCTCTTGGAGAAATCGACCTGAGACGTTGAAAAATTCTGCTAGCGGCGGCTGGCAGGAGATTATGCAAGGTGGCATGTTGAGGGCACCCAGCGATAGGTGTGTCACCCAGAGGCTGTGAGTTCCTGCTAACGAGACGTGCAGATGGTGAGGGTGACCCAATGCATAACTAAGACAATGAGATTGTGATGGAATTCAACTCAAGTAGGAGATTGTTAGGATTAGAGTCAAATTAGGATTAGAAATCCTAATAGGATTGGACTTCTAATCCTAATAGTTATTTGTATTCTATTTGTGGTCTTATTGGGAATAGGGCTATGGGGTTGTAACTGAGCTATATATAGAGGGGATGGGAGGTATTGCTTTAACACCACCATAAGAACAATGTAACCTCTAGAAAAAGGGGGGAGAGAGAGAGAGAAGAAAGAGATGAGAGGGCGAGGGAACGAAGAGAGTTGTACTCATTCTAATTTATAGTGATCTTTCTTCTTCCGTGGTCATGAGAGGGTGACCGACCATTGTTATATCTACTTGTTCTTTTCTTTACGTGCTTCTGTTGTGGCGATTGTATTGGGAACAGATTCCCCGTATAAATTGAATTGCGGAAAAATAATCAAAGTCGATAGACGGATCCTGCACGATATATCAACTACGAGAAAGTATCTCAACCACAGAAAAATCAACCACAGATGCACGAAGAATTTTTAACGTGGAAAACCCTCAATTTGAGGGGAAAAACCACGGGGTTGATCACAACCAAAAACCAAGCACTATAATCGAAGTAATCTCCCGTGAGGGGCTTACAAAACCCGGCCCTCAATATGTTGCTATAAATCACCAAATAATGGAGAATAGTAGAGACGAGAAATATCACCCAATGGTAAATCCGTTGCCAAACTATAGGGAAGAATGCTGGAGAAGAACTGCTCCAAAGGTTACTCTCTCCAAACTCCTACGGCAACCACATACTTTCTTTCATCTTCCTCTCTTAGTTCTTTCTTGTGCTAGGAAAGCTTGTGTTGGGATGATCCTGGAATTCACCACATACCCCCTATTTATATTCCATGGAGATGAGCAAATAAGGAAACATGGACTCCTACTTCCAATAGGATTAGGAAAAGATAAGTCCTAATCTTAAAAGGATAACTGATATTTCCTTTTCCAAATAGGACTACCAATGTCCTATATATATGGCCTAGGTTCCCACGAGGAGGGGAACCCATCTAACAAATCTCTCCCTCACCGACGATGTGGGAACTGTTCCAAATCTGCGAGGGAGCAACATCTCTCAAACATTCCAAGCGGCAAAGTCTTTATCATCATATCAGCATCATTGTCATATGTGTAGATCTTGTCAAGTACAAACTTCTTCGATTCTAACACATCACGTCAAATGATATCTGACATCGATGTGCTTCGATCTTGCATGAAATTAGAGTTCTTGTCAAGATGAATAGCACTCTGGCTATCACAGTAAAGTACGTACTTGTCCTGATGAAAATCAAGCTCCTACATGAACTTCTTCATCCATGGCAACTTCTTACGCACATATAGATGCAACGAACTCAACCTCTGTAGTAGATAAAGCAAGACACTTCTGAAGATGAGACTGTCAAGAAACTACGTCACCTGCAAATGACATCATGTAGCCTGATATGGATCTTCTCCCATCAATATCACACGCCATATCTGAATCTGTGTATCCAAGAAGAATAGGATTCTCTGCTCCAAAGCAAAGAGAGTAATCGCTAGTACCTCAAAGATACGTCAATATCTATTTAACTACTTCCTAATGTTGTTTTCTTGGATTTGAGATGAACCTACTAACAGCTCCAACTGCACGAGCAATATCTAACCTCGTACAAACTATGACATACATGAGACTACCTGTAGCTGATGCATAGGGAACTCTTTCCATATCTTTCTTCTCTACATTGTTCTGTGGGCTATCTTTGGAACTTAACTTGAAATGCGATGCAAGAGGGGTGCTAGCTGGCTTTGCCTTCTCCATATGAAATCTTTGAAGTACATTCTTAATGTACTTCTCTTGTGAAAGTTGAAGTTTCCTTACTCCCCTGTCTCGAGTGAACTTCACGCCCAATATCTGACTTGCATGTCCCAAGTCCTTCATAGAAAAAGACTTGTTCAACTCCTTCTTCAATCTAGGAATTCTCTCCATTGTTGCCTACAATCAACATGCCGTCAACATAAAGCAAGAATATGATGAATTCATCACCTGAGAATTTCTTCACGAACACACAATGGTATGAAGTGGTCTTGGAATAACCATGCTCCCCCAAGAACGAGTCAAACTTCTTATACCACTGTCTGGGTGCTTGCTTTAAGCCATATAGGCTCTTCTTCAATCTTCGAACATAGTCTTCCTTGCCTTTGATCGTAAAGCCCTCTGGTTGCAACATTTCGATTTCCTCCTCATGGTCACCATGGAGGAAAGCTGTCTTCACATCCATCAGTTCAACCTCCAAATCAAGACTAGCTGCCAGCTGATAACCAACCTTATAGAAGACATCTTCACTACTAGAGAAAAGATCTCCTCAAAGTCAACTACATTCCTTTGGTTAAAACCTTTCACAACCAACCTAGCTTTGTACCTTGAATTTGTAGAGTATTCATCATGTTTCACTCTATAAACCTGCTTGTTTCTCAATGCCCGCTTGACTTTGGACAACTTGACAAGCTCAAAGGTATGATTGTCATGAAGGGACTCCATTTCCTCTTTCATAGCTTCTACATTTATCTTTGTTTGCATCTTGCAAGGCTTCTTCATAGTCTTCAGGCTCGCCGCTGTCTGACAACAAAATGTACTCATGTGCAGAATACCTGGTGGAGGGTCGCCTCTCCCTCACGGGTTTCTGTGGTGGGAGAGCCTCGGAAGAAGAAGAGATCTCATTGTCATGCCCAACATGATCACTATTGTCATCTACATCATCATCATTAGGAGTGGTGATCTGTGGTACATCCTCCTCATGTCCTGCATATGGTACCTGCTTATATGCATCATCCATCACCACATATGGAGCCCTATGCAAAGGAACTGGCTCCATATCATCTGGATGATAGATTCTCGAAGGAGAGTCCTTAGAAGCCTCTTGGATGTCTTCAATGGTTTGATCTTCAGAGAATATCACATCCCTGCACTTCACCAGTTTCTTATCAACTGGATCATACAACCTGTAGCCAAGCTCATCTTGTCCATATCCTAAGAAGATACACTGTTTTGTCTTTGCATCCAACTTCGACCTCTCATCCTTGGGAACATGCACAAATATGCGGCATCCAAAGATCCACAAATCGTCGTATGAGACATTCTTTCCATGCCAAACCCTGTCAGGAACATCACCATCCAAGGGTACATGTGGAAATAGATTAATAACATGAACAACAATATAAAGTGCTTCACACCAAAAAGAGTTAGGCAACTTAGCTTCAGAAAGGAGACATATGACTCTCTCCATCAAGGTCCTGTTCATTCTATCTGCAACACCATTCAACTGCGACGTCTTGGGTGGAGTCTTCTGATGCCTGATACCATGAGACCTGCAATACTCATCAAACAACCCAATATACTCACCACCATTATCACTGCGGATTCACTTCAGCTTCTTTCAGATTGTCGCTCCATTAATGCATGGAAGTCTTTGAAAACACCAAAGACTTGGTCCTTTCTCTTTAAGGTGTAGACCCAAACTTTCCTGGAGAAGTCATCAATGAATGTAACAAAAGAAAATATACCGTCAAGAGAACTTACTTTCAATGGACCACAAACATCTGTGTGAACAAGCTCCAATGGTTGAATCTTACTAGAAGATGGATGGCTCTTGAAGGAGACTCTCGTATGCTTCCCAGCCAAACAGTGTGTGCATCTCTCCAGCTTCTCTTTCTTGATATTTGTCAGCATATTCTTCCTCACCAAACACTGCAGCCCCTTCTCGCTCATGTGCCCCAATCATCGATGCCACAACTTAATGGATTTTGCATCTCCAGTTACATGTGCAACATCATGGGAGATGGATGCATTCATGATGTAAAGATTGTTGCTATAATTCTTGCCATGAGCAACAACCAAGGATCCTCGAGTAAGCTTCCATTGACTGCCACCAAAAGTGTTAAGGTATCGTTCATCATCAAGCTAGCCTACAGAAATGAGATTTAAGTGCATGTCTGGTGCATACCTCACATCTTTGAGCGGGAACACAACTCCATTGGCATTCTTCAATGCAATACTGCCAATGATAACAATATGGGACAAAGAACCTTTCCCCATCTTCAATGTGCCAAAATCACCAGCTGTATATGAAGAGAAAAACTCTCTCCGAGATGTGACATGTAGAGCAGATTCTCTATCAACAACCCAAGAAGTACCATCTTGTGCGACATTTATCATATTCTCATCACAGACAATGAGGAGCTCATGCTGTGCAGCTGCAGCAACTTGTTCATTCTTTTTGTCTTGCTTGTCGTCGCCATTCTTGTTATCTCTTGAACTGGAAGAATACTTCTTGATGTGTCCTTTCTTTTTGCAACAGTGGCACTCCATATTCTGATATCTATATCTAGACTTGCTTCTGGTATTATCTCTACCTTTATTAGTCTTGGTTCGGCTCCTTCTCCTATTCTCTGTGACAAGAACCTCTGAATGTGAAGAGATTCCTTGAGTTTTTCTTCGCATCTCCTCATTGAGAATGCCAGACTTGACTGTCTCCAAAGAAATGACCCCATTAACTGCAGAATCCGTAAGTGAGACTTGAAAAGTCTCCCATGAATTCGGTAGAGTAGCAAGAAGTAGTAGTCCCAACATCTCATCTTCAAATTTTATCCCAATGCTCGTCAACTAGTTAGTAATTCCTTGGAATTCATTCAGGAAATCTAGTACAGAGCTGTCATCCTTGAACCTCAAGTTTACTAGTCTCTTGAGAAGAAATAATTTTTTACTTCTCATCTTGGAGGCATAAAGATTTTCAAACTTCAACCACAAGATTCTAGCGTGACTTTCATCTTGGATATGGTCGTAGACATTTTCATCAACAAACTGTCTTATGAAGCTACAAACGCTCATGTTCAAACTCTTATTCGTCATCTGTTTTGGCTTCGACTTCTACGTCGAGAACACCGGAAGGTGCATAGCCTTTACATAAAAAATATCCTTCATCTTGTTCTTCCACAAATTGTAATTAGTTCCATTAAGACTAATCATCTTGCTCGAACCAAACTCCATCTTGTAATCCACCATTGAACCTTGCTCTGATACCACTTGTTGGGAACAGATTATCTGTATAAATTGAATTGCAAAAAAATAACCAAAGTCAATAAGCGGATCCTGCACTATATATCAACTACGAGAAAGTATCTTAACCACAAAAAAATCAACCACAGCACGAAGAATTTTTAATGTGGAAAATCCTCAATGTGAGGGGGGAAAACCATGGGGTTGATCACAACCCAAAATCAAGCACTATAATCGAAGTAATCTCCTTTAAGGGGATTACAAAACGCTGGCTCTCAATGCGGTGATACAAATCACCAAATAATGGAGAATAATAGAGAGGAGAAATATCATCCAATTGTAAATCCGTCACCAAACTGTAGGGAAGAATGATGGAGAAGAACTGCTCCAAAGGTTAATCCCTCCAAACTCCTGCGGCAACCATGAACTTTCTTTCATCTTTCTCTCTCTTATTTCTTTCTCGTGCTAGGAGAGCTTGTGTTGGGATGATCTAGGAATGCACCCCATACCCCCTATTTATACTCTATGGAGATGAGCAAATAAGGAAACATGGACTCCTACTTCCAATAGGATTAGAAAAAGATAAGTCCTAATCCTAAAAGGATAACTGATATTTCCTTTTCCAAATAGGACTACGAATGTCCTATATATATGGACTAGGTTCATACAAGGAGGGGAACCCATCCAACAGATTGTGCATCTACATCCACATCTATCAAAGGAAGTTCGTATCCCCAATAATCGATATCTAAGAGAAGATGATATCGGGTCGTTTCCCAACAAGTGGTATCATAGTAGAGTTGGTATCGCTTTCATTCCCAACACCATTTAGTTGAGAGTGAATCTATAACTTTTGATGTAAGACTTCTTGGGAAAAGTTCTATTTCTAAGTTTTGAAGTTTATTGACTATGACGATTGATCTGATGCTCATGTTCTTGATGCTTTCTCCATTGTCCACCTTAAACATCTTTTGCTCCAATGTAAGTGAAAATCAACTTTTCGTATGTGTTAAGAGTGTCTTGGTTGTAGTATACAAAGAGGCTAATCAATCAAACAAAAATGTTGAACAATGAGTTGTTTATCTTACCATGGCAAGTCCTAAGGTCGAACTTAGGGCGAGAATTTCATAACCAGAATGGTTGTATAGGCAATATAGTGATAAGCTATTCCAATGTGTGTTTGTCTATATTTATATTTTTAATTTATTATTTTCTTTTAATTAGTGATTAATTTTAAAAAAATGATCATAAATCCAAGTAGATTTGATACATGTGAGAGATTTTGCTTATATAAAATCACAGAAAATTAATGTTGAAAACATCTTTGAGTTTTTAATATTTTTCACATTTTTGGTGAATTTTAAAGGTGTTTGCATATTTTTTTGGTTTTTTTAAAACATTACTATTTGAAAAAATATTTATATAGGAAAATATAGGTTCTAGTACACATAAAAATACCCAGTAGTAATGGATTTCAAGAAAGGATTTTTTTAAAGAAGGGCATTGTTTGAAGGTAATATATATAATACACAACTATAGCTATTTTATATATTTTCCAAAATTTTCTAATGTTTATATCATTTAGGGAAATTCTTTATGTTTTTGTGATTTTAAAATATATGCATAAGTTTTTTTAGTGATTTTTAGATATGTAATAAAATATAATAAAATACATATATACTTTTCAAGGAAGTTTTCATCCTATTTTTCTATTTTAAATCATATTTTGAACTATTTTAATTTGTATGAGTTTTTATTTTTATAAAATACAAAATTAAGAATTATGGAAAAATATTAAGTGAATAATGAGTATTTTTTTTTGGAAAAATATCATTAAATATGATTAATAAAAATTATTTAATGAATTCAAATAAAAATTAATTCCATGACCATAATACAATGATATTTGATTGCATAAAATGTAACGATAATTAGGCGCATGCAAAACTTGTTAAATGGAAAATTTTCAATAATTCATTCTTTAAAATGATTTCTTAAGCACTTAGATGAATTAAACATTGCAAGAAACTTAGCAAAATTATTAAAAACGCATGACACATGCAAAATTTCTAAATTTAGTCGCAAGGCAATGGAGCTATTCGATACATGCCCCCAAGAAATCATAATAAGTATTTATGCTCCAAAACAAAAAATAAGCTTGTCAGGACTGAAATGGAAAGAAATAAAGAGAAAACAATCATAAATAGGTTGGAGAGGGAGCTATTCACAATTCTTGGAAACTGCCTAAGTTTTTTTCTTGGACCCCCATCGGTAGGTGGTGGGGTTATACTTGTGGTCTTTAAAAACATTCACGAGCATGCATGTAACTTTTTGCCAAGATGTGATCTTTCTCGTTGAACTTTGTACGCGTCATCAGCCTGTAGCTTCTTCCCCGATGGCCTTCCCCTGCGTATGGTGTTGTTGCAGCAGAACTTCGAAAATGAAGTGCTATCCCTGATTGAATGTTACCATTGCTCCAATCCTTGAATTTTCATACTGCTGACGTTTAGAGGTAGTTGCGAACTTCATCTCTAAGTTTTATATAGGATTTTAGGGATGAGGATATGGAATCTTTCGACGAATTGTGGCACTTAGGCTCTCAAATGGTGGAGCTTTAAACGAAGGTTTGGGGCTCTAAGCTTCTTTTAGGGCTTTAATGAAGCTAAAATAAGCAAAGACATGAGCAATTGGGACTAGTATCGGCGAGGAACGTGCAGTGGATCATTCGATATGGTTGGCAAGGTGAATAGTTGATTAGGACAATTGTGTGAGGGTACAAGGAGATAGTGGGGGTGAATTTTTCCTCTTGATGTGGAAGTGGTGTGGTTAGTCATGTGCAATCTACAGAAAAGGACAACTTATCCATGTTACACTTGGGTTATCCATCTCTTTATAAGCTCCGAGCTCCATCTTTAACTTGAAGTGTGAGGCCTGCCAACTTGGAAAGCATTACTAGAGTTATTTTTGTCTTTCTGGTCAAGTTCACTCTATGTCTTTGTTTAAATTGGTCCAACTTGATGTCTAGGGACCAAGCAAATATCTGAACTATCAAGGAATTCGATACTACATTTTTCTAGTTGACAGTTTTTCACATTTTGTGATGATTTCTATACTGAAAACAGGTTTGATATTTATCCTGTTACTGTCAATGAAATATAAAATTTAATGTTGTACTAATGTGAAAACTCTTCATTTTGATAATGCCAAAGATTTTTTCTCACCATACCTACAAAATTTTCCTTCTTTCTGGATTGTGCACCGGACCACACACGCTAATATCTTATAATAGAATGTGGTTGTTGAATGAAAATATTAATTATTCTTGATATTGCATGCACCTTAGTCATGTATTATCATGTTCCTCCCTCCCATTGGGAGAACGTAGTACCCATTGTTGTTTTTCTCATAAACCACACGTGCTCTATCTCTATTCGTGAAAATGTTCCCATTGAGGTTTTCCACATCGGGAAGGTGGTGTTTTTTATTCCTCCTAATGTTTGTAAATGTTTCTTGGTCCATATCCTTGATCCTAGGAAGGACAACTTGGTTTCAGGATTAGTTGTATTTTCTCATGGAAAGTCGAAAATCAGAGAGATATCATTGTTGTGAACTTGTTGGTATCTTTAGATTTATTTCAAATACATATTCCTCTAATAACTTAAATGTTAATATTTGCATGGCTATTATGATTTGTGCACTCAAATAGAATTTATTTGTATTTATGATTGCATGGATATTTTGCATGATTTTATGAGAGGTTTATGATTGCATACGTTTTTTGTTGTCTACGTAATTTATCTTAATTACAAATTATATTTGCTTATGTACGTTGCCTGAATTCAAGACCATTATTGGCTTTTTAATTTGCAACCCAAACGTCAATTCACGTTAAGTTTGCAATGGGTATCACTTTAATTTTTTAAAATTAATTTGGGTGATTTAATTGAAATACTAATTTTGATGGCTGTAACATTGTTTGTGGAAATCCTATATATATGAACCTTTTCATTGCTGAAGAATAGAGAATCTATATACAGAGTATTGCCATCACATATTGAGAGAAAGAGGGAAGCTCATAAATTTATTTTCTCTTTGAGGCTTGTGTATTATTCTCATATCGTGATCTTGAAGGAACGATCTATTGTTGCTCAATAGATCTCGATGTTGGTACGTGCATATCCATTGAGATCTCGCCGTTGTATCCTGGAGAGTAGTCGTACCAATACCGATTGCACCATCGGAATTTCCATGGGGGTACGAATCTATTCTTAAGGTCAGTGCATTTTGCACGCCTCGACAAGTTTGTAGTTCATCTCAACAAATCCGGTATTATCTAACCCTCCTTATTTATATTTATATCCTATTAATTTTACCTACAGAACTAAGGTCATGAAAACATACTATTAGTATGAACATCACCTTATTTAAGCATATTCTCTTCTTTTCATGTACGAGGAGCCATGTGTCTTCTCCTACACACTATCTTTGAGGCTTTTCCAATATTTGTTCATATTTCTAGAGTTTTACAGTGAGATCTAACTCCTGCTCCTCCTACCAAGGCGAATGCTTAAATAGAGATTTTGCGAACTAACAACATTTTGTCTCCTAAAGATACTACTACAAGGGATGACTCACAATGCAGTTCATACACTTATACAACACAATTTCATATACCCTTCAATAACGAAAAAGGTAGTGTACCATGAACTCTGCATTAGTCTCTTTCTCAAGTCATGGAACATCCTATAGATGAATTACCAAAGATCTATCAACAAAGAAGGTATCCATAGCCACATCGAGATACTATGAGGTTCTATATTGGGATGGTTCATCTCAACTCTCGTGGGACATGATTGGTGATAAAACCACTTGGAGATGACAAAGTAGTTGTATCCAGATATATTTTCACATTGAAGTACAACCTGGATGGAACGACTGCCTGTTACAATGCCAGAATAGTAGCTAAAGGCTCTACTCAGACATATAGAGTTGACATCTTCGGTAGCTTCTCCCATGTTGCATTTTTGTTTGATAATGTGTGTTCTTCTCTCAAGTGGCATTGCAACTTGTTTGGTTCCATCACATGCTTGACATAAAGAATACATTATCTATGACAATAATCCAGGTGTCATGCAACAACCTTCATGTTTCATGGCTCGTGGGTGTGTTAGAATGTGTATTTACTAAAGAAGGTCATTTACTACCTTAAACAAAGTCCATGAGCCCGGTTCCACAAACCATCAAAGCTTCTTGGGAGTCTAGGACTATCTAGATTTAGTTAACTCTTCCATGTTTTTGCAAAAGATTGGAAAGTCATATTGGTCATGCTTGTTTATGTGGATGATATAGTGCTTACTGGTGATAACTCCAAGGGCATTGTGGAGGTGCAGAAACAACTGACAGAGCAGGTCGTGATCAATGATCTTGCCCTCTAAGATACTTTCTTTGGATTGAGAAAGTGAGAGCACTTCACTTTAAAGCTCGCTTTTCCCCTCAACCATTAACTATACCACTGTCTTCTAGATGCAATCCCTCTACTTCTAGTCAGATTGGTTTGGAATAAGATTATTACCTTTTATGATGAATAGGGGAACAAGACTTCCTAAAAAATGATTCCCTCTTCTCAAATCTCCCCTCTTCCTCTTCTATGCAATATTCATTTATTTTCACTAGTCTCGATCTTTCATATAGAATCAGAAAGAATAAGCAAAGGAATGATTACATCCCCATGTTACTAGCCTTGAAAAGGCATTATTGCCGGGAGATAACCCTGTTAACTAGATTTTTGGGAGATCAAGATCTAATAAACAAATCAAAGACCATTACATATCTAAATTGATGAGAATATTCTCATATCCAAGTCATTTTGATCTTGAAAATAGTCGCAATGGGTATTAGCGAGTTGGCACGAGTCTTCTTAGGAGTACATGGGGTACCATATATTACCCCTACTCTGTCTATAGTAAGCAAGCCTCTAAAGGATCCCTAAACTCTCTTATGTCCTCCCTACGCATGTACTTTCATAGCCTTCATCCTGATACGCACCACTTTTTTTGTATGCAGTCAAAGCCTATTAGTTTTATCCTTCAATTGCTTTCCTTTCATGTGCATATTCCTCCTCATATCTTTACCGAATGAGTTGAGGTGTCATAGATGTTACATAATCGAAAAAAGAGAAGGCAAGTTGAATTATATTTAAAAGTAGTTGCAACATATGTAAAGGGGAGCTCGATTCATTAGACTTAGTGATACTCCTCATCATTCTATTGTGGCTCCCCTGACGACTGAGGATCCTACTCTTCTACTTTGCCTTGCCCTCTATTTAGACTGATGATTCCATGATCTATTCACAACATCTCGCACGGTTATGATGTATACCATCAACATTAGCTTCATGCCATTATTCTGATCTAGTTCTCCTTCATCCTTAGACTCAAGCCATGATGCCTCCACCTCTGAGGGCATCATTATAGGGCTCGATAGATAATTCGATAAGCCAATGATTTTTTCTGTATTTTAGAGTATGGTTAACCAACATGTTAACTAATTGATTAGAATAAATTGGGTGGGATTTTGTAGTTTTTCTTCTATAGTACCTCGACATGACATGAGCATGAAAGAGGTTAAAGAATTAATTTTCTTTTTATATGGGATAAAAACAAATTATTTTGATTTTTTGTCGAATCCAGATGAGGTCTAGTAGTCTACAAGAAGTATGCCACTAATCAACTATGATAAACTATGATATTTGGAATCCAAACAAGCATGATCCCCATGGACCCCAAGGCACACATCTATGAGCCTAGAGAGATTGGAGACGAATGGTACTACAGGTGGTTTGTTGGAAAAACTACTCTATTGACAATCACATGGTCGAATATATAGCTCAGTTTAGCAAGCTAAGCCACTTTATGGATTCTCCTACTCGAGACCCACTTTGATGCATGTATGGTGGTTCTGAAATACATCTAAGTACTTTCTTGGAAAGCAATTGGTGCTCACCAAAAGGGCCACCTTCAATTTCATAGCTTAGTGTAATGTTTACTATGAAGGATGTGTGGTAGATAGAAAATTCCACTACCAATTTCTGCACATACTTTCTAGGGTACCACACCACTTGGAGTAGCTATCTCTCTTAAATAAATTTCCCATGCATCAATAGAGTCGGTATGGATTCAATCTATACTACAAGTCACTCATACCGTGGTTGTTGAGCTCAAGATTTGACAACTGACTCGCCCTAGGCAATAGTCACATGAGAGAGAAAGGCTATTATCCCTAGGAAGGGTTTTTTTTGTGTGTGTGTGTGCGTGGAGGGGGGGGGGGGGCAAATGAATTTTGGGAAAAATGGAATGGACTAACCTTCTTGAATCAACGACTCGAGGAAGTATATTCTTCCTATCTACACAAGTCTCGTCTTCGACTCGACCTGTCGTCTAGATTCTCAGATCCTCCCTTCCCTTTCATTGCTCCTTTTTCGAAAACTTCTCAAACTCTCTCCATACTAAATATTCCCTTGAATATGTAATGCGCATATACAAATGATTCATAAGCGCATGAACAAGTTCAGGTTCACTACTATTATACAAATGCAAGGGGATCGATGCACATCTCTAGTGTATCCTCAGAAGATCAATATGCTAGTGTATTTACAAACCTCTCGATCGCACACCGTTTAAGAGATGTTCTACTTAGTTGTGGATGGTTAATGTATATGCTCCATCTTTAAGGAGAATGCTGAGAGATATTTTGCTCCCCCCAAGGGCTACACTGATCTTTTCTCATTATGATTGATTCTATTTGGTGTAACTCTAACCCATGACTCTTTTTCTATAACAAGCCATAAGGTATCATATTCTTTCAATAAATTATCTTCTCATTATTAACTAATGCGCAGCGACCCAACCGTGCTTCAAATCATTTTACACGTAATTTCACCTTGTTGTCATTGATACCTTTACATGTCTCTCTTATATATTTTAATGAAACCAAAACTAAGGTTGGTAATATTATTAAAAAAATTAGATGGAAATGAAGAATGCTTTGAGACTCTATTTCAAATATATTCATATTGAATTGCATTTATTTTAGCAATCACTCGTTATGATATTGTTTTTTAGAGAACATGGCAACATCCACCAAACATTATATTCCTACACCTTTAAGTAGGATGGTGTAGCTGAGAGGAAACATCATCATATCCTTGATGTAGCTCGATCATTACTTGTAGTAATGGCCCTTTTACCTTCCAAGGAGACATTGTACTTAATGTTATCTCATGATAAATTGCATGCCTTCCTCCATCTTCGAGGAATAGATACTAGAATAAAAAGGGATACCAACATTATTATTCATTAGTCAATATTCTTATGAGTATGGATGTTACATTCTTCAAATCCATCATGAACTACTCTTGATGCTAGTGAAATGGCATGTCCCTATGTCTTCTCTATTTAGCAATGATTCTACCTTTAAAGAAAAGGTTTTGTTTGGTCTACTCACGTAGAGTAGCTAATCCTAATATTGCACCTATGTGGTCACAATGTCACCTAACCACAAGGTATGTAATGAAAGTAAGATCATGGATATCTTATAACGTTTGGAGGGGAGTGTAAACAGACCGAACCTGAGAGGACTTACATTTTTTAGATTCGGTTCATTTATTTAATGAAGCCTAAACTTGTGTTCAGGTTCGATTCATTTATCTTTGAATCGAATCTGAATTGAACCTATTTTTAATCGAATCGAAACCTAAGCAAATATCGAACTTAAGAATCTCTGATAAGAGGGAGCAAAAAGAAAATATATACGTGACTATAATTATAATGAACATTCACTCATTTTTTCCTTTATCTAACTCTTTTTCATCTTTCAAAAAAACTAGATTAATAACGATTCATCTCTTTGAAAAAAGTTAAATTATAATATATTTTTATATCTATTCAGACGAGGATAAGGATTAATATGGAGATACACGACAAGGTTTATACCTATTTTGTTGATTTAAGGATAAAGAAAAGAAAAGCACTATACATAAATGATAGATGTTGTAACCACGATGTGACTATTTATTTTGATATAGTTTATATTGAAATAAAACCTACTTATCATGTAAATATTCAATTATCTCTAGACAGTTTGCTTATCCTAGAACAAGATCTACTCATCTCAAAATAAGATCCACTTATGAAGATAAGGTCTTGTGTATATGTGTGTATTTATCGAGCTTTTAACGAATCAAACCTAAGCAGCCTATGATTTTTAGGTTCAGTTCATTTATTTAATCAAGCATATGTTCTGGTTCAATTCGTTAATTTCCTAACCGAATCTGAATTGAAGTTTTAGCGAGTCGAATGCATTAGAATCAGCGATGTATCAGCATCTCAATAGTCAATAGCACTCTAGAAAGGTAAATGTGTATGCATTACGTCGTATTTCCAAGTTTGTCTCTCAAGAGAAATTAGAACTGCAAGACCTTTGTGGAAGGGCGTCCAACCATTTCTCCCTACCACCAACAAGATTTTTGAACTTCATAAAGTCAATCAATGGTCTAGAACACAGTATAAAGATTTGGTTCAAAAAAATGACAAGATATTGTGTCTAAAATTTCTTCTTTTTCAGGAAAAGGAGAATGTCGTAATGCTAGTATATATAAATGACACCACACTAACTGGAGACCATATAAATGGATTATTATTTACAAAGAAGCATCTTAATGAGCACTTTGTTATAAAAGACTTAGACAAACTTCGCTACTTTCTAGCCATTGAGATTGCCAGGAATGCTCGACACCTGATTCTTTCACAAAGAAAATAGAAAATATGTGACAAATCCTCCACAAGGAATTGCAATGCCATTTCCTATGGATACAAATGCACATCTATATGACAACTCCTGTCACTCATCTGAACTTATTGATGCAAGACAATACAAGTGTCGAGTATGTCGACATCGTGATATTTCTTTTGCAGTCAATCCCACTAGCTGGTTCCTAGACACATGATGACATGCGCACGAGAACACAACAATGATGATATGAAGTCTACTCTAGGCAAGGACCTTCTACTTACATTTTGCAATTATTCCCACTCATATCATGGTCACTAGAAAGAGCCCCAAAGAAGTCACCCTAACACAAAATAAGAAAAACTCTTTTTCACTAACAAGTTGAATGTGGCACGTAAGAAACTTACAGAGCACAAACCAGCAATATTGAGCGCTATTTTACAACATTCAAATTATTGAATATGCAAGCATCAATCACTATCCCAATTGACAAAATCATGTGCATTTCACATTTCATGGAATCAAAACTGAAGAGGTTGATATGTACTGAGAACAAAATGGGACACTTGAGCGATGATTTAATTGTGGTATTGTTATCATCTCCAACTAGGAAGATGCCTCCTTGACCAGAGAGATGTCACCACTCACCAACTGATTCTTTGTTACTACCATCTTCAGACTAAGTTCCACTTTTCTCACCAGAAGATGCTCCGAAAGCGCCTCGCAGAGGGATAAGGAGGAGAGGTCAGTGGAGTTTCACCATGAGGTATACGAGACTGAATGGAAAAAGGCTTCCTGCCAAAATACACAGCCTTGAATGAACCAAACTGGGATCTCAATAAGAAAAAAACATCCAGATTAATGTCAGAACTACTAACAGTGAGTAAACTTGGTTAAAGGTAAAGTTTCTTAGAACAGTGGAAACGTTTTACAAGGTTATAGATAAGAAGCACAAAACACATTCCTATAGATGTTCTGAACAACAT
The DNA here is from genome assembly GCA_037367405.1 of Ottelia alismoides. NCBI lineage: Eukaryota > Viridiplantae > Streptophyta > Magnoliopsida > Alismatales > Hydrocharitaceae > Ottelia > Ottelia alismoides. Next base: position 233,944 of record JAZKJV010010752.1, read on the forward strand.
TAAACATCCAAGTTAATTTGGATATTATGCTATGAAGCAGGTGATAGACACAAAGAATGCTAAAATATACCTGTTCTTCCATTCATTGCTGTGCTTAGGAGCTACTTTCACGGCACCTTTTTGGCTTTGACTTAATATGAAAGGATTTTCTCATTTACACTTGATAGAATAACTCTATAGTTTCATTATCAAATTATGCAAGCTGACAAAATCATCCAATGTCAGCTCCTCTGGCCGTGACTGCAATACAAAACTGAAAATGATTAACATAAAGAGAAATAGTCACAAGAAAAGTAGCAGGGGGCAAGTGATAACTCACTGTAACAGGGAGACCCACGATCTGGAGCGCATTCTCAATCTCAGATGATGAACAGAGATGCACAAGTGATTTTCTCAGCATTTTACGCTTACCATTGAAAGCAGAGTTCACCTACATCTAGCAAAGCTCCTTTTAGATGACATGTGGCAGAGTATTTTCAGTAATTAACAAGGCACTCCCTACAGAATCCTTTAGCTAGAAAAAGGCTAATAACATGCATACAAACTACATATACAACTGCTATGAAGCTTTGGGAAAAAAACTGCTACGGCGAAATAAAAAGACGCATGCTTATCTAGTTGAGTTTCATTCAACTATCAAAGGGAAGTTTATAAGTTACATGCAAGTATCAAAAGAAAGTTTATCTTCTAGATCCTTCGTGGAACAAGAAAGACCAAAAAACCATTGCCATCAATTGCATGATTACTATTCTAATTGCTGCAAGTACTTGTAGAGTTCACATCCTCTGAAATCTTCGTATTGGTTAGACTTATGTAATAAGTTAGACGGGTAATTAGATGTCCCCAAAATCCAAGTACTATTATCTGGTTGAATACAATATTACTTAATGTTGGGACTTCTGTGAGTCTCAGGTCTTTGTATAGACCCTGTGGAGAAATATTTGTGAACGAATGCAATGATTTATTCAAGGCTATATGATTTCTTATATATCATGAAATCCTAGAGCACTGTTGGAGATAATTAGATAATATGCCTCGAAGTGTTACATGACTCAATAAAAAAATAAAGAGAAGATAATTAAATAGCTTCAACAGTCCCTCTCATGTTGGAGCATATCTATCGATCACACCTAACTTGGAAGTCAACCATGATAAGTGTTTCATCGGCATGACCCTTGTGAATATATTTGCAAGATCAAGGTCCATGGAGATATGTGAAGTAGTGATCTTCCCTCCTCATACTGCATCGCAAATAAATGTCAATCAACTTCAATGTGCTTAGACTTCTCATGAAAAACAAGATTGGTGGCAATGTATGTAGCGGACTTGTTGTCATCGTACAACGAAACATGAGTAGTAGCATAAAGTCCAAGCTCCTGTAAAAAGGATACTAACAAGGTAATCTCACAAGTGGCTTGAGCCATCACTCTATATTCAACCTCTGCACTCGATCTAGAAATGGACCGCTTCTTACTTCACCATGCAACAATGTTCCCCTCAATAAACATGGCATAACATACGGTAGATTGTCCGTCCTCAAGAGAACTAGCACAATCAACATCTGAATAGGCGATGATGTCAGTGTGGCCGTTAACCCCATAGAAGAGGCCATTTCTTGGGGATTCCTTCATGTATCGAAGGATCAAGAGAACATCCTGTCAATGATTGTAGTAAGGCTTCTCCATGTGCTGGCTACCTCTGCTCACATCATATGATATATCTGTTATGGTAACAATAAGGTAAAGCAGTTTGCCCACTAGATTTTTATATCATGTAGTATACTCAGAAACAGGATCAATATGTTAAATATGTTTCCACAACTCTGATGGGATGTCAAATGGTTTGCATCCAAGCAAGCTAGCCTTTGTAAGAATATCCACACAATACTTCCATTGCGATAGGTGTAGTCCTTCTGTAGTGTGTATCACCCCAATGCTAAGGAAATATCTGAGTTGACCAAGTTGGAGACAAACACCTTCTGGAGGAAAGCTTTGGTCTCTAAAATGCATGCTTCATCATCACCAATAATTACTATGCCATCAACATAAACATCTGATATCATGGTGCCAAAAGTTCATCATGTAATGAACATCCGATGTCATCCTATGGAAGCCAAGTGAATTGATTTCAGAGGTTGGCATGTCAAGCTCGTGGACTTTACTTTATGCCATAAATGATCTAACAGAGTTGTCATATACGCTCCCTCTTGATGTAGTAACCAGGTGGTTGCATCATGTACACCTCCTTAAGGTCACCACCGAGAAAAACATTCTTCACATCTAGCTGGAAGATGAGCCAATTCCTATTGGCAGTAACAGAGAGAATATCACGAATTAACCCCATTCAAACCATCAGAGAATGTCTTAAAATAGTCCACGTCATAGGTATGAGTAAATCCCTATGCCATGAGTCTCGTCTTTAATATGTTAATGGTGTCATCAAGAGACTATTTGGTCATAAAGATACATCGACATGCAATTGGCTTGACGCCATGAGGACACAACAAAAGATCATGTGTGTCCCTAGAAAGTAAACACATCCATCTCCTCATCCATGACCTTTTTCCAATCGTGGTCCTGAAAGGAACTATGATGATCACGAATAGTAGTCATAGCCATAAGAGCATATGTAAACCATATGTCATGATTAGATAGAGTGTCAATAGAAGTAAAATGTGACAAGAATATAGTACATTGTCTTTTTGTTCTTTGCAATGCTCTAGATGGTTCTGGTGGAGTATCTGGAGTAGTATTGTTGAAGAAGGCGCATTATCCTGCAAAAAAGGAACATGTAATGGTATGGAGTCAAATTGAACAATGTGTTTCCTTTTCAAGACAATGAAGGCGGTAGAAGTTCGAAGGGTATGTCACTGACAGATTGAGTAAAGTAGCTAGTCCGTCCAAAGACGACTACATCAGCAGAAACATAGTCGCGATGACTAGTAGAGTCATGGCACCATACCCATTTTGGGTTCGAGAATAGTCAAGGAACACACACTTGATTGTACGACGATACGATTTATCAATAGTATGAAAGTTATGAACAAAGGTAGTTTAACTAGAGATTCTCAATGGAAAACTGAAGGCTTCTTCATTAATATACAAAAGTGAGAAAGGAGTTACCCCATTGAGAACGGAAGAGGGGACTCTATTGATGGAATCAAGGTTGCAGAAAGCGGTAGTCGGTATTCAGTCGGCGGGGTCACCTACTAAGGATTAGTCAGCAATCGGGCGACTAGTCGGAATTAGTCGGTCAATAGTCGGTTTTGAATTTTTAATTATTTTAAATATATAAATCAGTTTTTTATACATATATTCGTATGTATATACATATATTTGTACATTTTATATGACATCATGATGAAACAAAAGAAGTAATTGACTTTAAATATAACATTAAGCATATTAGAATATGTTTGCTTTAAAAAAGTGAAAAACAAAAAAAAATAAAAAAGGTTGTTGTAAAAGTCGGCCGATTAGTCGGCCGACTAGGCCGACTAGTCGGCCAGACTAGTCGGGTGGACCGACTAAGGGCCGACTAGGCCTAGTCGAGTTGGCTACCCCCCCAGACTCGACTAGTCGGACCGACTAGTCGGCCTAGTCGGCCGATTTTTGCAAGCTTGGATGTGATAGGTGGTAGTGAGAACGACATCCTCCCAGTAGGTCTTGGGAACACTCATATGAGTAAGCAAGGTATAAGCAATGTCTAGAAGGTGGTAAAGTTTCCTTTTCGCTACCCATTTTGTTGTGAGGTATATAGGCATGAGATATAGTGAAGGGTTCCCAGAATGACAAAGAAAGATACCATCTTGTTGACGGAAGTCAAGAACATCGCCAAACCTGTTAGTCTGAATACAAGTAGAGAAAGATGTTTTAATAAACTGAAAGGACTTGACAATTTTATTAATATATGATTGTCCTTTTAATAAATAAACCTAAGCAGATCTTCTATAATGATCCACAAAGACAACAAAATATATGTGACAACTTATAGCATGGAGCGAGCATGTGTCCCCAAATATCACAATGGATTGAGGAAAAAAAGACAATCGATGTGGCTCGACCGTAGGTGGAAAAAAGATCAGATGATGTTTACCGAACTGACAGGCTTCGCACTCAAACAACTTCAACGATGACAGTTCGAAATATCTAGGAAAGAGCTCTAGCAGAAGGATGACAACAACCACAAATGCCACGAGAACGGGTCAAGAGAAACAAATATAGTACTAGCAAAAGTAGAATCAACATGTATATCTAAATAGTAGATGTTCTTCTCAGGTCCTACCACAAATCTGCATCGTTCGGATATCCTGAAAACATCAATACAACTTGTAAAAAATCACTCAACAGTTCACTCAGCACATAGTTTATGAATATATAATAAGCTTAACGGAAAGTCATGAGCACAGTAAACTCCGGAGATCCTAAGCTTGGAGGAAAACTCTGTAGTCCCAATGACGATAACTAGAGAATGGGTACCGTTGGTTAGCCGAACCGACTTCATAGCAGGAGAGGGTTGAGAGGAGGTCAACGGACTATATTTGTCTGCCAAGTGAGTAGAAAAATGGAGTCAATAATCCTTGTTGGTGTCGTAATAGAAGACGAGTTGGCTACAATACCTAAGTAGTAGCTAGGTACACAGAAGTAGTAGTCTCACCAGGAGTAGAGTTTTGTAGCAGTTGCATTATGCAAGAGTAACATGTGGCGGAGAGTTGGAATGTTTGTCCATTGGAATCCTGATCAGAGTCTCTATCCCAGTCGCATCATAGTCAGATGGCGATGCAACATTGGCCTAATGTGGGAAACCAAACATCACCCAACATCGTTTAAAAGGATGGTTTCGTTGCTGACAATGAATGCAATGAGGATAACCATAACTACAACCACGCCCATGACCAGAATCGCGACCACAACTGCAACCATAATCATGACCAAATCCTCTACGAAAAATTGTGCCGATAGCCTCTTCCAGAGGAGGCAAGGAAGGCAAAGTTCTCTGCATGATGTAGAGAAGAGGTACAACCGGTAGAAGTTTAAAGCTCCTGAAGACGATCAAAGATGATCCTGATAGATAGCAAAGTATCAGATGTAAGGAACCGATCCTTCACATTCTGATAACGGGGATGTTGACTGATAAGAAATCTTTATACTTGCCACTCGAATTCCTGTGTCATGTTTCATACAACATGTCGATTGAAAGATGGCAAGTTCCTCGTAGAGACCAGTGTAGAGAGAAAATAATGAGTTGCATATTCATGAGGCCCTAGGATTTTCTTATATAGAGGAAAAACCCGATGGACAAATTACGTAAAGAAGATGGAAAGAAAATAGAATACATAAAAGAAATAAAAGATAATTAATATCTCAATAGTCCCCCTCAAGCTAGAGCGTAGATATCAATCATGCTCCACTTGGAACAACATCTCCGGAATAGCCCTCTAGCTAGGGCCTTGGTGAACACATTTGTTATTTGATCTCTTGTGCTAACATGAGTGGTGGAGATGAAGCCCTTCCGAATCATGTCTCTGAGTGTAGTAACCGTCTACCTCGATATGCTTGGTTTTTTCATGGAAGACATGGTTGTTGGCAATGAAGATGGTAGTCTGATTGTCGCATTGGAGGAGCATGGGAGGAGGCACTTCAATTGCTAGGTCAGTAAGAACATATCTGACCCATGTCATATGTGTACTTTATTGTGCCATGGCTCTGTACTGTGATTCTGCACCGGATCTGACAACCACCGTCTACTTCTTGCCCTTCCATGACACCAAGGAACTCCTTATGAACATTGCAAAGCCAGAGGTAGACTTCCTATCCTTGGGGTACCCCGCATAATCTACATCTGCTGAAGCTATAAGAGCAAGGGATGTGCCTCTGCGAAATAGAAGACCGGTGCCAGATGAGGTCTTTAGATACATCAAAATCATTTAGACTGCATCCATATGTGCCTGTATAGGATGCTTCATGAACTGACTCACTCTGCTCACTACAAAGGATATATTTGGCCTATTGATGGTCACATATAGGAGCTTTCCAATGAGCTCCATGTAACCCCTCTTGTCTACATCCTAAATGTCATCATCGTACAACCTCATGCTGCAGTCCATGGGAGAAGTGGCATGCTTGCAATCTGCCATGCATGCCTCAGAGAGAAGATCTGTAGCGTACTTCCTTTGGGTCATCACAAGACCTCACTAGTTCTCAGTAAACTCCAGCCCAAGGAAGTGACGTAGACTGCCAAGGTCCTTGGTTACAAACTGTTGGCCTAGGAAATCCTTGGCAGCCTGGATGTCATGCTCATCATCTCCTGTAACAATGATATCATCAACATAAACAATTGTGGCAATTATACCTCTCTGAGACCTCTGAACAAACAATGAATGATTTGCAGTTGATCTCACGGACCTGTGTTGATTTATCAAATCCGAGAGCTTCAGAAATCGTGCTCTTGGACTCTTTTTAAGCATAGACTCAAATTTCAGCGAAATTCGATCGAATTTCTGTCAAATATTGATATCTCGTCGAAATCGAAATCCGACCGAAATGGCCTAAATGACCGAAATATGGGGGTCCTAGTATAAAAAATGATCGAAATGACCGAAATTTCGGTCGAATTTCTACCGAAATTCTGTTTCGGTCGGTCACCGAAATGGTGACCGAAACCGATATTTAGGGCCCTTGTTTTTAAGGCCACAGATCGCCTTGTGAAGTCAGAAAACCTTTTAAAACTCCCCGTCAGCAGCGAACCCCAGTGGTTGGGCATGTAAACCTTCTCCTGCAGGTCACCATAGAGAAACACATTCTTCATATCAAGTTGATAAAGGGGTCAATCTTGTGTCACTGCAACAGAAAGAAGGATCCATATTTGTAGAATGCCGAGCTACCAAAGAGAAAGTATCATGATAGTCCACCCCATATGTTTGGGTGAACCCATAAGCCATAGGTCTCACCTTGTAGCGATTTACGCTACCATCTTCTCGATGATTCACCATAAACACCCATTTGCATTCTACAACAGATGCTCATGTAGGAGCTACAACAATGCTCCATGTGCCATGTGACCATAATGCACTCATCTCCTCCTTTATGGCAAGACACAACCGATTGTCATGTATCACCTCCTGATATGTCGGTGGTATCTCCATGGCTGACAGTCCCACGACAAACCTCCTGAAGTCCTTTGAGAATCATTCCAAGGAAACATGAGATGCAAGAGGATATGTAGCATAAGTACGTCTCTGCTTCCGCAGAGCAATAGGCAAATCCAAATCACCAGCCTCCTCCTCAACCTATAAACTACCCTCCAGAGAGGTACATGTTCATCCTGTAAAGAATCCTGGTGTAAGGAAATCACTAGTGTCGTCAGTAGAAACAATGTGCTCCTTACATGAGGTGTGCTGGATGATGGAGAAGGCTCATGAGCAGGAGTTGTGTGAGGTCTGTGAGCATAGAAATATGGTAACGGATGGGCTAAGATGTTGGGTGGAGGTGCAGATGTAGGCACTGGAGGAGGTGGTGGTGGTGTAGGTGATAGAGGTGGTGTAGGTACTGGAGGTGGTGCAGTCGTAGGAGGAGGCATATATGCCTCCTCTCCAGAGTCAGACGGAGTCAACTTGTCACATGTAGGAGAGAAATACATAATAGACTCAAAGAAGGTGCCATCTGCACTAACATAGCACTTCCATCGAATCGGATCAAAACAACGATACCCTTTTTGGTACGTGAGTAGCTTACAAAGACATACTTGACAGCTCTAGGAGAGAGCTTGTCACAACCATGCGTCAGATTGTGCCCAAAAACAACAGAGCTAAACACAAGGGGTATAAGGAAGAACATGTCCCTCTCGGGAAACGCAATCGAGAAAAGAACCTCCTCTTCTAAGACAGAAGATGGCATGTGGTTCAACAAGTAGCAAGTAGTGGGGACCACATCACACCAAAAAGAGTGAGGAGCACAACTCTAGATCAAAAGTGCCCCGATTACATCAAGTAAGTGATGGTGTTTGCATTCGGCAACACTATTCTGCTGAGAAGTACCGGCATACGAGGTCTGGTGTACAATGCCAAGAGATCTGAAGAATTCGAAGAGTTGTAATGTGCAGAACGCTAAGGCATTGCCAGAGCAAATAAACTTGACAGTAGCAGAGAAAATGTTCTTTATTAAATTAATAAAAGATTTAATGACAAACCCAACTTCAGACTTAATTTTCAATAGAAAAACCCAAGAAAGTTTAGTATAAACATCTACACCAACAAGAAAAAACGATGCCCATAGATATCGAGAACGCGACCGGGACCCCAAATATCTAGATGAACATCTCAATAAATGACCATTGCTACGACTTTGACGACCAGGGAAAGAAGAGCGATGATACTTCCCAAGCTGGCATACATCGCACTGGAAGGAAGAACACATGGAAATCTGTGGAGGACATGACACAACTTATGCATAGAAAGGTGGTTAAAACGAAGATGCCACAGGTAAGGAGAGATTGTTCCAACGGGAACTATAGAGGCACCGACACTGGGAGACTAGACCAGTCTGTAGAGCTCTTGTTGCTCACGACCACATGAAATCACCCTACACGTGAGTATGTCCTGGAAAAAAAGAGTAGAAGGATAAAAATGACACAACAATGCAGATTCTTCATTATCTGACTAATAGAAATCAAATTCATCTGAAAATCAGAAGCATTTTAAGCATATAAAACATTCTGTAGGCGCATAAATGGCATCGAATGCACCTCCCACTATCATATTATGGGTAAGTAAACCTCGTTCACAATAACGACCTATTTACCGGGGGGTATAGATCTATAAGAACTGGATTGTGCTCTGTCTCCACACAGATGTCGAGAAGCACCAGAGTTCATGATCCACTATGTCATATCTACCCTGCTACAATTGGTAAAAACATAGGCTATACTTGAGGAGCTCGAAGAGGCTTTAGCAACGGGTGCAACATCTGGGGAACCTATAATAGTGTCAACGTCATGAGTCATAATTTCCCTTAGACGGAGACAAAATTGTCAAGGTGTGAATCTATTTGAGGAGTCAAACTATCTGCGGGCTCAATCTGCTCAGCCACATGAGAAAATGCAGGGTATCTACGTTTCTGATAGCATGTACCCTCAGAACGGTTTAGACAATGGTTGTTGAGATAGATGTTTTTATTTGTCCTTTACTTATATTTACTTATTCTTTTGTCAACTTTATTTAATTTTCTCTTAGGATTTTTCTCCTATATAAGAGAGCATTGTGATCTCAATGGAATATAATTCTTTTTCTTTTCACATGGTATCAGAGCGACGGTCCTAAATCAGAGCATGTACCCTAGCTGTCCCTTTCCTCACCTAAGCCCTAGTGGATGCTACTCCTTTCCCTCTCTCAACCACAGTTGTCGCCGCTATTGCAAGCCTGAGCAGCCGCTGCTACTTCCGCCATCGAGAAGACGCAGTAGCAACAACAATCTGCCATCGAGAATCTATGGCCTTAAGCAGACACCGAGAGCTTGGTTCCAAAAGCTCTCAGATTTGTTTGAGAAGCAGGGGTTCAAATGGTCGAATGCAGATCACTCTCTTTTTGTACAGAGAACCCCCAGAGGTATGACTGCTATTACGATGTACGTTGATGATATACTTATTACAGGAGATGATATGCAGGGAATAAAGAGGGCGAACAAACTTCTGGGTCGTGAATTTGTTACCAATGATCTAGGAGCTCTTAGATACTTTATGGGATTAGAGTTTGCCAGAAATCAACAAGGTCTTGTGATGACTCAGAGAAAAAATGTCACTAACTTGTTAAGTGACACAAGTATGCTTAGATGTCGACCTGCAACAACACTCATGGATCCAAGCATGAAGCTCTATGATGATCATACTGATGAGGTTGACAAGAGAAGATATAGGGAACTAGTGGGAAAGCTTCTTTATGTTACCACTACCAGACCCGATATTTCGTTTGCAGTTAGTCAGGTTATCTAGTTCATGGAACAACCTCGTCATGTACAAATGGATGCTATACAGATGATATTAAGATATCTTAAATCATCTCCAGGTGCATGATTGATATTTAAAAAGGGTGGCACTATTACTATCTCAGCATGTGCAGATAAAGACTATGCAGGGTGCCCCAAGGAAAGGAAGTCCACATCAGGATTTGCTATATTTGTTGGAAATTCACTTATCTCATGGAAAAGTAAGAAGCAAACTGTTATTGCTAGATCTACCGCTGAATCTGAGTATAGAGCTATGGCACAAGCATGTATAGAAGTGATGTGGGTTCGAGCAATCCTAACAGATCTACTCATAGATGTCCTCTCCCCATGTCGTTGGAACGTGACAATCAGGTTGCCTTATTCATTGCCAATAATCATGCATTCCACGAGAGGACAAAGCGCATTGAGGTCGATTGCCACTACATATGTGACATGATCCAGAAGGGATTCATTTCTACATCCCATGTCCTCTCAGGGGATCAGACGACAGACATTTTCACCAAAGCCCTACTTAGAGGGTCCTTTCAGAAGGGTTCATCCAAGTTGAGCATGATAGATATCTATGCTTCATATTAAGGGGAGTGTAGAAATATTTCATATTTATATATCTTTGTATCTATTTTCTTTTCCCTCTGTCTACTTTATGTAATTTTCTCATATGTTTCTCCCTATATAAAAGAGCCTGGGGCTCAAGGAATAAAACAAGTTTCTTCTTTTTTCCAACAACTTTTAACGATTTCGTAGGCGGACAAAAGATTTATGTCCTTTCTCAAGGATATCAACAATGACTATGATACTTGTCCAAAAGAAAATTACTAAGTCACGGACTAGTAGTCCAATAATCTTGTACAGTCAATTGCATCTAATCCACTTTATAATAAGATTACCAAGGATATGTGGGAGGAGCTTCCTCATACGTACTTCGAACAAGCAATCAAATCATGAGGTTTTGAATGTTGATATCGATATTGTATCGATGAATGCGATCATACCAACATTAATGCATCGGATCCCATCAGAAATCCGAAGTTAAGCATGCTTGGGTGAGAGTAGTACTAGATTGGGTGACCACCTGGGAAGTTCTCGTGTTGCGCCCATAATTTTTAACTCAGCCATAGCCGGTCCCAAGCCCAGGTAAATGAGGACTGTTAGAGTATTTGGTTGTGCGTCCATTGAGTTGTAACATGGTAAATGGATCCTGTAGAATATCCATTTACCCCATCCATGTGTTTAGTCTCACATCGTCTAGTGGTGGGACTTGGAGGCTCTGGAGAGGCTATATAAGGAGCCCCAGACCTCCTGTATCCATTGAGAAAGTCAATAAACAAACACGCCCAATTTGAGGGCTTCTCCCGTGATTTCATCCCGCTCCTCACGGAGTAGGGTTCCACGTAAAATCATGGTGTTCCATGTTCTATCTTTCTTGTGTATGCTCTGTTTATCAATCGCTTCCGCATTCTTCATATTTTACATGGTATCAGAGTGTGTTCGATTCTCGAGATTTTTCATGTTATTTATTTTTCGAGATTCGATGTATATGTTGAAGATGTGTTCGTGAAGTTCATATACTGTTCAAGAAAGTTTGTTCGAGCAAGGGCCCAAGATCGACGCATATCAGGTCACCGTACTCGATGCATCTCCAGGGGGCGATTTTCCCTAAGACCGCATGACACAGCAGTGCGACATCTCATGTTCCAGGCGAAGGCGTGGCACCCTGCGTGCTCCAGGCGAAGGCGCGACACTCTTGCAGCCGGAGATCTGTAATGCCGCAGTCCCAGTGCCGATCCCTCTCCAAATCATCTCCAAGATGCATCGCAACAGGTAGCGCTCCCCTTCTTCCAGATCTGCTCGATGCGCATCTCCATCAGGCGCATCGGCCACACAGGCGGCCCCGATCTTTCGTTCGCGCACCCCTCTAAGTTGGCAGCATCCTCAACAAACTCCATGATCCAGCCACCCGAGCCCTAACATGGCGGCATGCAGAACCCTAGTACACCTCAGAGGCGGCGCCGTGACCCCCCCTTCCTCCCTCGCGCACGGGTCTTCTGCAGGTGGCGATCCCTCCTGGCGGCGATCAGCCTCCTTCCCTCCATTTTCTCCAGCAGCATGCGACGACATGCTCGCCCCAGTGCGCCTTCACGTGCAGCCATAGCGGCGGCGGCATTTTTTTTGTTCCCTGCAAGTGGAACCCTAACGCACCTTTTTCTTCTATTAAAAAAAATAAGGGAGGGGGAGTGTATTGTAATGCCCAAATGGGCCGACGCTCCATTCGAAAAAGGGGGCAGGACGGTTATTATTAAAAAAACAAAATCTGAAAAAAACCCCACAGTTTGGACTTGAGAGAGATTTCAAACAAAAAAAGAGAGACAGAGAGATTGAGCCCTATGGGCTGTATCAAAAAAAAAGAGAGAAAAATGAGAAAAAAATGAAGAGGTCGCGTACAAAAAAAATCGTACGCAAAATAAAAAATGTGATGGCTATTAAAAAAAGGAAATAGCCAGAAAAAATAAATATCGGCATTTGAGATTTTTTTCTTTCCCCCCCATTTATGTATCTCTTTGTCTTCTCCCAACTTGGTCGATGTCTTCATTCCGACCAGTATGGGAGAAAGGGGGAGTATATGTGTAGAGTCACATGTCATGTTGCAGATTCAGATTTCCAGACCGGTCAAATTTTTCAGACTCTACAATTTTCAGATGAAGATTCTCCATGCGCAATTCCAGACTCGAAGTTCAGATTTCGAGTCCCAGTTTGATGCGCAATTTCAGACTCGACAGGTTGGTCAGAGCCCAAGATCGAGGCACTCCATGTTGAGGCCCATTTTCGAGATCTCTAGAGAGAGACTCCACTTTCAGACACGCACATGGATGCGGTCATTTTCAGATGTGCATATGTTGCCATCATCAGTTCGAGGTCCCCATCATTCTTGTTGTTGTTCGGCCAGAGTTTTCATGTGAGCCATAGGGACTCCAGAGCAGAGGACCATTCCCTATGCCATTGAGGGCAAGGGTTTTCATGTGGTATCATAGGTACACCAGAGCAGTGCACCATTCTCCGAGCCAGATGGGAGAGACCCAGTTCTCCGACGAGGAGACTTTTCAGACTCCATTCTCCAACGACCGTGGACTCCGACGAGGATTGCACATCCACAGCCTTTTTTCAGTTAGGCCCTTTTCAGAGATGGAGCAGTTGTCCACATTATTGTGGCAGGCCAGAGTACTCCGACGAGGAGACTCATTTCAATTGCAGTGACTCTGACAGACGCAATTCAGAGCACATGCTCTCCGACAAGGAGATTCAGAAGACTCACACTCCAGTCCGTTCGTCCTCCTCACTTGCACGGCATGAGAAGCAACGTCCTCGACTACAGCAATGTGCGCGTTGGGTTGATATTGTCCGTAGTGTCCTGTAGCATTGAGTTGAGTCTCTTTCTGTTTGTCCAAGCTGAGCATTGCATGCTCCAGCTTGAGGGGGAGTGTTAGAGTATTTGGTTGTGCGCCCATTGAGTTGTAACATGGTAAATGGATCCTGGAGAATATCCATTTACCACATCCATGTGTTTAGTCCCACATCGTCTAGTGGTGAGACTTGGAGGCTCTGGAGAAGGTATATAAGGAGCCCCAGACCTCCTGTATCCATTGAGAAAGTCAATAGACAAACACGCCCTATTTGAGGGCTTCTCCCGTGATTTCATCCCGCTCCTCACGGAGTAGGGTTCCACGTAAAATCATGGTGTTCCATGTTCTATCTTTCTTGTGTATGCTCTGTTTATCAATCGCTTCCGCGTTCTTCATATTTTACAACAAGGACGGTTGCGTTAGGTAGCCGACAACCAGCGTAAAACAGTCAGAGACAACTTCCTAAATATTACTTTTTTTCTAAAAAAATACTATTTAAGAAGTTGCCTCATGACAGTCGGATCTTCCAACATGGATTTAAGCAAACATACATATTTCGTTGGGGCGTTCCCTACTTGCAACGCGTTTCATCGCCCGAATGCAATGAAATTTGGCAAGGGTCGCTACATCGCAGCTGGATGTAGTTCAAAATTTGCAAGGGTTCTCGCATGAGGAACACATGCGGGTAATTAAGCTAGTTCCGCTGCATCACCGCCCGGATGCAATCCAAAATTTACAAGGGTTCTCGCATAATGGATGCATGCGAGTAAAGAAGTTAATCCAAAAATGATTACAACGGAAGTTGCGGATTGGTAATTGGAATATTGACACTTTAACTAGAAAGTTGATGGAGATAGTGGATACGATGGAAAGAAGGAAGATTCATATACTATGTCTTCAAGAGACTAAATGGGTTGGAGAGAAAGCAAGGGAGATTGAGAAGACATGCTTTATACTTTGGTATTCAGGTAAAGATAAGGGTAGAAACGGTGTTGGAGTGGTTGTTCATAAGGATCTGAAGGACTGTATGGTTGAGGTGAAAAGACTCGGGGATCGAATTATTTTGCTAAAATTGGTGCTTGAAGAAGAAATTCTGAATATCATCTCAGTTTATGCACCGCAAATTGGTTTAGATGAAATCACTAAACAAGTTTTTTGGGAGGATTTGGATAAGAGTCTACAAGGAATCCCACAAAGAGAGATGATTTGCATCGGTGGAGATCTTAATGGACATGTGGGAAAAGATGCTTCAGGGTATGCTAGTGTTCATGGAGGATATGCTTTTGGGGATAGAAATGAAGAGGGAAAAGTCATCCTGGATTTTGCAACAGCATATGATCTTTTCATAGCAAACACTCTTTTCAAGAAGATGGAGGAACATTTAATTACTTATAAGAGTGGTCCAACTAGAACACAGATAGATTACTTTGCGTTGAGGAGAAGAGATAGGTTGTGTTGTAAAGACTGCAAAGTAATCCTAGGAGAGAGTTTGACAACCCAACATCGTTTGTTAGTCTTGGATGTACAAATGAAAGGGTTGGTAAAGAAAAGGAGGGTTTCTAAGATAAGTAGAACTAGATGGTGGAATCTTCCACTGAAGCAAGCGAGCTTCAGGGAGAAGGTTTTAAAAGACTTATCTCGGAATTGTAGCGGTAGTGCAAACGAGATGTGGGAGGCAGTAGCATGTTGTACCCGAAAGGTAGCCAAAGAGATGCTAGGCGAGTCAAAGGGAAGAGCTCCATATCAAAAGGAGGCTTGGTGGTGGAGTGAAGGGGTGCAAGAAAAGCTAAAAATAAAAAGAGCTTGCTTTAAAGCTATGTCTAAGGATAGAAGGAAACTGTCACAAACTACAAAATAGCGAAGAAGGAAGCAAAGAAGGCTGTAAGTGAAGCTAAGTCAAAAGCTTATGAAGTTTTATATAAAAATCTCGACTCTAAGGAGGGACAAAAGGATATATTCAGGTTGGCCAAAGCAAGAGAAAAAAAAACAAAGACCTTTCTCAAGTAAGATGCATTAAGGACGAGGAAGGTCATGTGCTTGTTACTCAGAAGGATATAAAGACTAGATGGGAGCAGTACTTCCATAAACTTTTCATTGGGGAAGGAAATAGAGATATCACTTTGGGTGAACTAGCTTGTAATGAAAGTTACTTGAATCGTGCATGCTATAGACGGATACAAAGAAAGGAAGTAGAGGAGGCTTTGAAGGTTATGAGATCTGGGAAAGGTTTAGGACCAGATGAAATCCCTGTAGAAGTATGGAGAGTTTTAGGTGAGTGTGGTTTGACTTGCCTTACGAATCTATTCAATGTTATTTGGCGAAGCAAGAAAATGCCTGAAGATTGGAGGAGTATCGTGGTGCCTCTTTATAAGAATAAAGGAGACATTCAAAATTGTTCAAATTATAGAGGTATCAAGCTGATGTGTCACACTATGAAAATTTGGGAACGTGTGATCGAAAGAAGGTTGAGGCAAATTTCTAATGTAAAAGAAAACCAATTCGGATTCATGCCAGGTCGCTTAACGACTGAAGCCATCCATTTGCTAAGGAGAACAATGGAGATTTATAGAGGTAAAAGGAAGAACCTCTACATGATCTTTATTGATCTGGAGAAGGCTTATGATTCTGTCCCACGAGAGATATTGTGGAGAGTGTTGGAGAAGAGACAAATACATGTCCTATACATTAACCTCATAAAGGGCATGTATGATAGGGTTTTATCTTGTGTAAGGACCCCGTCTGGGAAGACTGGATATTTTGACATCAACATTGGTTTACATCAAGGTTCTGCTTTGAGTCCATTTCTTTTTACTTTGATTATGGACGAGTTGACCAGTCACATTCCAAATGAGTTACCTTGGTGTATGTTATTTGCTGATGATATTATGTTAATTGACGAGACTAGAGATGGAGTAAATGAGAAGCTTGAGGTCTGGAGACATGAGTTGGAGACTAAAGGATTTCGTATAAGTAGGGCCAAAACGGAATATATGGAGTGCACCTTTGATGGAAGCAATGGTGAAGGAATCGAGGTGAAGATTGGTGATGATAACATTCATAAGAAAGATTCCTTTAGATATCTGGGATCTATTCTGCAACATGATGGGGAAATTGATGGAGATGTTACTAATAGAATAAATGCAGGATGGCTAAAGTGGAGAGGAGCCTTTATTGTTTTCTGTGATAAGAAAATTCCTTTAAAGATTAAAGGAAAGTTCTACAAAGCAACCGTGAGACCTGCTATGCTTTATGGATCTGAATGTTGGCCTGTGAACCATAGACATGTGCAGAGACTGTAGCAGAAATGAAAATGCTAAGGTAGATGTGTGGACACACACGTAAAGATCGGATTCAGAATGATGCAATCAGAAAGAAAGTTGGCGTAGCTCCGATCGAGGATAAGATGCGAGAAAACCACTTAAGATGGTATGGACATTTGCAAAGAAGATCAGCTGATGCACCAATTAGGAGATGCGAATGTTGGGATGTTGAGCCAGCTAAGAGAGGGCGATGACGGCCCAAGAAGTGTTGGAAAGAGACCATATGAAGGGATCTTAGTTTTGTAGATATAAGCTCGGGATTGGCCCACGATAGATCTGAATGGAGGCGAAGAATCCACGTAGCCGACCCTACTTAATTGTGGGAAAAGGCTTTGTTGTTGTTGTATCGTAGGTTTGAATATGAATATATCGAGGATGTTTTGAGATATATCTTAGATATCAGTGAAAAATTCAAAAAGGACATAGAAAGGTATTTTTTTAATGAATTAAAATTAGCATAGATCTTATGACAATAAATAACACACAATTACACTTATAAAAACATGAAGAATGTGTATTTAATACAGTTACAACATGTTACACTGCATATTGTATATAAACAAAAGCATGGACAATATCTAAAACTAAAGAAATGAATTAGTATAATAATTTATTTCATTATAGATATATTATTCATAATAATCACATATTTCAAAGAAAAGAAGATTTAATAAAGATTATAAGCTATAATTTATGCATGAACTAAAGGCAATCACTACCCATTGAAGCATGACTTGGATATAAATTAATAATAACTACAAATCATAAATTTGGTTATTTATTCGTGTCAGATTTGTTTCTAAATGTGATAATACAGAGAGTAGCTAGAAAGTCCTTAACAAATGAGCTTTTAAAGCTTTAAAAACAAAATCATCTTTGAAACTTCTTTCCTCGTAAAACAAACCTAGAAGTCAACTAACATAGTTGGTTTTGATGAAAGAATATCAATATCAATCAATACTGATGATATCACTCGAAATAATAGAAAGCTTGCGCCAACATACTTAAAATTTGAGGACTGCTGGTGGAAGATGAACAAGGCTTTCATGACGAAGTGGGTGGTGCATATATATGAAAAATCTGAAGACTTGGTATGTTAGAAAATAAGCATGCGGAAGCGAAACAGGGAAAAAGAATAAAGATTGAAGAACAACGGGATTTTACGAACCCTACTCCCTAAGGAGCGGGATGAAACCACGGGAGAAGGCCTCAAAGGGCCATATATTGCATTCAACTTTCTCAAATGTTACAATAGGTGTGGGGGTCTATATATAGCCCCCATTGAGTCTCTACATCTCCAAACAGGTAGATGTGAGACTAAAAACCGGATGGGGTAAATAGATCCTGGAGGTATCCATTTACCCATCTCCCACATATAAGACGCATATAACAAATACTCCAACACCCCCCCAAGCTGGAGCATGCAATGCACAGCTTGGACAAACAGAAAGAAACTCAACTCACAATACATGACCCTACAGACAATATCAACTCAACGCACACAACTGCAGGCTGTTGTCGAGGACGTTGCTTCTCATGATGTGCAAGTGAGGAGAACGAACGAGCTGGAGTGTGAGTCAACTGAATCTTCAGAGAGCATATGCTTTGTACTACGCATGTCATAGTCACTGCAACTGAAATAAGTCTCCTCGTTGGAGTACTCTGGCCCGCCACAACATGGGGACAATTGCTCCATCTCTGAAAAGGGCCGATCTAAAAGACTGTGGAGTACAATCTTCGTCGGATCCACAGTCACTGAAGAATGGAGTCTAAAAGTCTCCTTGTCGGAGAATTGGGTCTCTCCCATCTGGCACAGAGAATGGTCTCTACTCTGGAGTCCCTATGATACCACATGAAAACTCTCGCCCACATGGCATAAGGAATGGTCCTCTACTCTGGAGTCCCTATGGATCACTTGAAAACTCTAGCTGAAACAACAAGAATAATGGGGACCGCACAAAAGATGACAAACATGTGCACATATGAAAAGACCGCATACATATGCGCGTCTGCAACTAAAGACTCGGAACCAACTGATGTCGAGTCTGAACTTCTGAGAAACTGTAGAGTTTAGAAACTGGATGATCAGGAGGATCTGACATCTGAATGGACCTGTGACTCTATACAATACTCCCTTTTTTCTCATATTGGTCAGAATGAAGACATCGACCAAGTTGGGAGAAGACAAGATAGATGGGAAAAACATGAACATACATTTTTTCGGGCTATCGTCATTTTTTTAATACCCATCATCATTCTTTTTTTTTTTAAAAAGCCATATCATTTTTTCACCTTTTCTTCTCACACATTTTTTTTTGAAAATATTTTTTTAAACCGTATCACTTCAACAATTTTTTAACTTTTTTGTACAGCTTTTTATTGTACACGCCTTTTTTTAACAAATCTCTCATTTTTTTTCAAACAAACCATCTCCTTTTTTTAATATTTACAACTCAACTTGGGCCTAAACCACGCAACGACCCAATATGGATTCCACTCTCTCTTCCTCACTCTTTTCCTTTTTTTCAACAGACTTACCCCCCCTTTTTTGAAAAACTCTCGACCTATATAGGCCTAAATGAGCAGAACACATTAAACTTTATAAACACAGCCTGCTCATTTCTTTTTATTACGACCCACTACCCATAGGGCTCCCAATGTGGGAACCCTCTTTATGCATCGCCAAGTGCCCCCGACGGGGATGCTCTACTCCAGATGCCACCTAGGAAGGAGGATCTGTGCCACCTGGCTGGGAGGTAAGCGATTAGGGCGCACGTGGATCTAATGAAGCCTGGAGACCCCTGCTCACTAGAGAAGTTCGCCAACTCCTCCTTGGACTCACCGTTCGATGCGGCCGTGAGGAAGGGAGGAGCCCACCTGTAAGGAGCACCTCCACTGGATCTTGAAAGAGAGAAGGTCGGAGCCGCTCGGGGAGAAGCGGCTTGCTGACAAGGCAGGAGGCTGCAACGTGCAAGGTAGGGGTGTTGTCGGGACCAGGGAAAGACAGTTGCGGTATGCATCGCCGCGTAAGGGGATCGCCGGGAATGCCTGGCGGAGGATTGTGAGGGCACGCATCGCCAAAAGCAGCGCGTGATGCGCCTGGAGGGAGGAGAGGCGTCGCCTGAGCTGCGGTTGCTGCCTCTTGGAGGTTCTGCTGCTGGGAGCAACGAGGGCTGTTGAAGATACGTCTGGAATCGAAGAAGAAGCGCCTGGAAGGATTCTCGGAGGAGAGATCCCAGTCTGCAACCGTCTTCCTTAGGGATCGAGCGCTGCTTGAGATCTACAAAAGCATCTGGTTGCGCTCGATGGCAACTTCCCCATCCTTATCGACTAGCGTCTCACTTTCGCTTCAAGTATAACTTCCCCATCCTTGTAGGTCGACCTTAAAAGGATCGAAATCTTCGCATGTCGACCTCATCATATATAACTTCCCCATCCTTATCGACTAGCATCTCACTTTTGCTTCACTCACCTAACATGCTTAACTCCGACCAATTCCAATAAGCAGCTTCCCACCTAGCCTTTCTCGTCATTAAGTCTAGGTTGCGCATTACGTGTCCACTAGTTTTCACTATCCTACTTAGCCTCTCATATATAGTTCCGGCTTCTAAATACATAGACGCCTCTACGTCTTGCGGGCTTTATACGAATTTATTTTCTATTTCCCCTCGCATAGGTACTCTCCACACCTTTCATTCTTCCATCCAACTTAGTGGAATATCTAACCGAGCTTTATCAGAAAGAAAGCTGAGACACTACTCATGAAAAGTGTCTGGAGTTATCGCAGAGCAGTCAAGCTTGCATTTCGAGCTAGCGCCTTGTCTTGAGGGAAAAAGACAAGACATGAATATATTAAGACATATGTTGAGTTAATCAAATCTTCCAAACTCTTTAATTATCTCTAGTAAACTACAAACAAGTGATGCAGCTTCTTCAGAGCCAATCTTGCATTACTATGGATTTTGTTCTGGCTAGTCTTGTCACTTACTCCAGTATTGCAACTCTAACTCAGATACAAACATGAAGATCTTTACGGCATTTGAGCTAAATAAGGGACGAGTAGAGAAGATGCTTCCTTTTATTTATTTTACATTCTCTTTCCTCGACCCATACTCACTTCCCCTTCATTCTCTCCTACAAATGTGTATGTGTCTGACTCTATCCTATTTACTTTGTCAGTAAAATCTAACTTTTCCTGATGTATTCATGCTACTGATTCTTCAAAACGGTTGCACAAAAGTTGCTTTTCACCAGAGTCAAAAAAGACCCGAAATCTTTCATATGGCTTACTTAGTAATGGTATGTTTTCCCTTTATGCAATCAACACTAATTCATCTCCCTCGTGAATCACTTACTCGAGTGCTTCTAATCAGCTACTTATTTATCAACCTTCTATAGATGTATAATCGACATGTTGGTCAATGGATCTCGGTCACTAATCGGTAGTGCTCATTTTACCTCCAAACTCTAGCTCTCTAGAGTTTACCATGCTCCTGCACCTGATTGCTTTTTTGCTTAATTTGTTATCAGTCGTTCCGCTACTTTTTGGACAAAAGATGCAAGAAATTATTGTGGGGGCTATGTGAAGTGTTGAGATATTTGTTAGCATTATTAGTGTTTTTGCTTATTTTCTATTTCTTTTATCCTCTTCTTGTAATTTTCACAATAGGTTCCTCTCTAATATAAGAGAACCCTAGGACCTCTCATAAAGCAAGTTATCTATTTCCCTCAACATGGTATTAAAGCAACGATCCTAGGCCGAAGTTCTCGTACCTAACCCTATCCTTTCACCCGCCGCCCCCCTCCTTCCCCCGATTTTCTCTTCCATGCACCTCCCAGCCCCCCAGGAGTGTCGCCCAATGCCTCAAGGTGCCATCCAGCATCGCTGACGCCACCAATCAGGGGTTCCATCGAACCCCAGTGCCGCTAGGCGCCGTCATCAGTGGTCACAAGCGTCTCCTACGGCTTTGTGGAGGCTCCAGTGTTGCCAGACGTTGCTGATTGGGGCTCTTTCGAGCCCTAGTGCCTCCAGGCGACATAATCAGCGGCTACCAATGCCACCTACAACCCTGTGAAGGTCCCAGTGCTGCAAGGTGTTGCTGATTGAGGACTCCTTTGAGTCCTAGCGCCTCCAGGTGCCGTCATCAGTAGCTACCAATGCTGCCTACGAACTCCAGGAGTCCCTTAGCGCCACCACATGCGGCCCTAGGCGGCCCTCCCCTTCCCTTCGGCAACATCCCCTGCCCTCCTCGATCGTCGACGACCTTCCCACGTGCTTTCATGCACCTCTGAGGTTCGATCTGTGGTCTGGTTTTGATCGGATAACGTGATTTTAATCACATATATCGCGTTTTCGGTCTTCGCAAGCATGGCGATTGATGGGAATGGTTGTATGAGTCTACATGTACAACCAACCCTCTGTATGTTCGTGTAGACTTCTTCACATCGGCCTACTCCCTAGTTAAGTTCAGTCTTCGGTCGTTTTTCATCATGTCAGAAAATAAGGGTGACATTTTCTCGTCCGGAGTCTTCAAGGGCCTGACTCCTGTCACTAAGATGGATGGGACCAACTAAGAATTGTGGTCCATGCAGTTCCTCACCCTCATGCAATGCAACAATAAGGAGCATATCCTGACAAATCCAGGGCCAACGGATAAGACTGGGGAGAATGCTTCTTAGAAGAAAGATGATGCATATGCGTGTGTTTGGCTATGTGGGAACCTCACCACAGAGATAGCCAATGACATCTTAAACCAGTCCACTGCCAAGGCGATGTGGAACACTTTGGCTTCCACCTATGCTCAAGCGAAAAATAAGGCCATGATTCTTCAGCTACAGTTTGATATCTATAATGCCAAGCAGAATGGTCATCCTCTGCACGTTTACTATTCGTCACTTTGTGGCATGTTCGACAAGTTTCATAGCTATATACCCATTACGACATCTCTATAGCAACAGAAGTCTTATAGGAACTCCACCATGGTTGGTTTTTTCATGACCGATCTTGATACAGAGTATGATGCAACGCGCACATAGCTTCCCATTCGAGCTACTATACCTCTGATGGAGGATGCCTATAGCCATTTTAACTGGATTATCATGTCTTCTACGACTACTCGTCTACTCTCTTCTGCTATGGTAGCTTCTCATAGCTGAGGAGGGATGACCCAGTCTACAGGACACACCTCTTGTGGCAGAGTCGGTGGGCATCTATGTGGTCCTTGCACCTTCCGTCGAATACCAGGACAAGCAGAGGATACATGCTACCAAAAGCATGGGTATCCTATTTTAGGTCACGTAGTAGAACATATTGAGCCTTCAAAGACTCCTGCTTCCCAGATCGGTCCTCGCATGTATGATATTATCTCTCGTATTTGAGAGATCATGACTCCTACCGCTGGTACTACCACTACGGATACTGCATCTACAGCTAGAGCCACTTCGAGCTCCTCAGGTATCGCCTATGCTTTTACTGCAGTACTGATGCATGCATGATAGAGTGAATTATGAACTCTGGTGCTTCACATCATTTGTGTGGAGAGAGAGCGCAACTGAGGTCCTACAAGACTATGCCACCTGGCAGATGGGTTGTCATTATTAATGGCGACCACTTACCCATTACAAGACAGGGGGAGGTGCATTTGTCGTTGTCCATGCATGTTCAGAATGTTTTATATGCTCATAACTTCCACTTCCAGATGAATTTACTTTCCATTAGTCAGATTACTAAGGATCTGCATTGTCGTGTCATTTTTGACCAATCATCTCCTGTGTTTCAGGACATACTCATGGGCAAGGTGATTGGATGTGGTCGTGAACAGTGGCGACTATACAGACTGGTCCAACCTCCTCATGTTGGCGCTTCTACTATACCTACTAGTCTAGTCTCTCACTATTTGTGGCACCTTTGTTTTGGCCACCTTCATCTGCAGAAGATGTGTCATGTTCTCCCTCAAATTCCTATGAGATCCCCTTTTCAGTGTGAGGCACATGCCAACTTGGAAAGCATCACCATTCCTCCTTTCCATCCTGTCAAGGTCGGAGCAGTTCTCAGTTATTTGAGCTCTTACATTTAGACATTTGGGGTCCGAGTCGTGTTCTTGATCACCAGGGACACCGTTTTTATCTTGTTGTTGTCTATGATTTTTCTAAACGTTTGGGTCTTTTTATTGAAGAATAAGTCTGGATCCATGATCAAATGTTTTATTAATGAGATAATGAATATTTTTTCTACCAAAGTCAAATACCTTCGTTCTGACAATGCTTTAGACTTCTGTACTTTACAGCTTTCCGAGTTCCTTAGATCTCTGGGAATTGTTCATCAGACCTCGTGTGCCAATACTTCCCAACAGAATGATATTGCTGAGCGTAAAAATCGTCACTTACTTGATATGACCAGAACCTTGCTGATACAGAGTCATGCCCCTCATGCTTACTAGGGTGATGCTATGCTCACTGCTTGCTATCTGATTAACCGCATGCCATCGTCTGCGTTGGGAGAGAATATTTCTTTCTCGATTTCGTTTCCCGAGAAGGATCTTTTCTCTCTTATTCCTCGTGTGATTGGGTTTGTTGCATTTGTTCACGATGTCTCTCCTAGTCATGATAAGCTCTCTCCCAGAGCTGTCAAGTGTGTTTTTACCGGCTACTCTCGTACCCAGAAAAGGTACCGGTGCTTTGATCTGCTAAGGCGGAAATACTTTGTAAGTGCTTATATTAATTTCATGAGTCTGTCATTTATTTTTCTCCTACAAGTGATAGACTTGCTTCGTCTGACTATGATGCTGAGTTATATATATATCCCTCCTCCACCTATTGTCATAGCACCATCACCTATACCTGCTCCAGTGGCTCCTCCTTCTATTGTGACATGGTTTTTGCCTCGTGTCTCGCTCAGTCCCCCTTGTTCACAGGCCTTGCCTGTCATCCAACACGCCTCATGTATGTAATGAGCACATAGTTTCTACTGATAGCACTACTGAGTTGTTTGTGCAACAGGACTCCAGACAGGATGAGAAGGTGTCCTCTCAAGAGAGGAAGTCACAGGTTACAGACTTGGCAGATGATCTTGATGTGTCGATTGCTCTTCGTAAGCTGCAACGTAAGTGTGCTACTTATCCTCTCGCATCCCAGGTTTCCTTAAGTAGGCTCTCAGAGGATTTCAGGAGATTTATTGTCGCACTATCAGCCGTGGAGATACCACGGTCATATCATGAGGCTTTTCAGGACAGTCGGTGGAGGTTAGTCATGGAAGAGGAAATGGTTGCGCTACAGTAACGCTGTACATGGAGTCTTGTTTCTGCTCCAGGTTATGCATCCGTTGTGGGATGCAAATGGGTGATCATAGTGAAACATTTTGCAGATGGTAGTGTGGATCATTATAAGGCAAGACTTATAGCTCGTGGGTTCACCCAGACATATGGGATGAACTATCAAGATACTTTCTCTCTAGTTACCAGACATTCTACCCTGTGTATTCTCCTTTCTATTGCTATGACACGAGATTGGTCCCCTTACCAGCTAGATGTGAAGTATGCCTTCCTCTATGGTGATCTACAGGAGGAGATCTACATGCAACAGTAACCAGGGTTTGCTGCAGAGGGGGCGTGTCAGAAGGTGTGCATGCTTCATAAGGTTATCTAAGGCCCTAAGCAGAGTCCAAGAGCATAGTTCCAGAAGCTTTTGGACTTGATAGATCATTAAGGGTTATCGACTGCAGATCACTCCTTGTTTGTGCAAAGGACCCAGAGAGGTACTATTGTCATTCTTGTTTATGTTGATGACATTATTGTTACAAAAGATGACGAGAAGGGCATTCAGGGTGCCAAGGACTTCCTAAGCCAGCAGTTTGTGACCAAGGACCTAGGACATTTACGTAACTTCTTTTGACTGGACTTTGCCAGGAACCAGCAAGATCTTGTGATGACTAGAGAAAGTACGTTACAGAACTTTTAGAGACATGCATAACAGATTGCAGACCTGCCACTACTCCTATTGTCCCGAGTATGAAGCTCTATGATGATGATACTTAGGAGGTCGACAAGAGGAGGTACATGGAGCTTGTTGGCAAGTTACTATATGTGACGGTTACCAGGCATGACACATCCTTTTCCATGAGCAAAGTGAGTCAATTTATCGAGCAGCCCAGACAAGCACATATGGATGCAGTACATACGATTCTGAAATATTTGAAGACTTCACCTGGTACAAGACTTCTTTTCAGTAGAGCCACATCTTTTTCAGTTACCGCATATGGAGATACAGATTATGCTGGGTGTCCAAAGGATAGGAAGTCTACATCAGGCTTTGTTGTGTTCATAGGGAATTCCCCGGTTTCATGACAAAGCAAGAAGCAAATTGTGGTTGCCACGTCGAGTGCTGAGTTAGAATACAGGGTCATGGCGTAGGCTAGCACAGAGATGATGTGGGTCATATCTGTTCTTACTGACCTGACTATAGAGATGCCTCTTCCCATGCACCTCCAATGTGATAATCATGCTACTCTCTTTATCGCCAACAATCCAACCTTTCATGAGAGGATGAAGCACATAAAGGTGGATTGTCACTACACTTGTGACATGATATAGAAGGGGGTCTTATCGCCACAATGCATGGTAGCTCTTGAGACCAGACAACAGATGTTCTTACCAAGGCTCTAGCCAGAGGGCCTTATCAGAGATGTTGTTACAAGCTAAGTCTGATCGATATCTACGCCCCAGCTTGAGGAGTGTTGAGATATTTGTTATCATTATTATTGTTTTTTATTATTTTCTATTTCTTTTATCCTCTTTGTAGAGATAGTTGTTTGTTGTTGGAGTTATTTATTATTTCAGTTTCTTTATGTACCTCTCATGTAATTTACCCAAGGGCTCTCTCCCTATATAAGAGACCCGAGGGCTCTATGGAATAAACATCGAAGTATTCTAACATGGTATCAGAGCCATGACCCTAACCTAGGGTTTCTCCACCGCCGCCCCCCCTCTAGGGTTTCGGCCCCCCCCACCTCTCCTTCTAGGGTTTCGGACCCTTCTCTCCTCCCCAACGCCCACCTCCACCGCCGCGGGGCCTCCACACCGGCCCCTCTCCACCGCCGGGCCTCCCTAGCGGCCACCCCCACGCCGCTGGTCCAACCCTAACGCCGCCGGGCCCCTCCACCAGCCCCTCCACCTGCCGCCAGTCACAGCGGCACGCCCCCACCGCTGTCCAGCAGCCGCCGTCGGCTTTCCGAAGTCGTCTTCGTCAAGTAGAGGCTCTCACAGCCTCTACTCGGTGCCGCGTTCTTCCTAGGACTCGCCGCTATGTTTGATTCAAGTGCATAATCGTCTACCTATGCACTTGAATCCTACAAGGTTTTGGTAGACAGTATTTTCTTGGTCTATCAGTAGTTGCTCTTCTCCGGCATCATGTCCGATCAGAAGTTAGATATGCCCGCCATAGGTGCCTTCAAAGGTTCGGCACCAATCGTCAAGATGGACGGGACGAACTACGAACTGTGGGCGATGCAGTTCCTCAGTCTCATGAAGTCGTGTGGTAAGAAACATATTCTTACCGAGGATGAACCGCCGGAGAAGACAGGAATCTATGTCTCATGGGAGGCGGATGATGCGTACGCCAAGGTGTGGCTCTCAGGTACGCTCACAATGGAGATAGCGAATGATGTTCTTCACCAGCCCACCGCTAAGGCGATGTGGGATATTTAGGCTATGACGTACTCTCAGGTCCGTAATGAGACGAAGATGCTCCAGTTGCAGCATGACATATTTACCACGAAGCAGAATGGGAAGCCTCTTCATTCCCTGTACACGTCGCTTCGTGGCATGTTCGAGAAGCTCTACAGTACCATTCCGCTTACAGCCACGCCGGAACAGCAGAAGACGTTCCGCAACGCCACTATGGTGGGCGTATTACTCGCTGCCCTAGATCCGGAGTACGAGGCAGCACGCGCTCAGATACTGGCAGATGCCACTATCCCACCGATAGAAGATGTATACAGACGGCTCAGTCGTGTACCCGTTCCATCCAACACAGCGACTGCGACTCCGTCAGCAATGGCAGTCTCCAGGGGACGTGGTAGTTCGTCCTCGTTTCGTGGCAGGGGAAGTGGTGGACGTGGCCGTGGAGGCCGCATACGCTCTACGTGCTCCTATTGTCGCCGTACTGGTCATTCGGAGGATACATGCTATTCCAAGCATGGTTTTCCTCCTTCTGCACGAGTAGCTGATCATGTTCAGGGTCAACCCGCATCTACTTCAGATCACAGGTTCGAGGAGTTGGTGGCACGACTTCGGGATATCATGCCACAATCTTCTTCATCAGAGGGTGCAGATGTCTCTGATGTTGCGGCTTCGGCGTCAGCCAGTACATCGGCCTCAGCCAGTGCCTCAGGTAGTCCTTCAGCCCCATTTCATAGTCATGATCTCACAGGATGGATCGTCAACTCTGGAGCTACCCATCATCTTTGCCGTGAGCGAGATATTCTGCAGTCATACAGGGCTGTTCAGCCAGGTCGCTCTGTACTCATTGCGGATGACACCCAGTCTCCTATCATCGGTCAGGGGGAGACAGCTTTGCTACCCTCTATGCACCTACAGAATGTGCTACATGCTCCAGAATTCTCGATGAACCTTTTATCTATTAGTCAGATTACACGTGATTTGCACTGTCGTGCTATTTTTGATCCATCGTCTATTATTTTTCAGGACATACTGACGGGCAGGGTGATTGGCTGTGGTTCTGAGCACAATGGCCTTTATCGTCTCGTTCGTAACTCCTACGCTGGTGTCTCCTTGCATACCCAGGCCTCTGTTTCTCCGTACACCTGGCATCTTCGGTTCGGTCATCTACCGCTGCAGAAGATGCGTCATCTCCTGCCTCAGATATCTCCGAGTTCTTCTTTTCGATGTGAAGCATGTCAGTTGGGGAAGCACCATCGGTCTAGCTTCCCCGGTCGTCAGAGTCGGAGCAGTAGCTCACCGTTTGAATTATTTCATATTGATATTTGGGGTCCAAGTCGTGTCCCGGATCACCAGGGGCACAGGTTCTATCTAGTTGTGGTTGATGATTTTTCCAGAGTGTCGTGGACTTTTCTTCTCAAGAATAAATCTGAAGCAGGAAATGTTATTCAAAATCTAATTAATGAAGTTCTGAATGTTTTTTCATCTACTGTTAAGTATGTGCGTACTGACAATGCATTGGAGTTCTGCACTCGCTCTCTTGCCAGCTTTCTTTCATCTAAAGGCATTGTCCACCAAACCACATGTCCCTACACCTCTCAACAAAATGGAGTTGCCGAACGAAAACATCGACATTTCCTTGACATTGCTCGCACCTTACTTATTCAGAGTTGTGCTCCATTAACCTTTTGGGGTGATGCTATACTTACTGCGTGTTATTTGGTCAATCGAATGCCTACAACTATTCTTGGGGAAAAGTCTCCAATCTCTGTTCTCTTTCCGGACAGAGACTTGTTTACATTGACACCTCGGGTTTTTGGCACTGTCGCTTTTGTTCACCGCTTATCTCCGGGGCTTGATAAGCTATCCCCTAGGGCTATCAAGTGTGTTTTCGTGGGCTACTCCAGGACACAGAAGGGGTACCGCTGCTATGATCCTGTCCATAACAAATACTATGTGAGTGCAGATGTTACATTCTTCGAACCTGTCATGTACTTCTCCCCTGCAGGTGACAGATTGGTCTCCTCCACATCATCAGACTCCCAAGTCTATGTTCCACTACCTCCAAGCCTGGGTCCGTCCTCTACTCCAACGTCTCAAATAACACCACCACCACCACCAACCCCTCCACCACCACCACCACCACCCCCAGTTGTTCCTTTCCCTAAGTTCTACACGAGACGCACGGGCCCAGCTCAAGCTACATCTCAACCATCCAGCACGCCTCAGGTATGTTCTGACATTAATGATGGGTTAAATAATGCACATGTGCAGGAGCTTGTACCACAGGAGGAGGACCAACCGGTCAGCACTGTTTTGGATGACTTGGACCAGCCTATTGCTCATAGGAAACAGCGAAGACAGTGTGTCTCATATCCCCTAGCCTCTCATGTTTCCTTTCATCGTCTCACTGGGGATTTCCAGAAGTTTGCCGCTGCTGTATCGTCAGTTGAGATACCACGGACATATCAGGATGCCATGAAGACTGAATGCTGGCGTTTAGCAATGGATGAGGAGATGCGTGCCTTACAATCCAGAGGGACTTGGTCTCTAGTCCCTCTTCCTCCAGGTGCGTCTGTAGTGAGCTGCAAGTGGGTTTTTACAGTTAAATATCATGCAGATGGTCGTCTTGACAGATACAAGGCCAGGCTTGTAGCACGAGGGTTTACACAGACATATGGGGTAGATTACCTGGACACGTTTTCCCCAGTGGCGAGACATTCTACCCTTCGCATTCTTCTATCGGTTGCTGTGGTACGTGGCTGGCCCATATTCCAGCTTGATGTTAAGAATGCTTTCTTGTATGGTGATCTACAGGAGGAAGTCTACATGCAGCAGCCACCTGGGTTTGCTGCTGAGGGGGAGACTCAGAAGGTATGCAGACTTCATAAGGCTATTTATGGCCTTAAGCAGAGTCCTCGTGCATGGTTCCAGAAGCTCTCCCAGCTTATTGAACAACAAGGCTTCAGAAGATCAAATGCGGATCACTCACTGTTCGTCCGGAAGACTCCTAGAGGTACCATCGTTGTTATGGTATATGTTGATGACATATTGGTTACTGGAGATGATGCACAAGGGGTTGAGATAACCAAGTCTATGCTGGGCAGCCAATTCATTACAAAGGATCTAGGCACTATACGGTACTTTCTGGGGATAGAGTTTGCAAGAAATGCACAAGGAATGGTGATGACTCAAAGAAAATATGTCACAGATTTGCTGGCTGAAACAGGAATGACTGAATGCAGACCTTCAAGTACACCGATGGATCCGAGTATGAAGCTGTACGATGATGACACTGAGGAGGTGGACAAGAGAAGGTACAGAGAAATGGTGGGCAAGCTCTTATACATCACTGTTGGGAAACGAGAATGAGATAATCCATTCCATAGCCCTAGGCTCTCTTATATAGGAGAGTAGCCTATGGGTAAATTACATAAAGAGAATAACAAGAAAATAAAATAACAAAGAGATACAAAATAGCCTATGCGTCAACACTCCCCCTCAAGATGGAGCATAGATATCAATCATGCTCAGCTTGGACGCACACTTCTGGAATGGGCCTTTAAATAATGCCTTGGTGAAAATATCAGCAGTCTGATTCTCTGATGTGACGTGAGATGTAGCAATGAACCCCTTCTGAATCATGTCACGTATGTAGTGACAGTCGACCTCAATATGCTTGGTCCTCTCATGAAAAGCTGGGTTATTTGCAATGAACAAGGCGGCCTGATTGTCACATTCCAACCTCATAGGAAGAGGTATATCGATACATAGGTCTGCAAGTAAGGATTTTACCCACATCATTTCTGTGCTCGCCTGGGCCATAGCCCTATATTCTGATTCAGCACTGGATCTAGCTACTACTGTCTGCTTCTTGCTCTTCCACGAAACTAGAGCATCTCCAACATAGACTGCAAACCCTGATGTTGACTTCCTGTCCTTGGGGCATCCTGCATAGTCTGCATCCGCACATCCTGTAACAGAAATCTCCTTTCCTTTCTTAAATATCAAGCCTGCACCAGGAGATGATTTTAGATATCTCAGAATCATGTGTATGGCATCCATATGGACCTGGCGTGGTTGCTCCATGAACTGGCTCACACGACTCACTGCAAACTGTATATCAGGTCTAGTGATAGTGACATACAGTAATTTGCCTACCAGTTCTCTGTACCTTCTCTGATCCACCTCTTCTGTGTCATCATCATACAGCTTCATGCTAGGGTCCATTGGTGTCGTAGCAGGTCGACACCCTAGCATACCTGTCTCACTCAGTAGATATGTGACATACTTCCTCTGTGTCATGACTAATCCATATGGATTTCTAGCAAATTCCAGCCCCAGGAAATATCTAAGGACTCCCAAGTCCTTGGTGACAAACTCGGTCCCCAGCCTTTCCTTTGCTTGCTTAATGCCTTGGTCATCATCACCTGTAATCAAGATATCATCAACATAAACCATGATTACAATGATACCTCTCGCCGTCTTCTGCACGAACAAGGAATGATCAGCATTGGAGCGTTTATATCCTTGTTTCTCAAAGAGGTCTGAAAGCTTCTGAAACCATGCTCTGGGGCTCTGCTTAAGACCATAGATGGCCTTATGCAATCTGCAAACCTTGGAACACTCCCCCTCAACAGCAAAACCAGGTGGCTGTTGCATATAGACTTCCTCCTGCAAGTCTCCATACAAAAATGCATTCTTTACGTCCAATTGATAGAGTGGCCAGTCTTTAGCGACCGCAACAGATAGCAGGATTCGTAAAGTGGAATGACGTGCCACAGGGGAGAAGGTGTCTAGGTAATCTACCCCATATGTCTGCGTGAAGCCCCGAGCAACAAGGCGTGCCTTGTACCTATCAATGGAACCATCTGCAATGTGCTTAACCGTAAACACCCATTTGCAACTCACCGGGCTAACATCTGGAGGTATAGAAACCAAACTCCAGGTTCCTCTAGACTGAAGTGCCTCCATCTCCTCTTCCATTGCTAGTCGCCATCTAGCATCCTGCATAGCATCATGATGGTTCCGTGGAATGGCTGTAGCCAAGGTTTGAAAAAACGAAAGGCGGAACGAGGCGGCCTCCTTGGAATCGAGGCGAGGCGTAGCCTCGAGGCGGTCGAGGCGTAAGCCTCAGTTTGTATAGAAAAATATATATAAAACTACAATTATATATATCTCTATGTAATTATATGTTCTCTGCCTAATATATAATAATTTACACTACAAGATATGATGAAATAATAAAGATAAGAACCCCAAAATAGAAGATAGAACAACATCATATACATTTCTACACATTCACCCAATCAAAGAGGTATTCATTGACTATAGATATTGTGAAAAAATTAAACAATACATATATGTCTATGAAATATTGTTGTAATTAAAAGTATGACTAAATTACATCGAAAAAATTTATGTTATGTGACTAACATATAATATATGATCGCACGACATATAATATATGATCGCATGAGAAACCATGAATCATATCCATTTCGAGCAAATCTTTGAAATGTTGTTGTAATTAAAAGTTCGATTAAATATATGTCGAAGAAATTTATGTTTTGTCTAATATATAATATAAGGCAACATGAGAAACCATGAACCTTATCCATTTTGTTTTTCTTGATATATTGCAAATCTTGTTAAGTTACAAGTATTGTTTAATTTAATATTTATGAATTCATTCATTAAGAGTGAAATAGTAAGAGTTTGCCAAAATAGTTGGATACATTAATTGTAAATATGAAGTTATGGGCATGAAATAAACATCATATTTAGGCATTCATCTTATATAATCATTATCCTAAATAAACAGATATTGATAAGCTTCTCAAGCTACTAAGGAAACCATGAAAATAATAAAAAAACTTCAAAAAAAAGCAAAAACGCCTCACGAAACGCCTCGACCGCCTCGAGGCGTTCCGCCTCGAGGCTACGCCTCGACCACTCGAGGCGCACGCCTCACAGGACTGGTCTGAGGCGTAAGCCTCGAGGCTAAAAGGGACCGCCTCGCCTCGAGGCGTACGCCTCGACCGCCTCGAGGCTAGCCTTTTCGAACCATGGCTGTAGCTGAAAGTGCCAATGCAAATGTCCTGAATGGTCCAGATAGCCTCTCAAACGACACCACCGCTGATACTGGATATTGGACACAGCTTCTCTTCGGCTTGCGTAGAGCGATTGGAACATCGAGGTCCTCTGTGGTATCACCATGCTCCTGTAATGCACCCTGCTGAGAAATGTCGTCAGATCCATCAACATTAATATTCTCATTACATACCATAGGCGAGCTAGTTGACTGGTCAGGACCATGAGCTTGATTCGGCCTCCGGGTGTAATGGAATGGTAACGGAGGTACTATTGATGGCGGTGGCAGTGGTGGTGGTGGTTCAGATGTTGGTGGCGGTTGTGATGTTGGTGGTGCCATGAATACACTGTCAGGGGATATAGGTGGCGGCTGCATCTTCCCAGAATCTGAGAAATACATGATGGATTCAAAGAATGTAACATCTGCACTGATCATATACCGCCGACGCACAGGGTCAAAACACTTGTACCCCTTTTGAGTTCTGGAGTACCCCACAAAGACACACTTGACAGCTCTAGGAGAGAGCTTGTCAGAACCGGGCGACAACTGATGGACAAACGCGACTGACCCAAACACACGAGGGGTAAGAGTGAACAGATCCTTGTCAGGATAAATCAGTGAGAAAGGAACCTGTTCATTCAAGACAGACGAGGGCATACGATTTATAAGATAACATGCAGTAAGGACTGCATCACCCCAGTATGAATACGGAACATGACTCTGAATGAGAAGTGACCTTGTGACATCAAGTAGGTGACAGTGTTTTCTTTCTGCAACCCCATTTTGTTGAGACGTATGGGCACAGGATGTTTGGTGAACAATTCCTTTAGAGGAGTAGTAGTTGGCTAGATTATTGGTGCATAACTCTAAGGCATTGTTACTTCTCATAATTTTGACAGTTGTGGAAAAAACATTCTGAATCTCATTTAGAAATTGAATAATAATATTTCCAGCTTCAGACTTATTTTTCATTAGAAAAACCCATGATGCTCTTGAGAAATCATCCACAAAAACAATATAAAACCTGTGCCCCTGATGATCGGGAACACGACTTGGACCCCAGACATCAACATGAAACAACTCAAATTTGGAGTTACTACTCCGACCTTGACTACTGGGAAACGATGACCTGTGATGTTTTCCCAACTGACACGCCTCACACTGGATAGGTGTGTGAGAAAAACTATAAGGTAAGACAAGACGCAACTTCTGAAGCGGTAGATGACCAAAACGCAGATGCCACAAGAGAGAAGATACTTGTCCAGCGGGAGAAGATGTGATTCCGGCAAATGGGGTCTGGTTCAGACGATAGAGGCCTCCTTGCTCATAGCCATGACCAATCACGTTGCCCGTACGGATGTCCTGAAAAATCAAAGAAGATGGATCAAAAATAGCTCGACATTGGAGATCCTTCGTAATCTGACTGATTGACAAAAGATTCATAGAAAAATGCGGTGCATGTAAAACATTCTTGAGCTGCATAGAGGATGTCAATCTAATCTCCCCCTGACCCGTGATGGGTGAATGTGTGCCATTGGCAATCACTACTGTCCGTCCTGGAGGGATCTGAGTATATCCTGAAAGTAGACTCTGGTCGCCACATAGATGATGTGTAGCGCCTGAGTCCATGATCCATGGCAGTGTATCCGATCTACTACTATGAAGAGCAAGTGTACTACCTGAAGTACTCGTAGAGGCAGACGCAGAAGCAGAAGCAGCAACATCAGTATGACTCTCTGTCATCGGTGCTGGGCCAGATGGTGGGATAATGCCCCTGAGGCGAGCAACCAGATCATCAAAACGCTGATCCAGTGAAGCAGCAGAAGGAGGCTCTATCTGCTCAGCGACTTGTGCAGATGCAGAAAATCCATGCTTTGAGTAGCATGTGTCCTCAGTATGTCCGATGCGGTGACAATATGAGCATGTAGGCCTAGTGCGACCGCCCCTTCCACGGGGAGTACGTCCACGGCCCTGGTAATGAGAACCACGGCCCCTGTTGGCCGCCATGGCTGAGGGATTCTGACTAGCAGCTGCTGAAGGTACAGTTATCCTACTCAATCTGTGAAAAGCCTCCTCCATGGGAGGAATAGTCGAGTCCGCCAAGATCTGTGAACGTGCGGCCTCATACTCTGGATCAAGTGCAGCGAGAAACACACCCACCATCGTTGCATTCCTGTATGTCTTCTGCTGCTCTGGTGTGGCGGTAAGAGGCATGAAGCTATAAAGCTTCTCAAACATTCCTCTCAAAGATGTATAGAGAGAATGTAACGGACGACCATTCTGCTTTATCGTGAATATTTTTATCGTGAATATATCATGTTGTAGTTGTAGGATCTTCGTCTCATTCTTTGCCTGAGAATAGGTCGCTGCGAGGATATCCCACATGTCTTTGGCTGTGGGTTGATGTAGAATGTCATTGGCGATTTCAATAGCCAATGTGCCAGATAGCCACACCTTGGCATATGCGTCGTCTGCCTCCCATGAGGCATGAACTCCAGTCTTCTCTGCAGGCTCGGACTCTGTGAGAATATGCTTCTTGCATGTGGACTTCATCATGCTCATGAACTGCATTGCCCACAATTCATAGTTCGTACCATCCATCTTGACGATGGGCGCTGGACCACGAAATGCGCCCATGGACGGGATATCTGCCTTGCTTTCTGACATACTGGATACAGAAGACTGGAGCGAATGACAATAGATAATATTTGTCTACAATGACATAGACGGGATTAGTTGCATGTGTAGACCTCAAGCAACTATCCCCATTGATCTACGCGCGCTACGATCCGCACACGATTAACACGCAATATGTGTCCCTTACGCGCTTGGAGATGCGCGCAACTGCTTCCTGTTGCGTGCCCTAGTTCACGCTGGAGATGGTGCAGTTAATGCGCACCAGTTATGCCCAGCAGCAGCAGATGGCACGGGAGGCGCAGCAACAGATGCTGCAGATGATGCAGCAGCGCACAGCACGAGAGGCGCTATGCCGCACAGGAGATGGTGCAGATGAAGATGCGCAGATGCACAACACGCAGAGATGCCGCACAGCACGTGAGGCACTGTGAGCAGGAGGCGCGGGATGCGCTACTGCTTCGTGTGCGCCAGATGTGCGGGAGGCGCAAGGTGCGCGAGGGGCTTAGGCACCGGATGCGCAAGGCGCGCAAGATGCGCGGGAGGCGCCCTAGACCGCCACAGATCGGAGAAGAAGGGCCTCCGATTGACTAGGGAGGAACTTGGCGGCGCCGAGAGAGAGAGGGAAGAAGAAAGGCCGGCGGGTGGGGTTAGGGTTAGGGTTAGGTTTCGAGAACTCCGGTCTAGGACCGTCGCTCTGATACCATGTTGGGAAACGTGAATGAGATAATCCATTCCATAGCCCTAGGCTCTCTTATATAGGAGAGTAGCCTATGGGTAAATTACATAAAGAGAATAACAAGAAAATAAAATAACAAAGAGATACAAAATAGCCTATGCGTCAACAATCACTATAACTCGACCGGATATTGCACTTGCAGTAAACCGGGTGAGTCAATTTGTGGAGCAGCCAAGGCAAGTACATATGGATGCATTGTACATGATATTGAGATATCTGAAGTCTTCACCAGGCACAGGGTTGCTGTTCAAGAAAGGCACGGATTTGTCGATTTCAGCCTGCGCAGATGCGGATTATGCGGGATGTCCACGGGATCGTAAGTCTACTTCTGGGTTTGCTATCTTCATAGGAAGCTCCTTAGTCTCCTGGAAAAGCAAGAAGCAGACTGTTGTGGCGAGATCAAGTGCCGAATCCGAGTACAGGGCCATGGCACAGGCAAGCACTGAAATGATGTGGGTTAAAGCAGTCCTAGAAGATTTGAATGTTGAAGTTCCGTTGCCTATGAACCTGCAATGTGACAATCAGGCAGCGTTATTCATTGCCAACAATCCAGCCTTCCATGAGAGAACAAAACACATAGAGGTGGATTGCCATTACACTAGGGACATGATTCAGAAGGGCTTCATCTCCACGTCTCACGTCAGCTCAGAGGACCAGACAACAGATATATTCACAAAGCCATTGCTCCGAGGACCTTTTCAGAGATGTTCTTCCAAGCTGAGCATGATAGATATCTATGCTCCATCTTGAGGGGGAGTGTAGAGATAGTTGTTTGTTGTTGGTGTTATTTATTATTTCAGTTTCTTTATGTACCTCTCATGTAATTTACCCAAGGGCTCTCTCCCTATATAAGAGACCCGAGGGCTCTATGGAATAAACATCGAAGTATTCTATCCTCTTCTTGTAATTTGCTCAATAGGTTCCTCTCCTATATAAAAGAACCCTAGGGCCTCTCATAAATCAAGTTATCAATTTCCCTCAACATGAAGCATGGTCTTTACTACGTGAATGTCTCATCTGGATGAGTTTTGCATTTGGTAGTGTTTCATCGATCTCAATTGAGCCATTTATATAGCATCTTTGTTTTCGTCAATCATGTGTCGTGGCCCTCTCCATAATATTGCATGACTATCTTTGCTAAGTCTTTTGAGTGGAATGCATATCAATTCAAAAACTGTCACAAAGTTCTCGTTACCTTAGAACATGGAGCCTCATTAGTCATCCCACTTTGATTTAGTGCATTATGATGTATAGGGAGACCATGTCCCATACGAATTTTATTAAAATTATTGCTACTTTGTCAGCGTTGTGGATGATTTAAATACCCACTTGGGTCTACCTAATAAAGGACTGATATGAAGTCAATTTTCTGGTTAAAATTTTCTTTCGCGATATAAAGTAATCATTTGCTTTAGTATTAAATTTTTTCCATCTGACAACAGAGGAGTTTGTGCAAAATGACAGCTACTTCCTTGACGTCCAAGGGCACATAAGACTTCTTGTCTCTACACATCGCAACAAGAGAAGGATGCAAAGCGGAAGTTGAGACACCAGATTGATGTTGCATGTGTCGTTCATTTTTCATATCGAAGTCCTTGGATGATGCAGTCTTGACAGCCACATGTATAATAAATTAACAAAATTCCATCTTCTATTCTTGGGAAGGTCAAAGTGCTCGGGTGATGTGGTCCAATGAAAGAATCATCTGAATTCCGATTCTTCTATCATCGCTGAGAATCAAATTTTATGCAAAAAACACATGCTGATGTCTCATCATGGAAGTGCCCCATTAGTATATTATAATAAAACAACTAAAGGGCATAAACTAGCCCTTTCCGTTGGCTGATAATAATGTCTCTCAAGGTTACATATGCATCTGAGATTATTTTTTCATATGTAAAACCCGAACTCTGGAAGGAGTATATGTTTCGATTGACAGGTCAAATATTCCTTTAGAACCTCACTAAAAAACAAATCTTGTGCATGAAAAATGACACACTTGACGTAACTTCAAACAAACTATTACAAAATATAACAATAAAAAACAAAAAGTGATTTTTTACCATCTTTCTTTAAATTGATAAGAACAGTTGTCTGAACAGAATGGGAAAACACATTTCAAATCTACTATAAAGGTTTGTTCTATCTTAAAACAGTAAAAGGAATTATAAGATTAACAAACTTAAAGAATGAATATCAGAGTCTATGAGAGCTCCTAATAGAAGTTACTGCTTAGTTTATGTAATATGGAACAAGGGAATCACCATTGAAAAGAAGCCTTTAACAGATGTAACCGGAGGATACGCATGGGTCCTCTTCAGCTTAAATGCAACAACAGCTGCATCAACCTAAATATAAAGATGCTAATCAACCATCTATCATCCCAAAGGAAATTAAATGCAAGACTACTTTATACATCGAAATTTTTGAAAGAAAAATATTTTGAATAGATGCAAGATTAAAAAACACAATTCTATTGCAGAATTAGGCTTCAGATGATTATCATAACCAGGTTGTTAGTTTCTAAGTGGGACATCATATAAATGTCCCAAAGGAAATTAAATGCAAGTCTATTTTATATATCGAAATTTTCGAAAGAAAAATATTTTGAATAGATACAAGATTAAAAAACACAATTCTATAGCAGAAATAGGTTTCAGATGATTATCATAACCAGGCTGTTAGTTTCTAACTGGGACATCATATAAATGTCCCAGTGCCAAAGGCACAAAATTATTGCTCTTGGGGTGATGAATTGGACATGCGCAAGATGCCTAGAGTAGAAATATGGAAAACACAAGGAGAGAGGGAGGATGGAGAAGGCTGACAAGTTCAAGCACCGCCATCTAAGTGAAGGTGAGAGAAACAGTTGGGTGGAGGTCAGGGGAAGAAGATGAAGAGGTTGTCGGTGTGCCCTTTTAGTCTCAATGGGGGAGACCTTGCACCATCTTGAACGCGGAGGTCCCGCAAGGACTTTGTTGCTACAGATGTGGTGGTCGTGGCCATTTGGTGGGCATGAATCCCGGTCCTCTGCTTTCGATATGGTAAACTGGGTCATGGGAGAACCGTGCACATGATGAATGGGGTCAAGATAGCATGCCTTGTGGTGAAGTGCTCGAACTCTCGCCCCAATTGGACCCTATAAATGAAGTACAAATTGGTGAACTTTTAAAATGAAGGTTGCCTATGGATGTGACCAACTGTGCGTAGCTTCTTAGGCTGTTTGGTGGCAACATCGTTCATCAAGGAGGAAGGTTGCCTATGGATGTGACTTCCAACTGTGGGTAGCTTCATAGGCTGTCTTTTGGTGGCGACATCGTTCATCAAGGAGGCCAAGTCAAGTATGTGAGTGTGGCACGGAAGGATATGAAGTGCACTGTCTCCTCACAAAAAGGTAGAAGGCGGAGAACACTTGAGGAGCAGCCTGGAGACGTTGCTTGTTGAGGATAGCGCAACAGCACCTCCCTAAAGACAAGTTGTGAGGATGACGGGTATTTCCACTTCATTGTTGAGATTCACCGCTCGATCACGATAGTGTTAACATCAGTGGGAAAGCTCCTTGTGGTGGTGGTAGAGGGCTTTTCCAGGGGGGCGGGGGGTCTCAACGGATATTGTCAATGGGGTTCATTGTAGGATGGTTGGGCTCCCAATGTGCTTGGTATTTGTTGTGGGAGAGATGAAATTTTGGCTTAATGGTTGTGATGGGGCCAAGACAGGTCGCACTTCTTCTCCAATATCAGGCAATGGCAACAAAGTTAAGGTAGGAAGCCCTTCCTATTGCGGCGTCAAGCAACGGCGAGTGACCAACAACAGTGACAAGATCTATGTTGCCAGTCAAGTGATTTAAAGCACTGCTCCAAGAGCCTTTCGTAGTTGCTTGGGTGCAAGGTTCGAAATATCGATAGCGATATCGTATCGATCAGTAGCTTGAAAAGGTATATCAAGGATATATCAATGATATTGGTGGAAATCTCAGAAATAACGTAAAAAAATGTTTTTTCACAAATTAAGATGATATTAGTTCTTAAAACAAACAAATGTATAAATACACTCTTATTCAAGAATGAGGTGTATTTAACAGAATAATACACATTATATCTCACATTTCGTTGTTGTTAATGCTTGACTATTGACTGCTGAGAGAAATTAGAAAGGAAATGATGAAATGCAAATAATAACTTAGTGACATCGAGGAGGTTTATTTAGCACATTAACTCTACATTGCATTGTATAGTATATGTAAACAAAATGTCAAACTATATCTGATATCATACAAATAAGCTAATGAGAATAATAACATATAGGGTTTTCATCACATGTGCCCTTCTTAAATTCTGCAATATCAATTATACCCCTCCTTTTTTTGGAATATCAGTTGTACCCCTGAATTCTTCCATAATTATCACTTGTACCCCTCGGGTTGGTTGTCCTCCATCAGCGTCCTAAACAGAGTTAACTTTGGGACACAAGGGTAATTAGTTTGAATATTTAGGGTAGATATGCCTTTTTATAAAAAAATTTTTCCTTTTCTTCTTCCTCTTCATCGTCTGACCCCCACCTACGTCGACCCCACCGCGTCCAGCTCCCACCACTTCATATGCCCCCCTCTTCCTCCAGCCCTTCCCCTACCACCCCTTACCTCTTTCGAGCATCTTCACTCGCCTCCTCGACCTAACTGTGAACCCTACAAACACCATGTCTCTAGTTGTCTCCTTCATCCACCATGCAGTATAACTAAACCAAAATCATATGAGATCACCTTCCTCAAACTTCGCCGTGAAATTCACCAACTCAGAGACTCAACTGCATCTTCAACCTTCGGTTTAAACCACCGAGATCAAGCAGTCATCGCCAGCTGGTCTCTAACTGCTATTTGATGCGATCCAATATAAAACCAATCATCTCGTCTACTAGCAATAACACCCATTTATCACCTTCCATCTTTAACCCCAAATCTCCGACAAATCACTCTACGATCACCTCCACACTCCGGACGTCCATCCTTCCCGTCATCGAACCCTCCACCTACACAGAACCCCAAAAAGCCGCAACCAACTCCATGAACCCTTCATAATCAACCACGTCCTCTCAAACCTGAACATGGATCAAGAGACCATCCCCTCACCTAACTATCGTTACAACGGTGTATGGTTCGATCTCGACCTCGGGAGGACCCGAGATGAGGAAAGTGGGAACAACTTCAACAACTCTGTTATCACCAAAGACCTATCCAGACTTCCAGCGCCACATTCCCAACAAAATCCAAGAATTCAACCAAGCCCTGGTCCTGCCCTCCCTTGTCACTAGGGCCATCCACAACAAACAACGCACTATTGAAATCTCCACCAATGAGCCAAGGTAATCTCAAGAAATCCTTTAGACCGATCACAACTCCTCCCAAATCTCCATACCCTGTGAACCCCCAGACGGTCCATAGATTGAATTGAGGACCATCATGTCTGCTTAAGCTCGGCTCTCAAGGACCACCGACACATATCTAAGACCCACCCTCTCATCCACGATCGTCAGAACATCATCGCCGCAGGCCAGCACCACACCACCAGCACTCTTAACAGTCGTACCGCTTTGAAACCCGAAAGACAGCTGCCACCCACGGATCTCCACACTCCCAAACTCTACTTCGCCATCTTCGTTTCCTGCAAGAACACCTTATCAGTTGCCATGACAACAAGAGATATCCAACAACCTTCCTTCTCTCGATCCCCCATCCCTTGCGCATTCCAACGGACAATATTCATGACCCACTCGGAGGGTTAGCAGCGAGTACGGTGACCCCAAGATACTCCACAACCTGCACGGGAATATCCAATGAATCTAAATCTTCACCTTCACACCTCAAAGTCGGACACCCCAAATATTCCAAAATCGGGTCCACCTCTCGACCACAGAATTCGCCTCCAGTATCGAGTAGACGGGGAATGATCCTCACATGGTCCTCCAGCTTACGCTCCAACCAATGTCGAGCCTTTGGCTTTCTTCTCTTCCTCGAGAAGGACAACAATGGATCGGTCTTGCTTTAGGGCCCCCACCCCCTAGCACAAACCTCATTTGCATGCCCGCTTGTGTGGCCGTCAACAGGCCTTCGCTCCTCCATTTTACTCTGCCTTGACCCAGCGACATCCTCCTCCACCAACACCTGCTCAAGCGACCCCCCTTCGCACCTTCCAAACTCTCCATCGCAAGCCCTACTTCCAGACTGAAAATCCTCCCAAAGGTATCTGGCACCTGCTCCTCCTGTAGCACGACAATAAGGCCCTCGCCTCTTACAGACCTACCACTTCCAACAAGGTCCTCGCTTCCCATAGAGCCACCATTGCCAACCGGGGTCAGCTTCGCAGCTCCCACACCTCCAGCCCCTTCAAAACCCCTACCCTCCTGAGCATGC
Source organism: Ottelia alismoides (assembly GCA_037367405.1). NCBI lineage: Eukaryota > Viridiplantae > Streptophyta > Magnoliopsida > Alismatales > Hydrocharitaceae > Ottelia > Ottelia alismoides. Next base: position 277,206 of record JAZKJV010010752.1, read on the forward strand.
AAAGAAGAATTCTCCTTCGCCAAAGGAGCACCCCCCTCCTTCGACATATCCATAGCCGCAGATTTTCTGCCCAATAGAAATCTTGAACCCGAGGAGGATCCAAAAGCGACCTTTGGACTCCCCAGGCCCAAATAAGCACCCCACCGAAATCCCCCCATGATCGGATCCAAATAGGCGAGATCCACGAACAAAAAGGGATTTGAATAGCCCCCACAAGGTGTTCCACCCGATAAACAAATATCACCCAACTGAATAAGGCTCTCCAATCGACTTTGCCCAACCAACTCCCCATCATTCGAGAGACGCTCGACCTCCATTAAATCCTCTTTTGAAGACTTCGCCCGAGGATCACGCGACTTCATCACCAATCCACCCACCCCTCTAAGGAGTTCCAGTCTGAGATTTGTATGCCCTCTTGAAGCCTCCATCTAAGCTGCCTTCGCCTACCCGACCACCACCTTCGATTGTTATGGCACCCCCGCTATGCCTACGACTCCCTCACGTCATTGGGTTACTTCTCCATCGTCGATATCTCCTTCTCCCCCATAAATCAGACATCCAACAAGAGGTGAGCACACCTAACTGTGTACATAATTGATGGCAACATCACCTCGAGACGACCCTGCAAAGCAATCAACACCATGTCTTCCTCCCCCAACCGCAAACCAGAAGAGAACACCTCCTCAACCTTACCTACCAACCAGAGTGCATCTCAGACCATGCCAGCACCACGACACATAATCGAGAGACACCTCACCTTCACCATCCATCTGGGATCAACCTCAGTCACCCCAACGCGCAGCAGCGGTCTTCTCCACCACACCTCCCGGGGAAAAAACCACCATCTCCAAGCAAGAAAGCCGGAAGCTCATCGACTACAATCTCGCGCACGTACAACACCCCTTCCGACAGCCAGATGGTGTCCTCCACGTTATCCACCATGTACCCCTTCTCTAGGACCTCCGAACCAGCCTTCATGGCCAGTGTAGTAAAAGTCGCCCAACTGGCCCGACTAGTAGGTCGACTAGTCTCGTCAGCGGGGTGGCCGACTGAGTATCGACTAATTCTGACTAGGTATACTAGTCGACCAATTTTTGCTTTGGAGATACCATATTTTTTATGTTTTGATGTTTTTATAAGCAGACTTATTATAATTTGCTTAATATTTTTACTTAAATTCAATTACTTATTTTATTTTATTACGATAGTATAAAAATGTACAAAATCTATGTAAATATATGTATAAAAATGAGTTATATATTTGAAAAAATCATAAAATCCAAAACCGATTGACGTCCGACTAAATGCGACTAGTCATCCGACTGTCGATTAATCCTTAATCAGTGAACCAGCCGACCGAGTACCGATTACCGACTTTTGCAACCTTGTTCAGGGCCCCTCTACTCCCCTCCGCAATAAGTAACCCATCCACTGAATCGCTACATCGTCCATCACCAAGCCCCACTTCACCTTCCGCGATAGCACAAGCCTTTCTCACATGTTGAGGCATGTGATGCCCAAATCAAACCTTCTCCCTGAAGATAAAACTCATGGCCCAATGGCCTTGAGAACCACATCTGAAACAAGCATCGCCGCCCCTACCTACCAGAAAGTGATCCTTCACAAAGAGAGATCAACCACCGCCATCAGGAAGAACAGGGAGGTTCCCCTTTGAATCAACTTGTCGAGTAACATCCTTCCCCAGCACATCCCCCACTGGCTCTTGCCGCCTTAAGCCCTCCGAGCGCTCAAAACCCTCCATCCGAGTCCCATGACGATCTCCCATACAACCGGTCCCACGATCGTCATCCATGATTCCTCGTGAAACAAAGGATTTTTGAAAGGGCATATTGAATCATTAAAGAAAAATGGATGTTCAATAATGACATATGCTTAAACTGACACGAGGGAAAGAAGATATTCGTGATCCATGATCGCTTCGACCTCCTTCGACATCTTTTGTGCCTCTCTTGTTTGCTTTTGACATTTCTAAAATTCATTACACAAGCACAATTGCAAATAAGTTAACAAATCAACAATTCAATTTAACTAACTTTCAAGTTTGAGCTGACAACTGCCAAATGCCAACTAACCTAAAACTAAGGTTCAAGGAACACGCAAGCACATTATAGCATGTCTTAAATTTCGACGAAAATCCACCGAATTTCGAATGAAATTTGATTTTGGCAAGTGGTTGAAATCAATAGCCCATAACATTTCCTTTTCCAGATCTCGTCGACGTTTCAGTCCATTTCGATTAATTTTTGGTGGAATTTTAATCAATTTCGGTGGAAGTTTGGTCCATTTCGGTCCTTTCGGACGAACTTCGATCCATTTCAGTCGAATTTCGGTTGAAACAACATCGAGAGAGGAATCTAGCCATGTTTCATCGAAATTAATCTTCCTAGCCTGTTAGGCCGCGCTTTCACTTAATTTATGCCAACTGGGGGTACTTTTTGAGGTCTATATATTGGTGCATTTCATTGCATCATTTCATCTCATAAGACACTAGAAATTTGCTCATTTCTCGGACTATTTTTCTTGTTGTTTCTCTCTACTACAAGGAGTATGTGCACTTGTACAAGTTGTTAGCAACCTTCCATGTCTTGTGACTGTAAGTACTTTCCTACTATTATGCTTGTGAATGTTATGTAGTTTCTTGGTGTAATTTGCATCTCATATAGCATATATTTTACGTACAATGGATCTATTAGACATACATGTTAGAAAGATTTGTGTGTTTATGTGTATGTATGTGTGTCTTATTTTACTCTTAAAAAATACATATTCTTTTAAGTTCATTTTGCTAGTCCTCTTTATTGCTCTATGTTTTTCTCTATTATTATTGCATGTCACTATTCTCTTCATATTTACGAGGTGAAACTAATGGCTTATAACCCCGGCTCCAAATCTGGTTTTGACTCTGAGTAGCATACTACGACTTTTGCATAGGTTGGATGGAAATTTAAGATAACATATCATGTTAACATCTTATTATTAGCAAAAAATATGTATCTCTATCTCATTTATGGATTAAAGAATAATATAAATCTTAATTTCAGAAAAAAATATGTTTTCAAGTAGTTTCCCCAATTTACATCCATTTCACCGAAATTCTACCGAATTTCACTTTTACTGGAACGAAATCGAAATTCAAAATTTAAGGCCTTGCATTATAGATATACAAGACTACATCATGATTTGATAATGTTTCCACAAAAAAAACCTAAAATTACCATTTAAGCAACTAGATCTATATTACCGTGTAATTTTACATGTACATTACTATCTAATTTAGTAATTAGTAGCAGTACCAACAAATAAAAATAGACCTAAAAAATATGTAGGCTACCGGAGACGATGAAGAGAGGAGGTGTTGCCAATCTGGAAGAAAGTGGTGTTGAGAGGAGCGGATGTAACTTTGGGTGAGGCCAATAAGAGGAGACGACGATGCTACATGACAGCGTCGAGAGGAGGAAGCTGGAAGAAGATGAAACCACTGTAGGTTTTTTTTGCTCTAGACGGAGAGCTGGGGGTCGGGGGGTTGGGAGCGTGTGGAAATCTAACTATAGTGGGTCATGTACAAACCACATAACCCACTTAAAAATTACACCATTAGGAAGTGCCTCGTTAGCGCCTCGCGTCGGCATGCCTCAGATGCTCGAGGTATTTGCCTCGCATATTCTAGTTGTGGCACGTGCCTTGAAGTGAAATCTAGTCACCTCACCTCGAGGAGTATGTCTTGAGGCACGATGATTAACTTCTCTACTTTTTTTTTATTTTTTGCGAATAAGTGCAGTCTCTAATGCTCTCTGTGAGGTGCCCACCTTATCAAAGAGATCAAGATTGGCATGTGCCTTCTTTTTTCCTATGGTCGTTGTGGTGTGAGAGGAACATTGTTATTTTCAATGAAACCCAGTATTATGTGAAAAATGCTCTCTCCTTGATGCCCAGCTAATCAGAAAAATCCTGATGGTTGTGTCCCTTCTTTTCCTTACGGACATCGTTGTGTAAAGGAATGTTGTTGTTTTCAATGAAACACAATGTTATGTGAAGAAGCTAGCCAATGTATCAAGGTGCATTTGTGATTTTTGTGCGACCTGTAGGGATCTGTGAGGGGTCTTATGTGTTGCCTCATCCTCTTTCTCCATGATAACATTTCTTACAACTACTGACCTCTGGCATTCATTATTTGGCATTTTAATAAAAAAGTTAGCATATACAGACACGACTATATGCCATCAATTAAATATACGATGGAACAATTATGTTGAAAATAGACAAGTAATCATCTCCAAGGGGTTATGTGAATCCAATTCAAAAATGAATTAGTAGTGATAATTCAAAAACATATTAAGCTTGGAAAGCTACGATATGGCACCAATTACGAACTATATAGGCTATACAATCATCTCCTTTTGAACTTTATTGTAAAACAACGTTATCAGTCAAAAGGATTCTCACATTAGGTTGAGGGAAAAAACTTGTTCTTTCAACTCTGCACTTGTACTCAGGATCTGCAAAACAAGAAATTAATGATGCATAACAACGGGCAAAAAAAACATAACAGAATCTGATGATATTTTTTTGCTTCAGAATCTTCACAAGACGAATGCAACAGTTAGTTCAAAATCATCGTCATTTCACCAACACCCAGTTTGCAGCGATTAAGTTACTGCACTTAAGTAGATATTTTCCACATCCAATGAAATAATCTTAGCACCACGCAGCACCATCTTTCTCCTATTACAAACTAAACCCCTCATCTAAAGCCCCAATTGAAGGAACCGTAGAACAAAATTCAAGGGAAACTCATGAAGCCCAACTCCCTGCCAAGCAGACACGTAGACTTCCAACTGTAAACAGATTGAAGCTCCCGTGGATTTAGCCTTATCAAAGGTCTCATAAACGAACCGCTAGCTGAACACCTAATTGGCTTGAAATGAAAGAAATAAGATTGTGAAAATATATGCATCGCATTAAAAGTGTTGAAATAAAAGGTGTTGAAATAAATAAGAGGAAGCAAAATCGATACTCAGAACTGGAACATAAAAATATAAAACACGGTAGAATGCTCAAGATTTTACATGGACCCTACTCCGTGAGGGAGCGGGATGAAATCACGAGAGAAGGCTTCAAAAGGACATATCTTCTATTTCAATCTCTCAATAAATACAAGGGGTGTGGGGCTCCTTATATAACCCCACAGATAGACCGGAGGCCCACAGATAGACGATATGAGACTAAACATGAGAAGGTGTAATTGGATCTTGGAGGGATCTAATTACACTTCCATTACATTCTATAGCGCTCTCCCTCAAGATGGAGTTAGATAAAGTTGCAGCTTGTAACAAAAGAAAATATACACAACTCATCTTCACTCAATACATCTGAGAGAGGCGAGAGGAGACCCGTTCAGAGTAGTCGTTGCTGGGAGAAGACCTCGCTTGAGGACGGGCATGTGATGATCAAGACATGCATATAATAGAGTCGATGCAGAAGACGTCCAACACAAAGAGTAGTCGATGCTCGGGAAGATAGCCAGTATGAAATAGTAGTTTGAAGTGTCGGTATGTCTTCAAGTTGTGGATAGGTAGTAGAAGTCTGAAATAATCCCACATGGAGAACTCCATCTGGGGTAGTTGATGTCGGGGACACATACCTGATGCAGAGCTGTTGACGCATATAAGCTATTTGTATCTCTTTGTTATTTTATTCTCTTGCTATTCTCTTTATGTAATTTACCCATAGGCTACTCTCCTATATAAGAGAGCCTAGGGCTATGGAATAGATCATCTCATTCACGTTTCCCAACATGGTATCAGAGCGACGGTCCTAGACCGGAGTTCTCGAAACCCTAACCCTAACCCACCCCACCCGCCGGCCTCTCTTCTCTTTCTCTCTTTCTCTCTTCTCGGCGCCGCTCCTTCTTCGATCCGATCGCCGACTTCTCCGATCGTCTGCGGTGCATCTGCACATAGCGCATCTCGCGCGCAGCGCTACTGTGCGCCTGTGCGTCTCGCGCGCATCCAGCGCCTAGCGCGGCGCACCCAGCGCGCACCACTGTAGCGCCTTCAGCGCATCCAGCGGCGCACCAGCATCCAGCGCCTAGCGCGGCGCATCCAGCGCGCACCCAGCGCCTAGCGCGCCTCCAGCAACAGTGCGCGTCGCACCTCTGTAGCGTCTGCATCAGCCTGATTGTGCGCATCTCGTTGTGTGTGCACGTGCGTCTTGCACGTGCCTGCGTGCCCTAAGCCCCAAAACACTAGGGCACAGATCTTGATATACATGGGGTTAGTTGCTTGACGTCTACACACGCAACTAATCCCGTCTATGTCATTGTAGACAAAGATTGTCATCTCTCAGTCACTCCAGTCTTCCATCTCCCGTATGACAGAAAGCAAGGCAGATATCCCGTCTATGGGCGCATTTCGTGGTCCAGCGCCCATTGTCAAGATGGATGGTACGAACTATGAACTGTGGGCAATGCAGTTCATGAGTATGATGAAGTCTACAGGTAAGAAGCACATTCTTACCGAGCCCGAGCCTGCAGAGAAGACTGGAGTTCATGCCTCATGGGAGGCCGATGATGCATATGCCAAGGTGTGGCTATCTGGCACATTGGCTATTGAAATCGCCAATGACATTCTACATCAACCTACAGCCAAAGACATGTGGGATATCCTAGCAGCAACATATTCTCAAGCAAAGAATGAGACGAAAATCCTGCAACTACAACATGATATATTCACGATAAAGTAGAATGGTCGTCCTTTACATTCTCTCTATACATCATTGAGAGGGATGTTCGAGAAGCTCTATAGCTTCATGCCTCTTACTGCCACACCAGAACAGCAGAAGACATACAGGAACGCGACGATGGTGGGTGTGTTTCTCGCTGCACTTGACCCAGAGTATGAGGCAGCACGTTCACAGATTCTGGCAGACTCGACTATTCCTCCTATGGAGGAAGCTTTTCACAGACTGAGCAGGATCACAGTACCTTCAGCAGCAACGAATCAGAATCCCTCAGCTATGGCGGCCAACAGAGGCCGCGGTTTTCATCATCAGGGCCGTGGATGCACCCCTCGTGGAAGGGGTGGCCGCACTAGGCCAACATGCTCATATTGTCACCGGGTCGGACATACTGAAGACACATGCTACTCGAAGCATGGATTCCCTGCATCTGCACGAGCCGCTGAGCAGATAGAGCCCCCGTCTGCTTCTACACTGGATCAACGATTTGATGACCTGGTTGCCCGCCTCAGGGGTATTATCCCACCATCTGGTCCAGCACCGACTACAGAGAGTCATACTGATGCTGCTGCTTCTACTTCCGCCTCTACTAGTACTTCAGGTAGTACACTTGCACTCCATAGTAGTAGATCTGATACATTGCCATGGATCATGGACTCGGGCGCTACACATCATTTATGTGGCGACCAGAGTCTACTTACAGGATACACTCAGATTCCTCCAGGACGGACAATAGTTATTGCCAATGGCACGCATTCTCCTATCACGGGTCAGGGGGAGATTAGACTGACGTCGTCTATGCAGCTCAAGAATGTCCTACATGCACCGCATTTTTCTATGAATTTGTTGTCAATTAGTCAGATTACGAAGGATCTTCACTGTCGAGCTATTTTTGATTCATCTTCGTTGATTTTTCAGGACATCCGTACGGGCAACGTGATTGGTCATGGCTATGAGCAAGGAGGCCTTTATCGTCTGAACCAGACCCCATTTGCCGGAATCACATCTTCTCCCACTGAACGAGTATCTCCTCTCCTGTGGCATTTGCGTTTTGGTCATTTACCGCTTCAGAAGTTGCGTCTAGTTCTACCTTATGGTGTCTCTCACACACCTATCCAGTGTGAGGCGTGTCAGTTGGGAAAGCATCACAAGTCGTCTTTTCCCAGTAGTCAAGGTCGGAGTAGTAACTCCAAGTTTGAATTGTTTCATGTCGATGTCTGGGGTCCGAGTCGTGTTCCCGATCATCAGGGACACAGGTTTTATATTGTTTTTGTGGATGATTTTTCTAGAGCATCATGGGTGTTTTTAATGAAAAATAAGTCTGAAGCAGGAAATATTGTTATCCACTTCCTGAATGAAATTCAAAATGTTTTTTCCACATTTGTCAAAATTGTGAGAAGTGACAATGCCTTAGAGTTGTGCACCAACATTCTAGCCAATTACTATTCTTCAAAAGGAATTATTCACCAAACATCTTGCGCTCATACCTCTCAACAGAATGGGGTTGCTGAAAGAAAGCACCGTCACATACTTGATGTCACAAGGTCTCTTCTTTTTCAGAGTCATGTTCCGTACTCCTACTGAGGTGATGCAGTCCTTACTGCATGTTACCTTATCAATCGTATGCCTTCTTCTGTTTTGAATGAACAAATTCCTTTTTCACTCATTTATCCTGACAAGGATCTGTTCAGTCTTACCCCTCGTGTGTTTGGGTCAGTTGCATTTGTTCACCAGTTGTCGCCTGGTACTGACAAGCTCTCTCCTAGGGCTGTCAAGTGTATCTTTGTGGGGTACCCCAGAATTCAAAAGGGGTACAAGTGTTTTGATCATGTGCGTCGGCGGTATATGATCAGTGCAGATGTTACATTTTTTGAATCTGTTATGTATTTTTCAGATTTCGGCCACATGCAGCTACCACCCATATATCCAGATGCCGTATTCATGGAACCACCATCACCATTGCCACAGTCACCACCACCGCAACAGCCACCACCACCACCACCACCACCATCATCACTAGTATCCCCGCTACCATTTCATTACACCCGCAGGCCTCCTCCAGCACATGGTCCTGACCCGTCAACTAGCTCGCCTATGGTATGTAATGAAAATATTAATGTTGATGGATCTGACGACATTTCTCAGCAGGATTCATTACAGGAGCATGGTGATAACATAGGTGACCTGGAGGTTCCAATCGCTCTACGCAAGCCGAAGAGGAGCTGTGCCAAATATCCATTATCAGCAGCTGTGTCTTTTGAGAGGCTATCTGGAGACTTCAGGACGTTTGCATTGGCACTTTCATCTACAGACATTCCACGGAACCATCATGATGCTTTGCAGGATGCTAGATGGCGGCTAGCAATGGAAGAAGAGATGGCGGCACTTCAGTCTAGAGGAACCTGGAGTTTGGTTCCTATACCTCCAGGTGTTAGCCCGGTGAGTTGCAAGTGGGTGTTTACAATTAAGCACAATGCAGATGGTTCCATTGACAGGTACAAGGCACGCCTAGTTGCAAGAGGCTTCACACAGACATATGGGGTTGATTACCTTGACACGTTCTCTCCTGTGGCACGTCATTCCACTCTACGGGTCCTGTTATCAGTTGCGGTTGCTAAAGACTGGCCACTCTATCAACTGGACGTGAAGAATGCATTTCTGTATGGGGACTTGCAGGAGGAAGTCTATATGCAACAACCACCTGGTTTTGCTGTTGAGGGGGAGTGTTCCAAGGTTTGCATATTACATAAGGCCATCTATGGCCTTAAGCAGAGCCCCAGAGCATGGTTTCAGAAGCTTTCAGACCTCTTTGAGAAACAAGGATATAAACGCTCCAATGCTGATCATTCCTTGTTCGTGCAGAAGACGGCGAGAGGTATCATTGTAATCATGGTTTATGTTGATGATATCTTGATTACAGGTGATGATGACCAAGGCATTAAGCAGGCAAAGGAAAGGCTGGGGACCGAATTTGTCACCAAGGACTTGGGAGTCCTTAGATATTTTCTGGGGCTGGAATTTGCTAGAAATCCATATGGATTAGTCATGACACAGAGGAAGTATGTCACAGATCTACTGAGTGAGACAGGTATGCTAGGGTGTCGACCTGCTACGACACCAATGGATCCTAGCATGAAGCTGTATGATGATGACACAGAAGAGGTGGATAAGAGAAGGTACAGAGAACTGGTAGGCAAATTACTGTATGTCACGATCACTAGACCTGATATACAGTTTGCAGTGAGCCGTGTGAGCCAGTTCATGGAGCAACCACGTCAGGCCCATATGGATGCTATACACATGATTCTGAGATATTTAAAATCATCTCCAGGTGCAGGCTTGCTATTTAAGAAAGGAAAGGAGATTTCTGTCACAGCATGTGCGGATGCAGACTATGCAGGATGCCCCAAGGACAGGAAGTCAACATCAGGGTTTGCAGTCTACGTTGGAGATGCTATAGTTTCGTGGAAGAGCAAGAAGCAGACAGTAGTAGCTAGATCCAGTGCTGAATCAGAATATAGGGCTATGGCCCAGGCTAGCACAGACATGATGTGGGTGAAATCCTTACTTGCAGATCTATGTCTTGATATACCTCTTCCTATGATGTTGGAATGTGACAATCAGGCCGCCTTGTTCATTGCAAATAACCCAGCTTTTCATGAGAGGACCAAGCATATTGAGGTCGACTGTCACTACATACGTGACATGATTCAGAAGGGGTTCATTGCTACATCTCACGTCACATCAGAGAATCAGACTGCTGATATTTTCACCAAGGCATTACTTAAAGGCCCATTCCAGAAGTGTGCGTCCAAGCTGAGCATGATTGATATCTATGCTCCATCTTGAGGGGGAGTGTTGACGCATATAAGCTATTTGTATCTCTTTGTTATTTTATTCTCTTGCTATTCTCTTTATGTAATTTACCCATAGGCTACTCTCCTATATAAGAGAGCCTAGGGCTATGGAATAGATCATCTCATTCACGTTTCCCAACAAGAGCGGTTATGTCCTACGCAAATCTCGATAGTTGTGCCTCTCCTATATGTGAACCTTGAGAATGGCCTCTCATGTTTTTCTTATAGAGGCTCGGAGTAGGTTTACTTATATACGGACCCTAAAGAAGAGATTGTTTTTTGTTGAGGAGACACGAGTAGAAGATGATGGATACAATAGAAATTTTCTAGATACATCACAAGAAGAAGAATATGTTTACTTGTTGTAGAGATTGTTTTTGTTGAGGATCCACGAGAGTGATGGCACAAAGAAAGAATTGGCACCACAACTGGACACCTTCTGTCCCAGAGTATAAGACAAAGAAAATCGATTGCATACAGGGTGGTTGTTGTAGGAAGGAAATGGTGGTCCCTGTAGCTAAAAGCAATGATGTGCATGCTACTCTGTCAGCTGATAGGGTTGTAATTGTGCTCATCTGATGCAGCGTGAAATGGAAATATATGGCTGCATTTATTTAATTTATATCCGTTAATTTTATTTACGTTTATTTGAGTTGTCGTGTTTTTAATTAAATAAACGAGATCGCCTGTGATCCCAATTAATTAGTTAAAGATTTGAATTTCAAATTAGTCGGTTAGTCAGTTAGAGTCAAATTAGGATAATTGGTTTCAATTTGAATTCGAGTTTCTATTTTTGTAACCTCATCCCTCCTATATAAAGGATGATAGGCTAGTGTTTTTAGTCAGTTCAGTTGATATGAAAAATTGAGATTTTATCTCTCTCCTTCTCTCGTCTCTCTCTCCCCACGCGGTCTTCACGTTTCTCCCCTCCAAACCCCTCGTGTTCCCGACGAGCTTCTTCTCTCAACCCCTCCATTCTCTTCTCAATCCCTCCATTTTCTTCTCCACCAAAATCCACCGTCAAACATTTTATTTTTCGTCATCGTCGAAAACCAATCCGCATCAATTGGTATCAGAGCATGGCCTACAGACCGTCCTCACGATCTGACGATCCATCCAGACATTCGCGCCGACACGCGACGAAACACCATCGTTCGTCGGAGCGAAATTGGAAGATTCGACCAACAAGCCATGAGGAAATTTTCCATCAACAGCCCGAAGATCAAGCAATTCGTCGGGAGACGAATTTTTTTAAGCGGAGGAGAGTTAATGCAGCGTGAAATGGAAATATAGGGCTGTATTTTTTTAATTTATATCCGTTAATTTTATTTACGTTTATTTGAGTTGTCGTGTTTTTAATTAAATAAACGAGATCGCCTTTGAACCCAATTAATTAGTTAAAGATTTGAATTTCAAATTAGTCGGTTAGTCAGTTAGAGTCAAATTAGGATAATTGGTTTCAATTTGAATTCGAGTTTCTGTTTTTGTAACCTCATCCCTCCTATATAAAGGGACGATAGGCTAGTGTTTTTAGTCAGTTCTGTTGATATGAAAAATTAAGATTTTATCTCTCTCCTTCTCTCGCCTCTCTCTCCCCACGTGGTCTTCATGTTTCTCTCCTCCAAACCCCTCGTGTTCCCGACGAGCTTCTTCTCACAACCCCTCCATTCTCTTCTCAATCCTCCATTTTCTTCTCCACCAAAATCCACCGTCAAATATTTTATTTTTCGCCGTCGCCGAAAACCAATCCGCATCATCATCTGACCACAATCCTGCTCTGTATGGACTCCAACAACATAGCTCTATCTACCTCCTCCTTGTAGGAGGTAAAATCTAATATTCCTATCTACGGATGGATCTCCTCGTACATCCCCTAGAGAAACTTCGGCAAGTTCTTATCAGGGTAGGCTAGTGGTCGGGGAATGGCAAGTCCATCCTATGGAGGGGGGGGGGACCGTGCTTGTGTCCCGGACGATCAGGAGCTGAGAAGAGACATCCTGTATAAGGCATACAGTTCTAGACTTTCTATACATCCAGTAAGCACAAAGATGTATAAAAATCTTCGTCAACACTTTTGGTGGGATAGCATGAAGGGGCATGTCACACAGCATGTGAGTCGACGCCTTACTTGTACGATAGTAAAGGCAGAACACCAGCATCCTACTGGCTCGTTGGAGCCTCCCCCCACTACCGAGTGGAAGTGAGAGAGCATCTCCCGGGAATTTATTACTTCTTTACCACGCACTCCTAATGGACATGACGTAGTTTGAGTTATCATTGATTGGTTGACCAAGTTAGCTCATTTCGTACCAATCAACACAACCTGCACAGCTTCAAAGTTTGCTAGACTATACATACAACATATCATCTGTTTACACAAGATACCCAAGGAGGTGGTATACGACGGGGGCTCTCTGTGTTGGCAAGAGATGGGAGAAGAGACTCTTACACCACAACCATTGTTAGAAAATGATGAATCTGGAAGCGAATTGATAAACAGAGCAAGAACTACAGAAAGATAACATGAACGCATGGATTTTTACGTGGAACCCTGCTCCCTAAGGACCAAGATGAAACCACAGGAGCATGCCTCAAAGGGTTGATTGTGCCATTCAACTTTCTCATTTGATACAAGAGGTCTGGAGCTTCTTAAATAGCCTCCACAGACCCTTCAAATCCCACCACTGGTAGTGTAGAGATAGTTGTTTGTCGTTGGTGTTATTTATTATTTCAGTTTCTTTATGTACCTCTCATGTAATTTACCCAAGGGCTCTCTCCCTATATAAGAGACCCGATGGCTCTATGGAATAAACATCGAAGTATTCTAACATGGTATCAGAGCCAGGACCCTAACCTAGGGTTTCTCCACCGCCGCCCCCCCCCCCTCTAGGGTTTCGGCCCCCCACCTCTCCTTCTAGGGTTTCGGACCCTTCTCTCCTCCCCAACGCCCACCTCCACCGCCGCGGGGCCTCCACACCGGCCCCTCTCCACCGCCGGGCCTCCCTAGCGGCCACCCCCACGCCGCTGGTCCAACCCTAACGCCGTCGGGCCCCTCCACCAGCCCCTCCACCTGCCGCCAGTCACAGCAGCATGCCCCCACCGCTGTCCAGCAGCCGCCGTCGCCTTTCCGAAGTCGTCTTCGTCAAGTAGAGGCTCTCACAGCCTCTACTCGGTGCCGCGTTCTTCCTAGGACTCGCCGTATGTTTGATTCAAGTGCATAATCGTCTACCTATGCACTTGAATCCTACAAGGTTTTGGTAGACAATATTTTCTTGGTCTATCAGTAGTTGCTCTTCTCCGGCATCATGTCCGATCAGAAGTTAGATATGCCCGCCATAGGTGCCTTCAAAGGTTCGGCACCAATCGTCAAGATGGACGGGACGAACTACGAACTGTGGGAGATGCAGTTCCTCAGTCTCATGAAGTCGTGTGGTAAGAAACATATTCTTACCGAGGATGAACCGCCGGAGAAGACAGGAATCTATGTCTCATGGGAGGCGGATGATGCGTACGCCAAGGTGTGGCTCTCAGGTACGCTCACAATGGAGATAGCGAATGATGTTCTTCACCAGCCCACCGCTAAGGCGATGTGGGATATTTTGGCTATGACGTACTCTCAGGTCCGTAATGAGACGAAGATGCTCCAGTTGCAGCATGACATATTTACCACGAAGCAGAATGGGAAGCCTCTTCATTCCCTGTACACGTCGCTTCGTGGCATGTTCGAGAAGCTCTACAGCACCATTCCGCTTACAGCCACGCCGGAACAGCAGAAGACGTTCCGCAACGCCACTATGGTGGGTGTATTACTCGCTGCCCTAGATCCGGAGTACGAGGCAGCACGCGCTCAGATACTGGCAGATGCCACTATCCCACCGATAGAAGATGTATACAGGCGGCTCAGTCGTGTACCCGTTCCATCCAATACAGCGACTGCGACTCCGTCAGCAATGGCAGTCTCCAGGGGACGTGGTAGTTCGTCCTCGTTTCGTGGCAGGGGAAGTGGTGGACGTGGCCGTGGAGGCCGCATACGCTCTACGTGCTCATATTGTCGCCGTACTGGTCATTCGGAGGATACATGCTATTCCAAGCATGGATTTCCTCCTTCTGCACGAGTAGCTGATCATGTTCAGGGTCAACCCGCATCTACTTCAGATCACAGGTTCGAGGAGTTGGTGGCACGACTTCGGGATATCATGCCACAATCTTCTTCATCAGAGGGTGCAGATGTCTCTGATGTTGCGGCTTCGGCGTCAGCCAGTACATCGGCCTCAGCCAGTGCCTCAGGTAGTCCTTCAGCCCCATTTCATAGTCATGATCTCACAGGATGGATCGTCGACTCTGAAGCTACCCATCATCTTTGCCGTGAGAGAGATATTCTGCAGTCATACAGGGCTGTTCAGCCAGGTCGCTCTGTACTCATTGCGGATGACACCCAGTCTCCTATCATCGGTCAGGGGGAGACAGCTTTGCTACCCTCTATGCACCTACAGAATGTGCTACATGCTCCAGAATTCTCGATGAACCTTTTATCTATTAGTTAGATTACACATGATTTGCACTGTCGTGCTATTTTTGATCCATCGTCTGTTATTTTTCAGGACATACTGACGGGCAGGGTGATTGGCTGTGGTTCTGAGCACAATGGCCTTTATCGTCTCGTTCGTAACTCCTACGCTGGTGTCTCCTTGCATACCCAGGCCTTTGTTTCTCCGTACACCTGGCATCTTCGGTTCGGTCATCTACCGCTGCAGAAGATGCGTCATCTCCTGCCTCAGATATCTCCGAGTTCTTCTTTTCGATGTGAAGCATGTCAGTTGGGGAAGCACCATCGGTCTAGCTTCCCCGGTCGTCAGAGTCGGAGCAGTAGCTCCCCGTTTGAATTATTTCATATAGATATTTGGGGTCCAAGTCGTGTCCCGGATCACCAGGGGCACAGGTTCTATTTAGTTGTGGTTGATGATTTTTCCAGAGTGTCGTGGACTTTTCTTCTCAAGAATAAATCTGAAGCAGGAAATGTTATTCAAAATCTAATTAATGAAGTTCTGAATGTTTTTTCATCTACTGTTAAGTATGTGCGTACTGACAATGCATTGGAGTTCTGCACTCGCTCTCTTGCCAGCTTTCTTTCATCTAAAGGCATTGTCCACCAAACCACATGTCCCTACACCTCTCAACAAAATGGAGTTGCCGAACGAAAACATCGACATTTCCTTGACATTGCTCGCACCTTACTTATTCAGAGTTGTGCTCCATTAACCTTTTGGGGTGATGCTATACTTACTGCGTGTTATTTGGTCAATCGAATGCCTACAACTATTCTTGGGGAAAAGTCTCCAATCTCTGTTCTCTTTCCGGACAGAGACTTGTTTACATTGACACCTCGGGTTTTTGGCACTGTCGCTTTTGTTCACCGCTTATCTCCGGGGCTTGATAAGCTATCCCCTAGGGCTATCAAGTGTGTTTTCGTGGGCTACTCCAGGACACAGAAGGGGTACCGCTGCTATGATCCTGTCCATAACAAATACTATGTGAGTGCAGATGTTACATTCTTCGAACCTGTCATGTACTTCTCCCCTGCAGGTGACAGATTGGTCTCCTCTACATCATCAGACTCCCAAGTCTATGTTCCACTACCTCCAAGCCTGGGTCCGTCCTCTACTCCAGCATCTCAAATAACACCACCACCACCAACCCCTCCACCACCACCACCACCACCCCCAGTTGTTCCTTTCCCTAAGTTCTACACGAGACGCACGGGCCCAGCTCAAGCTACATCTCAACCATCCAGCACGCCTCAGGTATGTTCTGACATTAATGATGGGTTAAATAATGCACATGTGCAGGAGCTTGTACCACAGGAGGAGGACCAACCGGTCAGCACTGTTTTGGATGACTTGGACCAGCCTATTGCTCATAGGAAACAGCGAAGACAGTGTGTCTCATATCCCCTAGCCTCTCATGTTTCCTTTCATCGTCTCACTGGGGATTTCCAGAAGTTTGCCGCTGCTGTATCGTCAGTTGAGATACCACGGACATATCAGGATGCCATGAAGACTGAATGCTGGCGTTTAGCAATGGAAGAGGAGATGCGTGCCTTACAATCCAGAGGGACTTGGTCTCTAGTCCCTCTTCCTCCAGGTGCGTCTGTGGTGAGCTGCAAGTGGGTTTTTACAGTTAAATATCATGCAGATGGTCGTCTTGACAGATACAAGGCCAGACTTGTAGCACGAGGGTTTACACAGACATATGGGGTAGATTACCTGGACATGTTTTCCCCAGTGGCGAGACATTCTACCCTTCGCATTCTTCTATCGGTTGCTGTGGTACGTGGCTGGCCCATATTCCAGCTTGATGTTAAGAATGCTTTCTTGTATGGTGATCTACAGGAGGAAGTCTACATGCAGCAGCCACCTGGGTTTGCTGCTAAGGGGGAGACTCAGAAGGTATGCAGACTTCATAAGGCTATTTATGGCCTTAAGCAGAGTCCTCGTGCATGGTTCCAGAATCTCTCCCAGCTTATTGAACAACAAGGCTTCAGAAGATCAAATGCGGATCACTCACTGTTCGTCCGGAAGACTCCTAGAGGTACCATCGTTGTTATGGTATATGTTGATGACATATTGGTTACTGGAGATGATGCACAAGGGGTTGAGATAACCAAGTCTATGCTGGGCAGCCAATTCATTACAAAGGATCTAGGCACTATACGGTATTTTCTGGGGATAGAGTTTGCAAGAAATGCACAAGGAATGGTGATGACTCAAAGAAAATATGTCACAGATTTGCTGGCTGAAACAGGAATGACTGAATGCAGACCTTCAAGTACACCGATGGATCCGAGTATGAAGCTGTACGATGATGACACTGAGGAGGTGGACAAGAGAAGGTACAGAGAAATGGTGGGCAAGCTCTTATACATCACTATAACTCGACCGGATATTGCACTTGCAGTAAACCGGGTGAGTCAATTTGTGGAGCAGCCAAGGCAAGTACATATGGATGCATTGTACATGATATTGAGATATCTGAAGTCTTCACCAGGCACAGGGTTGCTGTTCAAGAAAGGCACGGATTTGTCGATTTCAGCCTGCGCAGATGCGGATTATGCGGGATGTCCACGGGATCGTAAGTCTACTTCTGGGTTTGCTATCTTCATAGGAAGCTCCTTAGTCTCCTGGAAAAGCAAGAAGCAGACTGTTGTGGCGAGATCAAGTGCCGAATCCGAGTACAGGGCCATGGCACAGGCAAGCACTGAAATGATGTGGGTTAAAGCAGTCCTAGAAGATCTGAATGTTGAAGTTCCGTTACCTATGAACCTGCAATGTGACAATCAGGCAGCGTTATTCATTGCCAACAATCCAGCCTTCCATGAGAGAACAAAACACATAGAGGTGGATTGCCATTACACTAGGGACATGATTCAGAAGGGCTTCATCTCCACGTCTCACGTCAGCTCAGAGGACCAGACAGCAGATATATTCACAAAGCAATTGCTCCGAGGACCTTTTCAGAGATGTTCTTCCAAGCTGAGCATGATAGATATCTATGCTCCATCTTGAGGGGGAGTGTAGAGATAGTTGTTTGTCGTTGGTGTTATTTATTATTTCAGTTTCTTTATGTACCTCTCATGTAATTTACCCAAGGGCTCTCTCCCTATATAAGAGACCCGAGGGCTCTATGGAATAAACATCGAAGTATTCTAACAGGTAGATGTGGGACTAAACACTAGATGTGGCAAATGGATCTTGGAGGGATCTATTTACCCATCTACACAAGTAACACATATACTCCAATACTTCCCCTCAAGATGGAGCATGCAATGCGCAGCTTGGACAAACAGAAAGAAATCTCAAACTCACAATACAAAACATTACAAGCAATATCAACTCAACGCAAACACAGCTGTCGGCAGCTGTCGAGGATGTTGCTTCTCATGTCATGAAGTTAAGGAGGAATAAAAGGGTTGGAGTGTGAGTCCAACTGGGTCTCCTCGCCGGAGAACATGCGCTCTGAACTGCGCCTATCAGAGTCACTCAAACTGAAAAAAGTCTCCTCGTCAGAGTACTCTGGCCTGCCACATGCAGAAGACTAAATCATGTGGACAATTGATCCATCCCTACAGGGCCAAACTGAAAAGGACGTGCAGACATCCTCGTCGCACTCCACGGTCGCTGGAGAATGGAGTCTGAAAATGTCTCTTCATCGGAGAACTGGGTCTCTCTCATACTGGCTCAGAGAAAGGGATCTCTACTCTAGCGTTCCTGTGACACCACATGAAAATCCTAGCCCCGAAGGCATAGGGAATGGGATCTCTACTCTGTAGGTCTTTATGAATCACATGAAAACTCTGAGACCAAAAAACAAAGATGGAGACCCCATAAAAGATGGCAAACATGTGCACATCAAACTAAAGACTCGGAAGTCGAGTCTGAAAACTGAAAAACTCTGTAGAGTTTGAAATCTGACTGGCATGTTACTCTACACAATACTCTCATTTTCTCCCATACTTGTTGAAAAACAATGACGACAAATTTTGGAGAAGACAAGAAAATATGGAGAAACAAAAACAATAAGCCGATCTTAAAAAAATAGTGTTTCTTCTCACAATTTTTTTCCATTTTTTCTCGGTTGTTTCTTCTTTTTTTATATATAGTGGTCTTTTTCAATTTTTTATGTACTGTATTTTTTGTACGCACCTTTTTTCTCAAAGACATTCTCTCTCTCTCTAAAACCATTCAACCCTTTTTTTGGCTTTTCACTTTTCTTTTCGAACTGACGTCCTACCAAACCCAAAAGAATTCAACCTTACCCCTCTTTTTCTAATATATTGCAGCAGGAGGTCCATTGGACCTCTTCCTTTTTTATAACTTGCATCCCGCTTAGGGATAACCCTATTTAGGATTCCCCCGATTGGGATCGTTGCTCGATAGTTGTCGTCGTCGATCGCATGGAGAAGAAGGAAACACGTGATGGGAGGAGCACTGCCAGAGTCACACGTGGAAAGAGCCCTAAGAGGTTGGAGATGTTGCTGCCTTCGGCTAGAGAGGATGATAAATCGCACTGCCTAAGGGATCGTTGGAGAAGATCGGCCCTATTGGGGCTTGGAGGAGAGGCAGCATCGCCACCTGGATGTCGGAGGAGATGAGGCGTCAGGAGGCGGAGGTCTCCCCTTCGCCACCTGGAGAAGATGAGGCGGTTGTGAAAATACCACCATCGTTGTCTCTTTTGACTTGCAGGAGTAGCTCCACCTGGAGGAAATAAAAGGACGCTGTTGCCACCTGATGCAGGAGGCTCGCGCGAGATCGTGGAAGCAGGCTTGGCCGGAGAGGATCTGGTCATGGAGAGCCGCTCTGCTTGGAAGTTGCCGCCGCCAACTGGGAGGTCTTGCAACCTTCGCCTGGAGGGGAGATACCTATGCTCCGCCTAGAGCATCGAGTGCCGCCTGAAGATGCGGTAGGGGTGCCGTATGGAGATGTGGATGAGAGCTGTGACTGTTAATGGCTTCGAAATGGAGCTTCGAGATGGGGTTTTGCGTGCTAACTGAAGTGCAACGCTAGTGCTGCCAGGAGGCTTCGTGTAGGGCGGAAGCCTTGTGCGAGGAGGCGCGGAGTTACTGGTGGGTCGCCATATGCATTGATACCATGTTAGAGGATTGATTTCCAGCGCCGCTACTGGAGCTTCAACGCTCGATGGCCTTGAGATAATTGGCTAGAGTTCTAGAAATTAAACCCCAGATTGCGCATCAGATGGATGACGCACGAGAGAAGATTGTGCTGCATGATTCTGGAACCCTTGCAGAATCTAAAGATGATCAAAATGTCAGCGTAGAATAGGGTTTCAAAAGAAACCTTAGAACTTGAATCTTGAAAATATGAAATAATGATCTTCAAACATAAATCTTAAAGAAAAATCGAGAATGAATCTTGTTGTAGTGAAATAAGAATGTGTTAATCATAGATCCCCAAGGGTTCGCTTATATAGAAGAGAGAAACTGATGCGGATCGAGATTTGCGCGTCGATGAAAAAATAAAATAATTTGAACGGTGTATTTTTGTAAAGAAAATAGAGGGGTTGAGAAAAGAAAACAGGCATGTTGCGCGAGATTCGAGGGGGAAGAACCGCGTCGATCGCGTGGGAGAAAGAGAGAGACGAGAGGAGAGAGAGAGATAAAATCTCAATTTTATAACGTACTGAACTGTCTAAAAACAATGGGCCCTCATCCCTTTATATAGGAGGGATGAGATTACAAAAATAGAATACTAATTCAAATTGACAACTAACTATCCTAAATAGACTCTGACTAATTAACCGACTAATTTGAAAATTAAATCTATAACTAATTATTGGAGATCACAGGCGATCTCGTTTATTTAATTAAAGACACGACAACTTAAATAAACGTAAATAAAATTGACCGATAAAATTAGATAAATATTCAGCCCTATACTTTGGTTCCACGTTGCATCAACTCTCCAACGCTTTTAAAAATTCGTCTCCCGACGAATTGCTTGATCTAGATGCGTCGTTGGAGAAATCGTCTTTGAAATTGTAGCCTGCAATTAGATCTTTTTCAACATTGCGTTTGTAGTTCTTTCCAATTGGAGGGCGTCTCCGCAATCTTCGTACCCCTTCAATTAATCGAATTTTAGGGGGCTGGGCGGCTATGCAATTTTCCCCAATTACTTTCCAATCCTCACGGGGAGGGATCTTTTTCCATCGACAGGGGATTCCAATCTCTACTAGGGTTTCAACTTCTCCAGAGCTTCGACGGTGCCGTGCTTTGTGTTGCAGGCAACGATCTCGCACGCGGCAACGGGCATTGAGGTGACGGGTGAAGGCCAGGGAAGGAGGGGAGGATGTAGTGGCGATGACGACACGGGGGGAGAGGTGGCGAGGCCAAGGGGACCTGCCGAACGTGTGGGGGGTGGCGGAAGGACGCGTATGGGGGAGAGGATGGGGTGTTGGGTGGCGGTGGAATGGGAGGGCGGAGGCGAGCGAGTTGGTGCGTTGAAGGGGATGCGGGTCTGGGTTGGGATGGGAGGCGGAGGAAGGGGGAATCAGAACTGGAGAGGGCGGCGGAGTGGGGGGATTAAGGGGGCGGAGGCTGGGGTTGTGAGGGTGACGACGGGAGGGGATAATGGGCCCGTGGGGGTAGCAGCGGGAGGGAGTGGCGGCGATGAAGTCGGGGTGTTCGATGGGGTTGCTGGGATGTCGGGGAGGGCAATGGGCCTTGCTGGGGTCGGTGCGGGATCAACAACAGGAACGGCAGGAGGGGGTGGCGATGGAATCGGGGTGGTTGGTGGGGGTGCGAGGGTGGAGCTAGGAGGCGGCGGGGGTATGGGGGTGGTGGTGGTGTCCGACGAGGCTGGGGGGGGCGCCGGAGGGGCTGGGGCTGCAGCGGGGGTCCGCGAGAAGGCTGCGGATGGAGCGTAGGTTGACTCCAGGGGTTTTTGTGAATCTGAAATTACCTGGAAAGCCCTCGTTTCGGCGTTTTCCTCTTCTGAAACGGCTTGGACAGCGGCCGATTCTTCGTTGACAGCGAGATTTTTGCCTTCAAATTCAGTGTCGGCGATTGGTGTCGCGGAAGCCTTCGATCTGGTGGTGCGCATAGCCTTGGATTCAGCAATTATTTCTCAACATCCGGCCTCGAATTCTTGACATTTGGCCCAAAAATCACGCATTGCGTCCATCTTCTTGTTGTACGCGTCGTTGGATCGTCGTGTTCGTTCGGATGAACAATGGTGTGTCATCGCGTGTCGGCGCGCATGTCGGTATGGATCGTCAGATCGTGAGGACGATCTGTAGGCCATGCTCTGATACCAAATGATGCGGATCGAGATTTGCGTGTCGATGAAAAAATACAATAATTTGAACGGTGGATTTTTGTGGAGAAAATAGAGGGGTTGAGAAAAGAAAACACGCATGTTGCGCGAGATTCGAGGGGGAAGAACCGCGTAGATCGCGTGGGAGAAAGAGAGAGACGAGAGGAGAGAGAGAGAGATAAAATCTCAATTTTATAACGTACTGAACTGTCTAAAAACAATGGGCCCTCATCCCTTTATATAGGAGGGATGAGATTACAAAAATAGAAAACTAATTCAAATTGACAACAAACTATCCTAAATAGACTCTAACTAATTAACCGACTAATTTGAAAATTAAATCTATAACTAATTATTGGAGATCACAGGCGATCTCGTTTATTTAATTAAAGACACGACAACTTAAATAAACGTAAATAAAATTGACCGATAAAATTAGATAAATATTCAGCCCTATACTTTGGTTTCACGCTGCATCAGAAACTCTAGTAGGTGAGAAAACCTAATGGGTAAATTATATACTCTGGACAAAAGGAAAGCCAAATACATAAAACAATGATAAAAATATAAAACTCTTCAATACTCCCCCTCAAGCTGGAGCGTAGATATCAATCAAGTTTAGCTTGGAACAATATTTCTGAAAAGGTTCTCTGGCTATAGCCTTGGTGAGCACATTTGTTGTCTGCTCACTGGAACTGACTTGTGAGATAGAAATGAGACCCTTCTGGATCATGTCTATGGTGTAGTGACAATCTACCTCGATATGCTTGGTTCGTTCATGGAAGGCTGGATTGTTGGCAACAAATAGTGCAGCCTGGTTGTCACATTGCAGATGCAAGGGAAGTGGTACCTCAATCGCTAGATCGGTCGAACTGATCTAACCCACATCATTTCTGTGGTGCTACCTTGTGTCATAGCTCTGTATTTTGATTCAGCAGTCGACCGGCCTACCATTGTATGTTTCTTGTTTTTCTATGATACAAGTGAATTCCCCACAGACTTCAAACCCCGAAATTGACTTTCTGTCCTTGGGGCATCCTGCATAATCGACATCTCCACAAGTTGTAATGGCAAGAGATGTTCCTCTACTAAACAAAATGCTAATATCACGTGAGGTCCTCAAGTACCTCAAAATCATATGGACTGCATCTATATGTGTATGTCTAGGTTGCTCCATGAATTGGCTCACTTTGCTCACTGCAAATGATATGCCAGATCTAATCATGGTTACATATAACAGCTTTCCCACTAACTCATTGTATCTTCTTTTGTACACCTCATCAGTGTCATCATCATAGAACTTCATACTCGGGCCCATGGGAGTAGTTGTTGGCTTGCATCATGTCATACATGTCCCAAGCAATAGATCTGTAACATACTTCCTCTGGGTCATCACAAGACCTCGCTGGTTTCTGGCAAACTCCAGTCCAAGGAAGTAGTGTCGACTGCCTAGATCCTTGAACAGTTGACTTAAGAAATCCTTTGCCGGTTTGATCCCCTGTGTATTATCTCATGTAATGATAATGTCATTAACATATATAAATATAGCAACGGTCCGCTTCTGAGACCTCTGGACAAACAATGAGTGATATGCAATAGATCTCACAAAACCTTTTTTCTATATCACATCGGAGAGCTTCTGAAACCATGCTCTTAGACTCTGCTTAAGGCCATATATTGCCTTATGAAGTCTGCATATCTTCTGTGTCTCCCCCTATGCAGCAAACCCTGGTGGTTGTTGCATATAGACTTCCTCCTGAAGATCTCCGTAGAGAAAAAGCATTCCTCACATCGAGCTGGTAGAGAGGCCAGTCACGTGTGACAGCAACAGAGAGAAGAACCCGAAGGGTAGAGTGACTAGCAACTGGAGAGAAGGTGTCCCGATAGTCCACCCCATAGGTCTGGGTGAACCCACGTGCCACTAGTCGAGCCTTGTAGAGGTAAATGCTACCATCTACACGGTGTTTCACAGTGAACATTCATTTGCATCCCACAATAGAAGCATATGCTGGAGCTGAAACCGTACTCCATGTGCTACGTGACTATAACGGTGCCATTTCTGCTTCCAAGGTAAGGCGTCATTCACTCACTTGGAGTGCTTCCTGATAAGTGTGTGGGATTGTAACAGAGGAGAGTCCCACAACAAAAATCCTGAAATCTGGAGAAAGCCATTATAGAGAAACCTGGTCTGCCACGGGATATCATGCACAAGATCGTTTGCCTTTTCGTAACGCAATAGACCATCTTAGGACATTCTCTGCTGATAGTTCCTGCCCAACATGCACATCTGCATGGTCATCCTGCAAACCACTAGTTCCATCAATCACAACCAAGTTTTCAGGATTTACCTAGAGTGTGATGGATGTTGGGGAAGGCACTGGAACATGGATAACAGGTTGAGAGATCTGAGGAAGTGGTGGTGGTGGTGGTGTTGGTGGTAGAGATAGTGATGATGGTGGTAGAGATGGTGGTGGTAGTGAAAAAAACAACAATCTCATCAGACTCAGAGGAGCACATATGATCACATGTCAGAGAGTAGAGAGTAGTATATGATGGACTCAAAGAAAGTGACATCAACACTAACATAGTATTTGCCACGAACATGATCAAAACAACGATAACCCTTATGGGTACATGAGTACCCAACAAACATGCATTTGATAGCTCGAGGAGCGAGCTTGTCATGACCAGGTCATAGTATATGAACAAAAGCCACACAACTGAAAACACGTGGGGTAAGAGAGAATAAATCCTTATCAGGAAAGGCAATGGCAAAGGGAGCTTTTTCACCAAAAACGGTGGACGGCATTCAATTGATAAGGTAACAGGCCGTCAACACTGCATCGCCCGAAACGAATGCGGGGCATGACTTTGGATGAGTAGAGTCCTGGTGATGTCAAGAAAGTGATGATGTTTGCATTCAGCCACACCATTTTGCTGACATGTATATGGGTAAGATGTCAGATAAATAATGCCTTGTGCTTGGAAGAAACAAGACATGTTTGTAGAACAGAATTAAAGGGCATTATCAGAACAAATAAATTTTATTGAAGCATAGAAGACATTCTCTAGTTCAATATCAAAATTCTGAATAACAATACTGGCCTCAAATTTCTGCTTCAAGAGCCATGACAATCTAGAAAAATCATCTACGCAAACAAGATAATATATGTGGCTCTGATGATCAGGCACATGACTCGAATCCCACATATCAAGGTGAAATAAATCAAAAAGACCATGACTACTACGACTCTGACGACTCGGAAAACTGGACATGTGATGCTTTTCGGGTTCACACGATTCACAAGTAAACGTAGATTTAACAGAAACTCCAGGAATAAGACGACAAATTTTCTGCAATGGAAGATGACCGAATGGAAGATGCCATGTATAAGGAGATATTGATCATGCAGAGAGAGACGCGGTACCTGCAAAAGGAGGTTGAGACAAATGGTATAGGCCTCCATGTTCGCAGCTACATCCAATCACCCTACCCGTGAGTATATCCTGAAATACAAGAGAACTAGGGTCAAATATCGTACGCCAGTTGAAAGTTTTTGTAATTTGGAAGATAGATAATAAATTCATAGAAAAAGATAGTGCATGAAGAACATTTTGTAGATGTAAGGTTGGCGTCAAATGAACTTCCCCTTGTCTAGTAATAGGGGATTGAGTTCCATCAGCAATAACAACAGATCTACCAGGCTTCGAAGGTTTGTATGTGCCAAATTGAAGTCTATCACCGCACAGATGATGTGATGCACCTGAATCCATGATCCATTCCGAAGAGTCTAGTCTGAAATGACCAGAAAAAGCATGAGTAGTACTAGATGTGGAAGCAGAAGCTACAACATCAGATGAGTGGGAGCATGTGGTCTCTGTTGTTGGAGGTATAATCTCTTGAAGCCAAGCAACAAAATCATCGTAGCGATGATCAGAAGTAGCAGTAGTAGTTGGGTTCTACTCTGCAACCCTGATGGCGAGTATCCGTGCTTTGAATAACGCGTCTCCTATGTATGGCATAATCGATAACAGTAAGAGCAGTTCTGTATTGGGTGAGATCCACCTCTTCCTCGAGAGCCACCCCTCCCACGAGTAAATCTACCTCATCCACGAGAGGCAGCCATAGCAGATGACGTCTGAGATGGTGTGGAGGAGATATTGAGCCGACTCAATCTTCGATATGCCTCCTCCATTGGAGGTATGGTGGCATCTGTCGGTAACTGAGAACGTGCAGCTTCATATTCTGGATTAAGAGCTGCCAAGAACACATCTGTCATGACCGAATCTCTGTAGGCCTTCAATTTCTCTGGGATGCCGTCAGAGGCATGAAACTATGAAGTTTCTCAAACATACCCCGTATGGAAGTAAATATGTGAAGCAGACGATCACCTTTTTTGGTTGTAAAAATATCATCCTGAAGCTGTAAACTTTTGGATTCATTTTTAGCATGAGAATAAGTCGCAACAAGATGATCCCGCATTGCCTTTGTTGTGGGTTGACCTAGAATGTCATTGGTAATTTTCACAGTAATCGTCCCAAGTGGCCAAACATTGGCATATGCATCATTCTCATCCCATGAGGCATGGGTCCCTGTCTTGTCCGTCGGTTCATCCTGCATCGGAAGATGCTTCTTGCAATAACTGTGCAACATATTCATGAATGGAAGAGCCCATAACTCTTAGTTTTCTCCATCCATTCTCAATTGGTGTGGCACCCTTAAAGGCACCCTTGGATGGTGTATCGAAGCCATTTTCCGGCATCCAAACATTCACAGAAACGCAAAACAGATACACTCAGTATCTAAATGATCATGTAACACAATGATTGTATTTGTAGACTCATATCGCAGCCATAGAAAGAAGAAACGAGTGTCTGATTTGAAGTAAAATAGGGTAAAATACCCCTAAAACGTGAAATTAGACTTGTCCTTCAGCGAAAAACGCCGCGAGGACGGCTGGTTGCCTATGGGCAGCAACCTCGGAGGTACGTCGGATCGCTGGCGACCAGAAAAGCCGCAAAGGGCAGCTGTAAACTGCTGCTGGAGGCGACAAGGGCCTCTGGAAGCCGTTGTGGTCGCAAGAAGGCAATGGATGGCGAGCAAGAGCCTCCGCAACCGCTAGGGTGGCACGCGAGAGG
Source organism: Ottelia alismoides (assembly GCA_037367405.1). NCBI lineage: Eukaryota > Viridiplantae > Streptophyta > Magnoliopsida > Alismatales > Hydrocharitaceae > Ottelia > Ottelia alismoides. Next base: position 304,783 of record JAZKJV010010752.1, read on the forward strand.
CTAGGCTGGAGGTTGACAACATGCATGGGCCTAGCGACGCGAGAGTCGCCAGGCTAAAGGGTGGGGAAAGATTTCAGATCAGGGCTCCGGTTTAGGACCGCCGCTCTGAAACCATGTTGTGATGAAATGAGAATTTGTTATTCATAGAGCCCCAAAGGTTCTCTTATATAGAAGAGAGAAACCGTAGTGGGTGAGAAACCCTAATGGGTAAAGTACACACTCTAGATAGAAGGAAAGCAAAATACATAAAACAATGCTAAAAATATAAAATTCTTCAACAAATCCGATAATCGAATCTCGAATAAACAAAAAGATAAAACCCTCAAGAATTGAACATGCTCTGATACCATGCTAGAAAATGAGGAATGTGGAAGCGAATTAATAAACAGAGCAAGAACTACAGAAAGATAAATATGAACTCAAGGACTTTTACGTGGAACCATACTCCATAAAGAGCGAGATGAAACCACAGGAAAACACCTAAAAGGGCTGATTGTTTCACTCAACTTTCCCATCTGAAAAATGAGGTATGGGGCTTCTTATATAGCCTCTACATACCCTCCAAGTCCTACCACTAGTAGATGTGGGACTAAACACTGGATGTGGTACCCAGACGCATATACTCCAACAGCCATCGTTGAACAAACTGTTGGGGTCGTAGAGACGGACAAGAGGAGGTTGTTGATCGCTTAGAGCCGGCAGAAGAGTTACGTAGACAATCGACGACAAGATCTTGAGTACTAGGTTGGGGAATTCGTCTTTCTGAGAGTATCTCCTACAAAGGGTGTCCGGAGATTCAGGATTCGAAGAAAGCTTGCGCCTCGATTTGTTGGACCCTTTAAGATTCCGATCCATGTAGGGAAGGTAGCATACAGAGTGGAACTTCCGCCATACCTTCAGGGCATACACGACGTCTTCCACGTGTAGAAACTGCGAAAGTACATCTGAGTTCCCTGATATGTAATCAGCTATGATGAGTTTATACTTAAGCCGGATCTTTCCGTCCCCGAGCTACATGTTCGTATCTTGGATCAAGCGATCAAGACTTTACAGTGGAAGGAGATCCCATTAGTGCAGGTGGTGTCACAAATGCGCAAAGTCAAGGAGACTAGGTGGGAGTTAGAGACAGGCATAAGGGAGAAGTACTCTTACTTATTTCTAGGTATGAAAGTCCGAAACCTTGGTTCTTGTACCTTTGAGATTTTTAAGTTTTTGTCCATTCCTTTAAGATTTTTATGGATGTTGCTCCCTTTGAGATTTTTATGAGTCGCGCGAGTACAGACAGGGTAGAAGCATACATCAAGTCTAGAAGACAATACTTCCTTTGAGATTTTTATAATGTGACTTTGAGACTCCTATAGATGTTAGAAAATGAGATGCGGGATAGGTATCAGACTCCTATATGAATCTGGTCTCGATACGGTTAGAGAAACAGCTTTCGGGTAGGCTCTCATATGTTTGTGCTCACTTCTGTTGATTTCAGACTCGACTCAATATCCAAATGAAGCATATGAGCAGTCTACTCAATTAAAAGTAATAAGCTTTTGAACACACTTTTTTACCTACGTTTATCTTATAGTCGCATATCCTAACTAAACTTCTTTATGCGCTAGCACATCTCCATTAGATATGTCGTAAACGACTAATGTATCATAGGTGCCTTCAAAAAACCAATGCTTGCAACATAACCCAATAAACTTCTGAAGCGTCTTCTCCTTAAACCATTCTTCCTTTCTTAGATTCCGATGACTGAGTCTTGTGTAACTATGCAGAGTTTGGCTTTTCTTTAACTTCTTAATATGCATAACTAATATCAACAAAATTTATTTAGTAGTTAACTCTCACCTTAAATGACCTGAGCATATAGATGACCGATGACCAATCCACCAGTGTCGTGGAAATCGGTATTCAGCATTCAGTCGGAGGGGTCATTGAATAAAGAATATTCGGTATTTGGGAGAATATTCTAAATTATTCGATTATGCATTTTTTTATTATAAATATAAAAATTACGTCTAACATATATTCTTGTATATTTATACATATATGATCATTAATCAATAAGAGTCCGAGATAAAAGTACCAATTAACAAGTTACATCATTGGAGCTTTAACGTTTATGGTGATACCGAGATAAATGGGAAGCTTTAAAACAAAAGAATTAAAAAAAAATAAAAAATCAGTAGTCTGCTGCAATACAACAACAACAAAGCATTTTTCCACGTTAAATAGAGTTGGCTATATGGATTCTTTGCCTCCATTCAGATCCATCTTAGGTCATTCTTGAGCTTAGATCCAAAAAACTAAGATCCCTTCGGATAGTCTCATTCCAACATTTCTTGGGGCTACCTCACCCTCTCTTAACCATCTCAACATCCTAAAACTCGTATCTTCTAATCGGTGCATCAGCCAACCTCCTTTGCAAATAGCCAAACCATATTAAGCGATGTTCTGTTGCAATAATCGGTCAATATTCGGGAACATTCAGGTTGGACTGAATATTGACCGAATAGCAATATTCTACTCGGTTACCCCACCAATAAAAATATTCGACTGAATAGTTGGTCCATTCGGCCAGATATTGCAATAGTGCAATCCACCAAGTTCACCTTCCCTTCCCTCCTTCAGAAACCCCATAGGAACCTTCGTTTAAGCACTTCCATCTTATTAATCCTATCTGAGCAAAACATGAAAAAAATAGGGAGGTTTCTTAGAACTTTGAGAAGCGCAAGCCTTCGAAATTGACTCTTCCAACCAATCAGAGTGGAAATTCGCCAATAGGATAATTTGATATTACCAACCACTGCATTGCATCAGTAGTGGTTTCTTTAGATGCAAGCATGCAAGTGCTACTTCTTCCCACCCCTCAGGCACGCCCACTCGTGACCATAGTCCTTCCTTTGCTTAGTTGCTTGTCTGGTTAGCAAGGTATTCTTTCGTCTAGCCCCCCTCATCCCGAATGTTTTCAATTCCTTGTTTTCAATAAGATGACCTTATAATACTATCGATTTCTTTTCCTCTAAACCAGGTAACGAGTGTGTGTTCTCAACCAATTGTCCTTTTATGCAGCCAAATACTTTGTGTTCCTCTTAAAGAAAGTTCTTACTATTAAGATGTCATGTTACAAAAATGAAGAAAATTGCCCGAAAGAATTTTTATCACTGTATAAATGACCCCCGAGGATGTTGCCTTTCTCGATCCTACACAATTATGCATTGTAATTAACTCTCAATGACATTTTTTTGTTCAAATTGATATGCAAAGATAAAGCCTGAAAGCGTATAAATTAGAAGGTTGTATTCGTAATATACACAATGGGAATGATCTAGCATTAAAACACATAAAAAGAGATTCTTCACAACTCTTAAAGAATTCACATCCCTCTCATTCATTTTGAAAGTCTTAAATTCTTTCTGTTATAAAATAGAAAGCGGAAGCGGAATAACAGAATAAAGAAGAATAATCACGAAGAACACAAAGATTTTTACGTGGAACCCTACTCCGTGAGGAGCGGGATTAAACCACGGGAGAAGCCCTCTAAGGGGCGTATTTCTCTATTGATTTTCTCAATGAGTACAGGAGGTCTGGGGCTCCTTATATAGCCTTCCCAAAGCCTCCAAGTCCCACCACCGGTCCATGTGGGACTAAACACTGGTTGGGGTAAATGAATCTTCTCCAGGATCCATTTACCCTGCTACAACACAATAGGCGCATACAACTTATACTCCAACACTCCCCCTCAAGCTGGAGCATGCAATGCTCAGCTTGGACAAACAAAAAGAAACTCAACTCAACGCTACAGGACACTACGGACAATATCAACCCAACGCGCACATTGCTGCAGTCGAGGACGTTGCTTCTCATGTCATGCAGGTGAGGAGGACGAACGGACTGGAGTGTGAGTCAACTGAAGACTCGGAATCTGACCATCGAGTCTGAACTTGCGCCTGAAGTCTCCTCGTCGGAGAACTGGGTCTCTCCCATCTGGCTCAGAGAATGGTGCACTGCTCTGGTGTACCTATGATACCACATGAAAACCCTTGCCCTAAATAGCATAGGGATTGGTCCTCTACTCTGGAGTCCCTATGGCTCACATGAAAACTCTGGCCTGACAACAAGAAGAATGATGGGGACCTCTGACAATGATGGCAACATATGCTCATCTGACAATGACCGCACACTTGTGCGTGTCTGAAACTGGACTCGGAATCATGATCGTCGAGTCTGAAACCGAACTGTAGAGTCTGAAAATCTGGACGGTCTGACGAATCTCTGAATCTGGAAGAAGACATGTGACTCTACATATACTCCCCCTTTCTCCCATACTTGTCGGAAAACATAGACGTCGATCAAGTTGGGAGAAGACAACAATGATGGGGACAAACAAGACCACTTAGCCGATCACAACTTTTCTCGGCGTCTCAAAACATAGATATTCAAAAATCATTGCGGCTTTTCATTTCATTTTTTTTAATAAGCCGTCTTTTTTTTAACATTTTTTATGCCGTTCACCATTTTTTTCGGCTTTTGCAGATCTCTTTTTTTTTTCAACTTGTGTACGGCTCCCCTTTTTTTTGTACGCCTCTCCTTTTTTTTTAAACAACCTCTCTTTTTTTTCAATTTTTTTTTACGTGGGCTCAGAATAGCCCTCAACAGGGCCTGCTACCCTTTTAGGGTTCCCCACGGGAGAACCTCTTCACTTCAAATGCCGCCGCTTGCGCGTGAGATAATCTCGCCTTGGAGGACACGCCGCCGTGCCGCCTGGGAGGCCATGGAGGTCTGGTGGTGAGCTATCGCGACGCCGCGCGTGAGAGAGAGGGCCCCTGTTGGAGAATGGCGCCGCCTTGGGGTGCGCGCCAAGAGGCGCTGGCTGCGCTAGGCAATCTGGCTCCAAGAGAGGGAGAGAGGCACCGAAGCCTCCATCGCGTGGAAGGGGCGGCATCGCCTGGCCGCCTATGGAGATGCGGCGCCGCCTGAACGACATCGGAGGAGCGGAGGAGGGCTTCGCGCATTCTCGCGCGCTGGATGAGAAGTGGGAGTCGCGCGCAAAGGAGGATCGCCGGTCTGGAGCACCGCGAGTGCGCAACTGCGCCGCCTCAGAGAATCGTGCGTCGCCGCACGTCATGGAGAATGGACTGGTGATGCGGGGTCGCCTGAGATGCGCACCTGTGTGCGCGAGGGCGCAGAGGACTCAAAGCAGCACCGCCTGGGAACCACGAGGAGCACCACCGCGGGATTTGGAGCGGCCTCGCGCCGCCCGCGCGAGAGGCCCGCGCATGACCAGGAGGCCTTCGACAGGATATGGTGATGCAGGAACTGGGCTCGGTAGCGTTGAGATTCGGCTCGCGATGGGAGCCTGGGTCGCGCCTGGGGGTGCGCGATCTGTTCTTCGAACGTCTGGAGGGCTCGTGTGCGATCTTGCGCCGTCTTGGCGCGTGAGGAATCGGACCTGGAGCATCGCGCCTGGTGGGGCTTGCGTGTGCGTGAGGAAGATGGGCTGGAACAATAGGCGCCGCAAACGCAAGGGTTCAGCCCGAAACCCTAGATGGCGCCAGTAGCAGGAACCCTAGAAGTTTAGGGACTGCGAATGCTGGCGTGCAATATAACGAATCAAGAATCCAAAAACTCGAACCACAAATGATCTTTCCGAATAACAACATCGAATCTCGAATAAAATTCAAGACCAAATCCTCAAGAATCGAACCCGCTCTGATACCATGTTATAAAATAGAAAGCGGAAGCGGAATAACAGAATAAAGAAGAATAATCACGAAGAACACAAAGATTTTTACGTGGAACCCTACTCCGTGAGGAGCGGGATTAAACCACGGGAGAAGCCCTCTAAGGGGCGTATTTCTCTATTGATTTTCTCAATGAGTACAGGAGGTCTGGGGATCCTTATATAGCCTTCCCAGAGCCTCCAAGTCCCACCACCGGTCCATGTGGGACTAAACACTGGTTGGGGTAAATGAATCTTCTCCAGGATCCATTTACCCTGCTACAACACAATAGGCGCATACAACATATACTCCAACACTTTCAGATGTCGATAAAAACATCTTAAACACCTAACCAGCAAAACAGGGAAGTGCTCCTGCAGAAATATGGCACCCAGATATAGAAGCATAGCCAATGGCTGGCAAATTGAGTATCTTTTGAAAAACCTAGAAAATGTCTGAATTTACAGTGTTATGCTTCTGAGAAACAATGTGTTGTGCTTTTACGAGATAGGAAAATAGAATCCTATTACAGAGGCCTGTTGTACTAGAAGTAATATCTGGCATAACTCAATTTCATTCATCCCATCACAGTTACAGAAGACCGAAAGTCCAATGAATGCTCCCGACAAAAGATTCTACAGATACAAGTAAATATATTTACCAGAATAGAAGTTCACGAATACATTGATGGGTCGATATTCTGGCATCTGTAAGGAACAGTTAACCCAGCGCAAAGCTAACTCGTCCTGGATAACAACATATATAAATGTGTGTGAACATTCAAATCAAATCATTTCGCAAAAAGATTTCCACACTTGGGTGACAGTTATTTAATTCCAATGGCATAGGTCATTTCACATCGAGAATTTCACAGTTGGGCTCATTCAATTCCCATAAATATTGGAAATGGTTACATGATCAAATGCAAGAAATAAGGTTTACAAATACATGCTCATGCCAAAAGAACAAAATACTAGCTACACGATTCGGTATCTACAGATACCCTGCCAGTGAATTTCCGCATTGTTTATTTCATATTTCCACATATGCATCACTTGAGCATGCAAATACCCAATTAATAAAAGTCGCAGACTATATACCACTTTTAAAAGAATTGGAAGAGCTACTCCACTGCACATGTTTCTCCTCTTTTAAAACACGTATAATGGATATCATATGATAAATCGACATTTTGTTGTTGCAAACTTATCTTTTAAAAGGGAACTCAAAGGGGAGATCTGATCTGGTTTTTTTAGTCTCTGAATTTTAGGAAAAGAATATGAGGTTCGAATTAGGGTATTTAAGGGCACATATATAGCCCTTTGTTGCATGGAATCAAGTCACAAAGTGTTCTTAAGTTGAAGACATTTTCAGATGTCTTTAACATGTAATTGACCAAAACATGAAGGCATATCATTTTCTTGTGGAGGACGAGGAGGAGGTGGAGGAAGAGATGGTAGTTGATACCAGGATGATATGGAGCAAGGTGCCTGATCGAAAAAAGATTTATTATGGCTTCTGCGACAAGATAAGATTCTCACATAGGGTCGTCGAGGGAAGCTGTTGGTATCAGAGGCTGGTGTATGCGCCAGATGTGGTGCGGCGGCTGAGGAAGCGGATCACCTCTTATCCTCTTGCCCTTCGTCTGCTCAGGTGTGAGATGTGGCTAGTGTCTCATGGTTTGGGGGTCAGGATTGTGCCAGGTTTTGGAGGAGCTTCAGAGCGGTTTGCGGATACACGCGCAAGGACAGTGTGCCTCCCTTTGCGCTTTTGTGAGCGATTTGATGTGCAAGAAATGGCGTCATTTTTGGGGGCCAATCACGGTATACGGAGAATGTAATAGAGCATAGCAAAGCACTATGTGCATCTTGGAGGATGTAATATTGTTGTACTTTTAATAGTTTTATTGATTAATATACTTGGCAATGGGTTCTAAATTCTGGGACACCACCTTTTTTCTTTAAAACATGTAATTGATCGAAAGACCGAAGATGCTTTCATATTCACCAGTGGTGCTACTCTCTTTACGATGATTAACTAACCCACTATTCTAGACTTTCTTAATCCATTAATCACCTCCTTAATCATTGATTAAGGCATACAAGCACCATATACACTATATTAAGCCTTATTCATTAAGTTTCTCTTCAACTTTCAATCAGGTCAAATTTTGTAATTTCATAGATCACTTAATCATGCTTTCAAAACTATTATTCAATCTTAATTCCTTTTTATTTTGGCAATGTAGGAGTCAATGACTGTGGGTGGGGTAGACAGTGATGATATATTAGCATTTTGATGAAGGATGGAGGTCTATTTGGGTGAACTATTAGACTACCAACTTAAGACTGATGCACTGATGCCACGTTGGAAAATTAATGGCTCATCTATTATGAGACTAAGGGATTCTTTTATACAAAATAGATGAAACATTGTGTTAAAGTGAATAATACATAGATAGTCATAAAATAAGAAGGAAATTATATATAAAGGGAAATTTTTCAATGAGCCTGAACCCATTACGATTGTAATGAGCACACTATTTTAACTAATATTTTCTATCATTTTGAGCATAATACATATTGTTTTACAACCGTTACATCATATTATTACTATTAGTAATCATATAAGGAAAAAGCAAACCTTAAATTAATACGAAATAGTCATTAGTAAGAATAGAAAAGACATCAATAATACAAATAAAGATACAAATATTTCATGTTAATTTAAGATTTTCTTTTGTGAAAATGATGACTAGTGGTAAGAAATAGTGTTCAGATATTAGTTATCTTTTATCACTTTTATATATTCTCTTTTCTTTCTGTCTACAGTATGTAATTTTCTCAGCAGGTTTATCATCGATATAAGAGAACCCTAGGGCCTCATGAATAAGGAACTCAATATTTTCTCCATACGGTATCAGAGAGATTGTCCTAGACCAGAGTTCTGCACCCCGAGCCCTAACCTCACCCACCTGGCAGCCCCCTCTTTTGCACCACCGGTGGCACCGCCACCGCAGCCACCGACCTCCTTCCCCCCCGGAGGGCCTCTACGTCGCTGCAACAACCAAGGAGGGTTGTCACCGTCAACCAACCTCCTGTGCAACCGCCTGGATGCATGCGTGGATGCACCCCAGCCACGTTTGGCGCCGCACACTGTCGCCGCCAACCTTCCGTTGGACCCCTAAACCTCTGTTAGGCGTCATATGGACCTTCTACTCCTCCCCGAAGCCGCCCAAACTTATTGTGTGCTGTGATTTTCACTGGAAAAGATGATTCAAACTAATAAATCACCTTTTCATGTCCTAGCGCAGATCGAGGAGACGAAGATGGTTGTGTGAGTCTACACGTACAACCAATCCTCCATATGATCTTGTAGATACCCTAGTCAAGTTTCGTTTTGACATCTTTTTTGTCGTGTCAGAGAACAAGGGTGTCTCTTTGTTTGGTACTTTCAAAGGCTCAGCTCCCATCGTGAATATGGATGGGATCCACTATGAGTTGTGGTCCATGCAGGTCTTGACCGCATGCAGTGTAACAACAAGGAGAACATTCTAACACAGTCAGAGCCAACAGTGGACTGGAGAGAATGCTTCATGGAAGCAAGATGACGCATACACTTGTACTTATCTCTCTAGAACTCTTACCACAGAGATTGCCAATGACATCGTAAGCCATCCCACCGCCAAGGCGATGTGGGATATTTTGACAGCCACATATGACCAATCAAAGAATGAGGCTAAAATTCTTTAACTACATTTTGATATCTACACGACCAAACAGAATGGTCATCCTCTGCATAGTTTCTATTCTTCGTTTCATGACATATTCGAGAAGCTTCACAGCTTCATGCCAGTGACCACGTCTACTGAACAACAGATGGCATACATGAACTCCACGATGGTTGGAGTTTTCTTGGTTTCTCCTGATTTTAAGTACGAGGCAGGACACACATAGTTTCTTATAGGTGCAGCCATACCTCCCAAGGAGCAAGCCTACAGTCGCCTCAACAAAATTATTGTCCCACCTTCTGCCACTACACAAGCCTCCTCAGGGATGGTTTCTTGCGGCAGTGGAGGCTCCACTCAATTCAGACGGTTTGGTCCATGTGGCAGAGCAGACGAACGCCAGCATGGTCCTTACAACTATTGTCATCAGCAAGGTTGCAAAAGTCGGTAGTCGGTACTCGATCGGTCGGGACACTAAGTATTAATCGGCAATAGGACAGCTAATCAAAGTTAGTTGGGCTTTGATCAGCTTTGATTTTTTAATTATTTTAAATATATAAATTATCTTTATACATATATTCTTATATATTTACATAGATTTCTACATTTTTATATTATCGTAATGAAATAAACGAAGTAACTAACTTTAAATAAAATGTAAAGTGTATTGGAATAAGTTTGCTTTAAAAAAATATGATATTAATGTTCATGAAAGCGGCTCGTGCGGCCGCATATGCAAGAGCGGCCCCCACATCGCACCACATACTTGAAGCCCCCCTCTATATGCGCCAAATGCACATATACAAGCCGCATATCGGGTTGTACAACCGCATATGCGCATCGTGCAACCCGCTTAGGTTGAAACTAAGGTATATAAGTTATCGAATATGGATCTTAAGATCCAGATGCGATCGGGTTAGGAAAAGCTCGATTCCACCGATAGTAAGAAATCCAAAACCCCCGACGATAAGGTTTGAGAGAAAATCACAAGCTCTTGAGCCCTCAGCAACGATCATCGTCTCCCTTGGACCCTCGCCTCCTCCAACCTTCGCCTCCATTGCCGGTCGGAGCTCCTTCGCCTCCATGTGAAGCTCCTCCGCCTCCAACGATGTCGCAAAGCACCTCTGCCACTCACGTGTAGAACTCCTTCTCCTCCCAGCTTCATCGTGCGAAGTCCACCGCCTTAGAGCTCCTCAGTGTTAAGTTCCTTTGCCTCCAGTTCCTTCGTGTGAAGATCCTCCGCCTCTTAGCTCCTCCGTGACAGTGAGAAACCCCATCAGGTAATCACAGAAACTCGATTTTCTATGGTTTGATGCTATTTTTATGCTTGATTTTTTATGCTCCAGCTAGTTTTTTATGTTTGATGTATTGCTCTCTTTTTTGTTTGATGATATTGTTATTTGATCCTACATAGTTCAGAAGGCTACGACCATTTCTTTTGATGTTACTGTTAATTTTTGTGATGTTATATGCTACTACTATTCAATCATACGTAGTAACAGAAAGCTACTGTTATTTTTTCATTATACGACTGATTTTTATGTTTGATGCTTGAATTCTCAAGTAACAAATTCTGAATTCTATTTATACACGTAGTAATATACATTACATACAGAATTTTGAATATAACAAAAGTCTGAAAAGTAATAAAATATGCTACATACACAGTAATCATGAAGGAGATGTATATAGAATTCATAATTATCATGGGATGTTTGACGCACGGGCTCCCTTGATGAAACCCATGCTAAGGCTGGAAGAAATCACCTCTAAGTTGACCATTAATCAGGACCACACATGAGGATGTAGTAACATACCGCTTCATCCGAACAATCCAAATGTCAATAAAAGCTCTCCAATGTAGGGAGATCACAAGAAACGCTAGGAAACATGTCGTGAATCGTGTAAACACACATAAACACGATCGAGCAAGCACCGTAAATAGGCTACGTCCTTGGGTAGCAGCGATCGGCTTTCATTCTGTGAAGAAGAAGAAAATACAGGGATACTGAGAGCCATGATCCTATAGGAGTTTATATACTACTTCCACATAGAGGGATCCCTGATACAAACGGATCCATATACACGAATACAAATAGAACAACGAGACCCCCATCTTGTTGGAGTATGGTACAACAGGAGGGGGTGCATACAATGGTTGTTCAACCTTAGGATGGTTAGGATTCAAGGCATAACAACACAACACGATCATGTCTTTGAAAAATCAACCTTCCACAAAACATCCTTAGTCGTATGTCTCCTCCAATCGACCACATTTTCTGATGGCATCACCACATTATCCATCATCTGCCTTCCTAGTAAAAATGCATTCTATACAGGTAAAACAATACCACCCAAGACCCCATGCAACTGGTTCGCCAATAGCTTAGCAACAATCAAGTAAAATGTGTTGCATAATGTAAGGCAATAAATTTCATCCACCCTTGTAGCGATGTCCTTTTTGGGCAATAGGAATAGGAATAAATAGTTCAAACAAAACCAGAAATTTCAGAAGCAAATTAGCGACCACGGCAATCACCTCTTCGGACACCAGGTCCAAAAACTCCAAGAAAAAGAAAAGCGGAAATCCTTCCGGTCTAGGACACTTGTCAAGGTTGAGAGAAAAAATCGCTTTCCTCGCCTCCTATACAACAAATTTTATGAGCAAAACATCTGCATTAAGTTAGAAATATGAGAAACACCCACACCAAGCCACTTGGACCCACTGTGTCGTAGTTGAAAATTAGCACCTTTAGGGCTCGTTTGGTAACCGGGTTACCCCGGGGTAACCCGGTTTACCCCTCTCTTTTCTTGGGCTGGAAATCCATCACACATCATAGTGCATCACATCACATTCCTTATTACAACCCTCTCCAACCCTCATAACCATCCCAAACAGCTACTATTCAAATCACGTTACCCCAACCCACTCCAACCCAACAACCAAACATACCCATAAAGTACTTGGCCACCGCTCTCGCTAATGCATTCTCACTCTGAAAGACCTCATTACCCGCTTCAATTGAATGTATCAGATACCAGCGTCGACAACCACTAGCCACTGCAAAAAAACAAATCTAGTATTTGCAACCCCCTCCTTTAACCAACTTTGCCGCTACATCTACCTCCCACTCCACCTCCAACTTTGGGTTAACTGGGTTTGTAAGGACAAGATGACTAGGAGGAGTGATTCAGGCATACTTGGAAGCAAAAATGGTCAAAGTTGTGCTGAAATGAGTTTACAATGGAACCCAATCATAGCTAGATGGAATAACGTTGATAAAGATCTGCAATAATGATGATGCACATTAATGGTTGTTGGAGTATATGTGTCAAGTAAATGGGTAAATGCAAGGTTGCAGAAAGCGGTAGTCGGTATTCAGTCGGCGGGGTCACCTACTAAGGATTAGTCGGCAGTCAGACGACTAGTCGGAATTAGTCGGTCATTAGTCGGTTTTGAATTTTTAATTATTTTAAATATATAAATCAGTTTTTTATACATATATTCATATGTATATACATATATTTGTACATTTTATATGACATCATGATGAAACAAAAGAAGTAATTGACTTTAAATATAACATTAAGCATATTAGAATATGTTTGCTTTAAAAAAAAGTAAAAAACAAAAAAAATAAAAAAGGTTGTTGTAAAAGTCGGCCGATTAGTCGGCCGACTAGTCGGCCAGACTAGTCGGGTGGACCGACTAAGGGCCGACTAGGCCTAGTCGAGTCAGCTACCCCCCCGACTCGACTAGTCGGCCTAGTCGGCCGACTTTTGCAAGCTTGGGTAAATGGATCACTCCAAGATCCATTTTCCACATCACGTGGTTTAGTCCCACATCTACCGTCTGTGGGATGTGGAGACTCTGTGGGGGCTGCATATGAAGCCCCATACCCTCTGTATCCAGTGAGAACGTGCAATGGATACATAGCCCTTTGAGGGGTTCTCTCGTTGTTTCATCCTGCTCCTTAGGGAGTAGGGTTCTACATTAAAATCCTGATGTTTACTCTTGTTTATCTCTATTTCTCTGATACGCTTCCGCATTCGTATTTTCTGACATGATATTAGAGCGGATTCGATTCTCGAGAATTTTATGGTTTTGTTTATTCGAGATTCGATTATTAGATTTATTCTCGATTGTTCTTGAAGATTATCTTGTTCAACTATTGTTCGAGATATGTTAAGTCTGAGATATGTGTTCTAGGGCTCATAAAACCCTAATTCTGAAAGTCTCGATTCTGCATGGAGGGTTCCTGACTGGAACCCTAGTTCTAAAAAGTTTGCTCTCGATGCCATTGACGAGCTACGAATCCGATGCTTCAGGTTGAGGCGATGGCTTCCCCTAGTCTGATCGCCAAGTCCATGCAGTGTGTGCACGCAGCAGCACCCTCCGATCTCGTGTGGTGCATCCACGCGCGCACCTCCTTCCTGACGGCGTCCTTTAAGAGCCTCAACCCCAAGCGGAGATGATGGTGCTCGCACCTCCTTCGCGCAACCTTCAGCAGGGCAAACTCCAGCCACCACCCCTGCCGGACTTGTCGGCATCCCCGGCAGTGCTCTATGTCGCGACGAAGTTCCAGGTGGCAAACTCCAGGCACCGCCCCCTAATGTCTCGATCGATCTCACTCCAGGCAGCAGCCAAGCAGCGGCAAGCTCCAGGCGGCGCACCTTCAGATCTTGCACCGCTCCATTTACAGCACGGTGCTCCTCCAGGAAAACTCCTCCATCGCCTTCAGATAGCGAAAACGGTAACCCCTTCATGTGAACTCCATCTACACATAAACTACTTTACCGTGCACCTCCACCCTCCATGTGCGCAAGCAACGCCTTCTCCAGCAGGTGACGACAGTGAAGGTCGCACCCCACCGATGGCGGCGCAGCAGAAGAAGGCCCCATCGGGGTAGCATGTCTTTCGAGAAAAGGATTACCAGATAGGGAACCCTAAATAGGGTTAGCTCCCAAGGAGCACGTAGGTTAAAAAACCCCTAAGTGAGCTACTGCGTACGTAGAAAATAAAAAATAAAAATAAAAAATAGAAGAAAAGGGAGGGGAGAGACAGAGAGAGAGAGAGAGATCGGGCCTAATTGGGCATTGCTTCCAAAAAAATGAAGAGAGCCCAAATTGAAGTAGGTTGCTCTGAGAAAAAAAGGATGATGATGACGGCTAAAAAAAAGAGGGGAATAGCCGAAAAAAAGATAGTACAAAAAAATCGTACAGAAAAAAGAGAATGATGATTCGACAAAAAATGCAAGAAGAAGCTGTAAAAAAATATGACGGCTTATTGATGTTGTCTCCCCATTTTCATGTCTTCTCCCAACTTTGTTGATGCCACTGTTTTCCGACAAGCATGGGAGAAAGGGAGAGTATTGTGTAAAGTCACAGGTTTATTCCCTATTCAGATTCTTCAGTCAAGACCAGCCAGATTTTCAGATTCTACATATTATGTCAGATTTCATACTCGACGTTCAGATGTTTTCAGAGTCAGCAGTTCGATGTGCATTGTGCACATGTGTGCCATCAGTAGTGAGATCCCCATCTTTTCTGGTTGGCTCGAGGTTTCCATGCGTTACATATGGACTCCATAGTAAAGATCCCATTCCATATGTCATGTGGGCTAGGGTTTTCATGTGGTTTCATAGGGACTCCAAAGTAGAGATCTCATTCTCTGAACCAGTATGGGAGAGACCCAGTTCTCCGACGAGGAGACTCTTCAGACTCCATTCTCCAACGACAATGGACTTCGACGAGGATGTTTTCCATGACTTTTTCAGTGCAGCCTTCAGAGATGGAGCAGTTGTCCATGTGATCAAGTCTTCTACATGTGGCGGGCCAGAGTTCTCCAAGTGGAGACTCGTCCAGTTTCTGTGACTTTGACAGGTGCAGTTCAGAGCTCATTCAGTTTGACTCACACTCCAATCCAGTGTTCCTCCTCACATGCACGGCATGAGAAGCAGCGTCCTCGACAGCAGCCGATAGTTGTACACGTTGAGTTGATATTGCTTGTAATGTCATATAGTGAGAGTTTGAGATTTCTTTTTGTTTGTCCAAGCTGAGCATTGCAGGGGGAATGTTGAGTATATGTGTCATGTAGATGGGTAAATGGATCACTCCAGGATCCATTTACCACATCATGTGGTTTAGCCCTACATCTATCGTATGTGGGATGTGGAGATTCGGTGGGGGTTGTATAAGAAGCTCCATACCCCTCTGTCTTCAGTGAGAAAATGCAATGCATACATCAGCCCTTTGAGGCGTTCTCCCATGGTTTCATCCAGCTCCTTAAGGAGTAGGGTTCCACGTTAAAATCCTGATGTTTATTCTTGTTTATCTTTATTTCTCGGATACGCGTCCGCATTCATATGTTTTAACAATGGTGCTAGTATGTAGGTTATTAGGTGTCTGAAATAGTTTTGCAACAGGTAGTTGACAGTCTGCAATTAAGCAATAATGCAAGGAAACTAAGCTTCAAGGGACAAATTTTAGGACACTCGATATAAAGAAAAGATGAAAATAAGAAGGCATTTGAAGCAAGATATTTTTGAAGTACCAAATACCACACTTCCCTTTACCCAATGGCCCCAACCGATCCATGTTAGCCACTCGCAACAAACTATATTGGCATTTTCTTTGACCATATTCTCAATTTCTTACAAGATGTATTTCCCTTCCTAAAACCCCAGGCCTTTCAAATTCCAAAAAAAGAACCTTATGCACGATGATCAATTTTGTATAATTAATATTCTAGGTACCTACCACTCTATCTTTAGACAAATGATGGTCATGATCCCCTTAACACTACCTTTGCATCTTGCATTTGCACCCTTTCTGTCATTCATTGATCGTGGGTATACTGTACAACAACAACAAAGCCTTTTCCCACAATTAAGTAGGGTCGGCTACATGGATTCTTCGCCTCCATTCTGATCTATCTTGGGCCAATCCCGGGCTTATACTGTAGTGGGTATACTGTAGTGAAAATAAATAAGACATCCACCTCTTTGTGACTCCCGGTGCTCCTCCAATAAGGCAACACACAAATTAGACCCATGCATCCATCCTATTAAGAGGAGGAATTTCTCAGATAAATCTAAGCATGTCCGCAATTGACACAAAATGTCCATCGGGACTCCCCTTCAAAGCAACTGCACTTCTCACCATCACCGACACAATATCGATCACTTCCAAGCACACTCCTTCCTATTCCAAACCAACAACGCCTCTTAAATGGTGTCAACATTTGTGCGGAGAGTTCCTGGCCTAACCATGTTAAACCACAGGATATGATCATCCACCTTCCTAGATCATTTGATGCCTCTAAATAGTGCCATCCCACCTTTCTTAATTGCACCAATATTCAACATAGCTTTGGGCATTTTGGTCAGGCAGAGGATAACCCCGTATTACTTTTTGAACTTTCACCATAATACAAAAATATTCCACCATCCCTAAAAGCCAGGACTTCCGTGGATGCCCCCATTTCCGTTTTGTGAGTCATTATCATCATCCCATAAATATAGGCTAACTGTCAATCACATCCAAAATACACATACACGCATTGGCATCCAGGCTACAAGCCTAAATACTCAGAATAAGTACACCTGTCTAATCAACTTAGTTCAGATCCCTTCCCTGGATGCCTCCATATCCAACTTGCGAGCCATTATCATCCCAGAAAGTCTGCTATCTATCAATCACCTCCAAAGTCAGACAGACCCATCCGTATCCGATAAACAAGAGCAATAATTCAAAGGATAAATGCATTCCCTAAATCATCTTAGTACACATGAGGAAGAAAAAATGTACCTCCCAAACCCAATGGCCATAGCCCTGAACAATTAATCACATTTGATCTCTGTCTACAAAACCTTCACCCTCCAACAGTCCTGCAACATCCACACTGACCACAAAATCATGAACTAGCCCTCTCCCCTCTTTTCAGATAAATCATTGATGGTTAAAATAAATTAAAAACCTCTAGCAATCCTTCATAATATGGCACCAACATATATTTATACAGACAACAATGCATTTCCCTGAGGAGCCAGCCCAATGTTATTAGGAATTCCTCTCAACCAAAGTTCGCCCCTAGCACTTATCCCCTCTCATTCCCGCTCTGCACTCCCTCTCGTTCTTTTCATTTGAAAAAAAATAATTGCTCCACGACACATTATTTTCAGTAATAATTCCCCGACAATGTCCCTTAATACTACTCTCTTCCTGATGATTAAATCCACCTTTCTTTCCCATTTAGCCTTTCCCTCGCCCTCCTCTGAAACCCCCTGAAAATAATCATGGAAATAATAGTTCATGGCCAATAAGGATCATGACGCAAGTCACTACCGACGCCTTCTCTCTTCATCAAAACAACGATGACTTTTGCCACCTTCATGACTCCAACCAAAGGCACACCACCAAAAAACGGCTTCTCTTACAAGGGGAAACCACATTCTCTCTTTTTGGTTTAGTGGAGCATTTTCTTGATAAAATGTAGAGAAAAAAGGTGGAAATTTTGGTATGGATTCCGCATGATATATTTAGTAACGAAAGTAAACTTATAAAGGAAAAATGGGAGTAAGGAATTGATAATGGGTAAGAAGAAGAATGAGAATCATGACAGTCACGTGGGATTCTGGGCGGGAATATGCGGATATGCAAGAGATGTGGGAGGAGTGCAAGCTAAGCCATGTGTGGGAGACGAAATGGGGTTATGAAGGGGACTAGATGGTAGTGTAGAGATATAATTGTTTACGTTATTTATTTCCATATTTTCGTAATGTTTCTTAATTCCATGTACTTATGAATGTCTTATATAATTTATCTACAGGCTACTCTCCTCCACGAAAGAGCCTAGGGTTTACGGAATAAACACAACTCTTATTTTTCTCCAACATGATGTTAGAGAGGTGGTCTTAGACAGGAGCTCTCGATCTGAAACCCTAACCCTACCAGTCGGCCCCTCCCCCCCTCCTCGTGTTGTTGCGACGCCTCATCAGATGCACCGCCCCAGCAGCAGCGTCGCCACCCCCTTTCTGCGCACCCCCCCCCCCCCCGCGTGCTGCTCGCGGCGTAGCCCCCCTTCCTGCACGCACTTTTCACAGCGCAGCCCCTTGTGCACTGAGATCCTCCGTGCACCGAGCCCCTTACGGCCTAGCGTTGCGCCCCCGTGCGTACTCGACCATCTAGTGTCGCGCTCGTGCATGGTTCTCTCGCACACGGACCCTATTCGTGCTCTTCGTATAAGAAATCCAGCGTCGGGGTCTCTGCATGGGTGATGGATTTGAGTGCATAAGTCTATATATGCATTCAAATCCACGTATGGTTGTGTAGATATTGATTATTTGATCTACAAAGCCCCAGTTCTTTACATCCGTCAACGTGTCAGAAAGCAAAGTAGATGTACCCGCTACAGGCGCCTTCAGAGGTCCAGCATCTATTGTCAAAATAGACGGGACAAACTATGAACTGTGAGCTATGCTGTTCATAAGCAAGATGAAGTCTACCGGTAAGAAACACATCCTTACCGAGGAGGAGCCAGCTGAGAAGACTAGAGGAAACGCCTCATGGGAGGCGGATGATGCATTTATCAAGGTTTGACTTTCAGGCACATTGGCAATAGAGATCTTCAATGATATACTCCATCAGCCCACTGCGAAGGTGATGTGGGATATTCTTGCTACCACTTATTCCTAAGCAAAGAACGAGACCAAGATCCTACAGCTCCAGCATGATATTTTTATTGTTAAGAAAATTGGACGGTCACTTCACTCACTTTATACATCGTTGTAAGGGATGTTTGAGAAGCTCTATAGCTTCATGCCTCTCACATCTACTCCTGAGCAGCAGAAGACGTATAGGAATGACACCATGGTTGGTGTATTCCTGGTAGCCCTAGATCCCAAGTATGAGGCGGCCTGCTCTCAGATTTTGGCAGACTCTACTATTCCTCCTATGGAGGAAGCCTTCTGTACGCTCAGTCGAATGACTGTTCCATCTTCTACAGCCAGTCGGACGTCCTTGGCAATGGCAACTTCCCGAGATCGAGGAGGATCTTCTCAGTTTTGTGGTCGCAGACCTAAGGGAGAGGAGGTCTCTTTCGTCAGCCATGTACTTTCTGCTATCGTCCAGGACATACAGAGGATACATGCTACTCCAAGCATGGATTCCCTGCCTCTGCTCGAGTAGCTGAACGGATTGAGCCCCCAGTTGCTTCCTCTCTAGATCAACGTTTTGAGGATCTTGTAGCACGTTTGAGGGGCATTATACCTCCTTCCGGCTCTATGACATCTTCGTCACCCCTTGAGAGTCATTCAGATGTAGCTGCTTCAACCTCCTCCAGTACCTCAGGTAGTACTTATGCATTCACTAACAACAGTGGACATGATACTATAGAATGGATTATTGACTCCGGTGCCACACATCATTTGTGTGGAGATAGGGGTCAACTTACGACCTACAGACAGGTTCCCTCAAGACGAACTGTGGTTATTGCAGATGGGACGCATTCCTCAAATACTGGACCGGGGAAGATTAGCTTGACACCATCTCTGCATCTAAAGAATGTGTTGCATGCAACAGATTTCTCTATTAATTTATTGTTTATTAGTCAGATTACGAAGGACTTACATTGTCGAGCTATTTTTGACCCGTCCTCTCTTGTTTTTCAGGACATCCTTACGGGTAAGGTGATTGGTTATGGTCGTGAGCAAGGAGGTATCTATCACCTCGTCCGAACTCCCTATATCGGACTCTCCTCTCTATCCGTTGGACTTGTCTCACCATTTACTTGGCACTTGCGCTTTGGTCATTTCCCGCTCCAGAAATTGTGTCGTGTTCTGACTCAAATCTCCCCTCATGCGTCCTTTCAATGTGAGGCGTGTCAGTTGGGAAAGCACCATCGCTCTACATTTCCCAGTCGTCAGAGTTAGAGCAGTAGCTCTATTTTTGAGTTGTTTCGTATAGATATTTGGGGTCCCAATCGTGTTCCTGATCACCAGGGGCATACTTTATCTAGTTGATGTGGATGATTTTTCACGTTTGTCTTGGGACTTCTTATTATAGAATAAATCTGAAGCTGGAGATGTTATCAAAAATTTCTTAACCGAAGTCCAAAATGTCTTTTTCTGCTTCTGTGAAAATTGTGCGAACTGATAATGCCTTCAAATTTTGTACTAATAATTTCTCTAGTTATTTTTCAACCAACGGAATTATTCATTAAACAACATGTGCCTATACTTCCGAACAAAATGGCATTGCAGAAAGGAAGCATCGTCATTTGCTTGATGTTACTAGGACGCTTCTCATTTAAAGTCGTGCTCCTAATCCCTTTTGGGGGATGCAGTTCTAATGGCATGCTATCTTATTAATCGCATGCCCTCATCAGTCCTGGGTGAGAAAATTCCTTTCTCACTTGCTTTTCCTGAAAAGGAATTGTTCTCACTCCTCGTGTGTTCGGGCCTGTCGTCTTCGTCCACCAGCTCTCTCCAGGTATTGGCAAGCTCTCCCCTAGAGTTGTCATGTGTGTCTTCGTTGGGTACTCTTAGACACAGAAAGGATATAGGTGTTATGATCCAATGCGCATGAAGTATTACGTTAGTGCCGATGTCACCTTTTTCGAGTCCGTGATATATTTTACTCCTACAGGTGATCGGTTGATGTCTTCAGAAAATGATGATAACATATATATGTTGCCGCCACCACCATTAGCTCCCACACCTCCACCACCACCTTCTTCCCCACCTTCACTTCCTATAATAGTCCCAGTTCCACCATTACCACACCACTATACCCACAGGCCTATTTCTGCTCAGAGTCACCGCTCATCATCTAGCACGTATGAGGTATGTTCTGATAATACAGTTTCTAATGATGGGTCTAATGGTCTACCTGCGCAGGATTCTTTACGGGAAACAGATGTAGAGGTTGCGGATTTGGACCTACCTATTGCACTTCGAAAGCAGAAGTGTGGTTGTGCATTATACCCTACAGCTTCCATGGTCTCCTTTGATCGGTTGACTGGTATTTTCAGGAATTTTGCAGTTGCACTATCAGCCATGGCAATTCCAACGAATTATCAAGAGGCTCATAAGCATAGCCGATGGCGTTTGGCTATGAAAGAAGAGATGGACGCTCTTCAGTCGAGAGGCACTTGGAGCCCCGTTCCAGCACCTACTGGAGTGTCTACAGTAAGCTGTAAATGGGTGTTTAAAGTTAAGCATAATGCAGATGGTAGCATCGACAGATACAAAGCGCTCCTGGTTGCACGAGGGTTTACTCAGACATACGGGGTAGATTATCTGGACACCTTTTCACTAGTTGCTCGTCATTCCACCTTACGGATTCTTTTCTCTGTTGTTGTCATTCGAGACTAGCCGTTATTTCAGTTAGATGTTAAGAATGCATTTTTGTATGGTGACCTTCAAGAGAAAGTCTACATGCAACATCCACTTGGATTTGCTGTTGAGGGGGACATTTACAGGTGTATAGACTTCATAAAGCGATTTATGGCCTTAAATAGAGTCCTAGAGCTTGGTTCCAGAATCTCTCAGACTTGTTTGTGAAACATGGGTACAAACATTCGAATGCAGATCATTCCCTTTTTGTGCAAAAAACATCCACAGGTATGGTACCTATTATGGTGTATATGGATGATATTCTCATTACAGGAGATGACATGCAAGGAATCGAGAGGGCGAAGAACTTCTGGGTCATGAATTTGTCACAAAGGATCTTGGAGCTCTTGGATATTTTCTGGGACTGGAATTTGCTAGAAATCAACAAGGGCTTGTGATTACCCAGAGGACATATGTCACTGACTTGCTAAGTAACACGGGTATGCTTGGATATCGACCTGCCACCACACCCATGGATCCAAGCATGAAACTATATGATGATGATACATAGGAGGAGATATAGAGCTCTGGTAGGAAAGCTTCTTTATGTTACCGTTACCAGACCTGATATTTCTTTTGATGTTAGTCGGGTGAGCCAGTTCATGGAGCAACCACGTCAGATTCATATGGATGTTATACATATGATACTCAGGTATCTTAAATCATCTCTAGGCGCAGGTCTACTGTTTAGAAAAGGCAAGGAGGTCACCATCTCAGCATGCGCAGATGCAGATTATGCAGAGTGCCCAAAGGATAGGAAATCCACCACTATATTTGTTGTATATGTTGGAGAGGCCCTCATCTCATGGAGGAGCAAGAAGCAAATGGTTGTAGCTAGATCTAGTGTTGAGTCTGAATATAGGACTATGGCCAACGTTAGTACGGAAATGATGTGGGTTCGCGTTGTTCTTATAGATCTATATATAGAGATTCCCTTCCTATGGTACTGGAATGTGACAATCAGGTTGCTATATTTATAGCAGATAATCCAGCATTTCATGAGCGCACCAAGCATATCGAGGTTGATTGTCACTATATACGAGATATGATTCAGAAGGATTTTATTTCCACATCTCATGTCAGCTCAAGGAATCAAACTACAGATATTTTCACCAAGGCCTTACTC
This sequence comes from Ottelia alismoides, assembly GCA_037367405.1. NCBI lineage: Eukaryota > Viridiplantae > Streptophyta > Magnoliopsida > Alismatales > Hydrocharitaceae > Ottelia > Ottelia alismoides. Next base: position 327,751 of record JAZKJV010010752.1, read on the forward strand.
AAAGGACCTTTTCAGAAGTACTCGTCCAAGCTGAGCATGATCGACATCTATGTTCCATCTTGAGGGGGAGTGTAGAGATGTAATTGTTTACGTTATTTATTTCCATGTTTTCGTATTGTTTCTTAATACCTATACTTATTAATGTCTTATGTAATTTACCCATAGGCTACTCTCCTATATAAGAGAGCTTAGGGTTCACGGAATAAACACAACTCTTATTTTTCTCCAACAGGTAGAGGAGGAGAGTGGAAAAGAAGGGGAAAAATAAAGCCCCTTATTATCAAAAACTCATATATCTTGTTCTATGTCCATTACATAAACTAGGATGGTTTATTTTAAGATAACACATTAAAAGAGGAAACATTTCATCCAAAAGACACAATCAAGCTCAAAGAGACATCCAAAGATTAAGTAGGAGATAGGCAGACCTAGTGGGTGGGGGACCGTCGCGTCACGTCATGGGAACAACACAAGTGTTGGGTCTTATACTAATTAACATAGTTATTTTTAAAGGGAAGAATGGTGGTGAGGAAGTGAGAAAGGGTAACAAGAATGAGAAACAGGCCCATCACATCGGATTTTCAGTGAGAATGTTCAGAGATGTGCAAGATAAGGGAGGAATGCATGTCAAGCCACGTAAGGGAGAAGAAATGGGATTGAGAGGGAGATGGGGCGGTATAAGAGAAGAAAGAAAACCAAGGGGAAAGAATGATAAAACTACTCGCTATTAAGAACTCATATATCACATTCTTTGTTAGCCTATAGGATGCTTTAAATAAGGAATCAACCCATTAAAAGAAGTAATGTTTCATCCAAAAGATGCATCTAAAGATTGTGATCTTTGGATTTAACAATAAAATATGGCTAAGACTTCTCCCACTTTAAGTAGGATCGGCTACAAGGATTCTTATCAAATATATGTTGAAAGATCCGATTTTTTTATGCCGGTTGCCTAATGCAACCCTCCTCAAGGGGGGATTTGAACCCTGATCTTTTGGGTGGTAGGCACATTGCTCTACCACCATATCATTGGATTTTACAATAATTGAAAATTATTACAAGGAAATAAAAATGAAACAAGATTTTTAGAATAAAATTAGATAGTACAGATTGCATCATTAAGGACTTTATTGCATGTGATTGAGTATAATTAGTTGAACATTAAATATAAGAGAGGAGAAAAAAAGATTTTATGTAATTAGCAAAAAAGTGCAAGGTACGGCAGAATACAATAGACCAAAAGTCATATAACCCACCTGGGACCCCACGGATAGGAAGCATGTGCATTGGGCTAACCTTTTTTAGCATAAAGAAGCTAAGAAAATGAGAAAGAAGTGGTGAACTAGACGTTTGAAGCCACACCAGAGGAAATAGAAGAAGCAAAATAAGGAGATTAGGAGAAAAAACAAACAGGTTTGAATTAAAGGAAGCAAATAATGTTGAAGATTGGTGATGGTAATGAAAGAGAGGAAGAGGGGGAAGGGAGGGTTCACATTTTTCAAATAAATAACTTAAATAAGAGCGGGGTACTATTGTAGATACAAGCATAAATGCACATTCAAGATACAAGAATGTGTATGTGTGCAGTTGTGCATAGAGAGATAAGGATTTCAAATGAAACAGAGGCTTCATTGAATTAAAAAAATCCACTCACCTAACATTAACTTAATAAAATATTTGTAAAAAAGTAAACCGTATTTTGTAAACTGGCATAATAAGATAAGTGCATAATTTTGACTTTGTAATAGATCTTTTGGACAAAGTTACGGTATGCTTGTAATGAGGTATGCATCTACTTGTAAGCTAACCTTTGTACATTAATAAAAAAAATTGAACTTATAGAATCTCGTGAAATGCAGTCTCTTTAGCCAAATCAAGAGCGCATACACGTCGCTTGAATGGACCTTTGTCTCAATGAATATATACAGGTTTGTGATTGTGCTGAAGGTTTGTGTGCAAAGATGCATGCATGTATTTGAGGCATGTATCAATGTTATGTATGTGCCTATCATGTATACATAGCATTTGAAGGCAATTGTAAACCTGAAGTAGAAGAACCACGTCAGAAAAGATGTCGCCCAATGGAAGAACCAGCTTTATTATATCTCTACTTATGTTGAATGGTATATTGGAGACCACCTATGAAATACAACCTTTGGGATGGTTAGTTCGTCCGGGAAAGAAGTTCAACCTTTAGAACAAATAAGAAACTGAAAATTTTCCAACAAAGTGAAAAAGCAAAATTGTCTGGATAACAAGAAGACAAGGAAATGAAAATGGCACTTGCATATCTTACATGAAAGATAAAGAGGCAATCAACAAAATTCCATACCTACTCGGATGAATTAAAGCTTAATCCCATATTCATGTTGCATAGATAAGTTGAAGAATGAGGTTTTTACTGAGAAGAGATCCATATCCTTTTTATTCACTGAAGGTTGTTATTTACCAAGCATAATTTTGATAATGATTTTCTCACCCACTTTTTTGAATTTTTTTTCTCAGCAGAAGGTTTAACGGAAAGCTCTTAAATGATGGTTCCAAATAAAACATATTCCATTATTGAGGTCACATATATGATTTATGTAACTTCCTCCAATACTGCAACGATGTCATGTTTAATAATAAGCTGTACATATTGCATCCATAGAGTGTGCTATCAATAGTGCATCTATTAAGGGTTTCTTCAATAGTGTTCTATACATAGTGCATCTATTAAGGGTGCTTTCAATAGTGTGCTATCAATAGTGCATCAAAAGAGCAAAGATTGCATTACTTCTAACCGATTTACCCACACGCCCCTTAGCCCCTGACCTTTCTATCATTTTAATAACCCACCAGCACACCCTTTTCCTCCTGTGATGCTCCTCTCCCCATGTGCCTCCACATTATCACCTGCATCCTCATCGCCCTCCTCAGCATTGCCTTCCTCTGCACGGGAAACCACCTCCACATCCTCCATGTGAGCTTCCTCCTCATCGCACTTGAACTTACGCCACAGTTGGCCTTCCTCATCCCTGACAATGTGTAAGCTAATTTAAGCGTTGCTTTATTTGTTTTTGTTTTGCAAACGCTTTATTCTTTATTTAGGATTGAGATTGTTGGAGTTATGGATTTACAAGTATTTGAGTGGTTATCTAGGCTAAATATGGAATATTTATTTCTTCTTTATGTCAATGGAGGTGTTGATTTTTTTTAAAAGAAAAGACGGCATCCATCGTAAAGGTGTGTGCCGAAAAACTTCGGTACAGGGCTATAAGAAGCCAAAAAAATAAATACACGATGAGGTGTTGAGTTTGGATAGTCCTAAAATGAAAGGTCTCAAATGAAGGATGTGGACAACCTTTGAAGTTTTGTTGAACTTAATTTTCCGAGGAAATTTAACTTGGAAAGGGATACCTGATGTATTGAGATTTTCCATCGCAACCTCCGAAGAGTTTGAAGTGAAGTAGGCAATATGTTGATATCTATTCAAGATGAGGAAGATGTAGATAATATTTTGTTGATGTCGAGTCGATCATAAAGTCATTTTCTATGAAATTGATAATCAACAGTATAAATGTATAACCTTCAGTGATTATTGTGTGGGACAGAATGGAGTTGGCATGCCACAAGTGTTTGAGATTCATTGTCGATAATTGTTGAGACTCGTTCTCCACTCGCCATTGACATTTAGATACCACTAGTTCGTACAACTTGCAATCCACCAATTGATATGGCTCAATCTACAGATGACGCTGTTGGGCATGCTCATGTGCTAATCAACAACGATATGAAATAAGTGAACCACATGGTGAAAAATGTATGCTTTATGATGCAGAGGAAGTGAATCGGATATTAATGATATTAGTTTGAAACTACCATCATTCTTTGGTGGATCGAATTCCCAACATTCTCATGGAACCAAAGACCTGCCCATCTTAGTACCTATTTCATTTTACATGACCTGTGATGATGATGGTATTGCCGCACTTAAAGATGAATACTGCTTTAGAATGATGGCGATGGCGATGAGCTGCAGAAGGAGATGACCTTCAAGAGTAAGGATGACTTAATTCATGATATTAAATGTCACCCAACATTCAAGAATAAGGATGACTTAATTCATGATGTTAAATGTCACCCAGCAAGGTGAGGCGTCTGATGTTAATTAACATGATGGTAAGTCAAAGAAGAGATATCATTTGTAATGCTTGATGTAAAATATATTTCAAACAATAACACCATGCAAAGCTACGAGAATTATATATTTGAACTTCAAAATATCAAATTATTTTAAAAAAAAGGAGACCTTTGGATTATAGAACATACAAGTACGAGAAAAAGGGCTACTTTTGTGACCATCGTGATAAAAAGGAAGACTTGAAGAAAAAATCTCAGCTATATTTTGGATTCATTGTACCCACTTAAATGGTCCGGTGGTAGTTCAGTGTTTCTACCACCCAAAAGACCAGGGTTCAAAACCCTCTTGTGGCGGTTGCATCAGATAGTCAACGGCCAGCGTAAAAAATAGTCGAATCTTCCAACATGGATTTGAGCAAGAATCCATGTAACCGATCCTACTTATAATGGGAGAAGGCTTCATCATTTATATGTTGGATTCATGCCTCTATGAAATAGCGTATTACATTTAAACCCATGCATACTTTCACAGTTAGATTCTAACCTCATACACACACTTTATTTTTTACATGTATGCGCATGCTGATAATGTAACTCCTCAACCTAACTACCTTTGAGTTAACTTAACCATGTACCTAACTCATAACAATTTAACGGTACATATTCTCTCTCACTCGCTCTTCATCCCTTTAATTCTTCCTTTAATTCTCTCCTATGAAATACATTAAACCAACAATGATACGTCGACAGAGGCAAGGGATGAGTGGGTTTTGTGCAAGTGGGGACACCATCAGTGGAGTAGGGAAGAGGGTACAGGTAGGAACATCATGTCGAGGGATAGAAGAGGTGCAAGTGGGGATCGGTAGCGAGAACTTGGGGTGAGGGGAGCAGTGATGGTGGAGGAATTAAGAAGGGTTGTGATTGTTGAATGGAGAAGAGGAAGCGGAATCTCTCGACTATTTACGCAAGACGATGTGAGTGTCGTGATTGTTATCAGCGCAAGGTATGAAGGGGTGATGAACCGAATTTTCACATCTTTAATAATAGAGAATTGCAGTATAGGAGGTGGAAATCATATCGATAAAAATCATAATTTTGAATATGTGGAGTATTTTACTTGGTAAGTGTACCAAGGTCGAACTCAGAGAACAGTGATTCTTTAGTGAAATATTTTAAATTAATCTTATATCAGAAAATGAAGCATAAAAGAATGGGTCAGAAATACATAACGAAAATAAAATAAACAAAGAAAGAAATAAAGAGAATGATACGTGATTTTATTTGCCATTAATCCTCAACCCAAATGCTCAATAAAATCCTCACAAATTTATGAGAAGATTGTCAATAAGATCCAATAATTATTCGCATGTCCTAGATGATATTCAAGATAATTGCATAGGATCCATATTTGGCTAAAAGATAAATCATGAATTGCATCGGAAATGATCAGATTAAATACCAAGCTCCTCTTTTCCTGTAATTAAATAATTCCTTAAACGACAATTTTAATTAGTAAAATCAGGAAATAATAACCAATTTTTTCAATATAGCCCCTGTAGAAATGAATCGAATATCCCCAAATTCAATTAAAAAATCATCATTGAGAAGCATGCAAAAGAGATTTGAATCCTCAAATAATAATGTACTTTAGAATGCACCCGATCTATCCAAGAAACATAGCAAATGAAAAAGCACAGATCAAGCTTCAAAATGACATAAAATATGCGAAATTTAGATTAAAAATAAGAAATACATTCAATGTTGAAGTTATATGGACTAAAATGCAAATAAAATAGAATTTCTATTCATTTCAAGTCCTGAGAGGGGTTTATCTGCAATTATTCATAGCTGAAGGGGCCATTGATGCAATTTGCCCCATGCAGAGTCTCGATGTAATTTTCAAAAACTTCTTGGGTGCGCCAGTAAAATCTCCACGTCACGTAAAAAAAATCCACGTGATTGGACCTTGTGATTATTTACTGAAGGCGTGAGGGTGTCGGCGCAAAAATCCCCAACCGATCGTGCATCACACATGAGGTGGGAAAGGCTAGGGTGATGGTTGCGCCCAAGCCACGTGGCGTAGTGTGCTTGTTCTAGCTCCCCTCGAGTTTGGGAGGCTTGGGTGGCTTAGATTAGACGGCTGGATGCGGTGAAGATGATGATCAGACAGTCGAGAGGGAGGTTGGATCAGGGTCGTAGGATCAGGGCGGATCCTACGGTGCATGTACATTCTGGGAGGCGTCTTCTTCCTCGAGTAGGGTTGAAGGGTGGTGGATGATGGCAACGGAGCGGCGAGGGGGGGTTTAGCTATAGCTTTCACTCCTAGTGAAGAACCGATGGGGTGAACGATTCTCGGATGTCGATGAAGCTCAGGTGGCGACGGAGATGACGTAGTTCAAGCATGAGACTCTTGAAGGTTGGGGGAGTTCGAGGTGGAGCTCCAGAATCCCCTGCTTGTGGTCGACGTAGCCCATATCCCTGAGTGTGGAGCTCTAATGATCCTGGATCTAGAAGGAGGAGGTGACGGAGCGCGTTTAGAGCGGCAAGTAAGGGTTGTGCTAACGGAGGAGTGCCTCCTTTTTTATGGTGTCTCGGGCAAAGCTCGAGCAATCATTGGATCGGTAAGCTAAGGTTGATGAGCTCCAAAATGAGCTTCAAATTCGACTGGGGCATGCAGGAGTGTTAGCGCAAACAAGCGGAAGAATAAAGGAGGCGGAACTCATGTAGTCGTCGGATGGTAGAAGAACGAAGCTAAGCTCCAGCCTATGCAAGGCTGGAGATGAGGTTAGTCTGGAAAGATAGAACGGAAGCGAAAGGAGGAAGAGGTGAGGTGTCTGTCAGATCGGGAAAAGGGAAAAGGCGTGATTTGGGGTTTGCGATTAAGTAAAGAGCAAGAAGGAGCAGTGAACAGAAGAAGTGATGGTTGGGTGTACCTGAGGATGTGGTCGAAGATCACGATGGTGGAGTGGTTCACCTGGGGAGGAGTTGATGTCCCTATCGTCGCTCAAGTGCTCCGACAAAAGAAGCACGAGCTCGGTAGCTTGGAGCTGCTACACAGCCAAGAAGACGTCGGCTACGGATCGCACCTCATCTAAGAATCTTGTCATCGCACGATCGGAGCTTTTCCGAGCTGTCACCGAAGAGGAGAATCCCACTGGAGAAGAGCAAGTTGCAGAAGTCGGTAGTGGGTACTCGGTCGGCAAGGTCACTGACTAAGGATTAATCGACAGTCGGGAAAGTAATCGGATTTAGTCGGGCATTAGTCGGTTTTGAATTTTGTTTATTAATTTTAATATATAAATCAAATTTAATACATATATTGTCATATATATATATGCATATATTTAGCAATTTCATATTTATAAGAGCTTAAAAAAGAAGAAATTACAACAAAAGAAGAAGAATGGAGCAAGTTAAGAATAAAATATTTTCTACATAACACAAGCGAATGTTAAAAAATAAATGCATGTTAAACAAAAATAATTCAAGGAGCGAGTGACACAAGTCACTTATCCTCATCAATATTTATTGACATGAATTTGATCGTTTGATGTACCACATTTAGAACAATAAACATAAAGATACTAAGCATCCTATGAAGAAACATCCTATGAAATTAATAAAGCAACTGCAAGCATGATTATCAACAATAAAACACGAAATTTTATGAAAGATACATGATGAAATGACTACAAGCAAGATAAAACACATAAAAGATACATAAAACACATGAAATCTTATCTAGAAAAGGTAGAGTAACTGCAAAATAAGGTCGAGCAACAAAACGAAAGTTAAAAAAAAAAGGAAAAAACGCAAAATGTAAAAAAACCCTAACCTAGGGCAACATTGCTGGTGGCTAGAGAGGCTCAGCGGAACACACCCAAGGGAGCTGGGACCTCCCTCGCGGTCGGCAGCACGGAGGTGGAGGCTTCGTCGATCGGAGTCGGAGGGGAGGAGCTCGGAGATGCGGAGGCGGAGGTGGAGGCGAAGGAGAGGTGTCGAGGAGGATAGGCGTAATGCGTGAAAAATAAGGGTTTTGGTGGGGACTTACTGTCGAACAGTAAGCCCCACTTAAGCCCCTAATCGGGTCAACCGGGTTGGCTCACCAGCAAAAAACAAAAACAAAAGTTCTATGCAAAAATCGGCCGAGTAGTCGGCCGACTAACCCGACTACTTCGCCCGACTAGTCGGGTCTACCCGACTAAGGCCCGATTTGGCCTAGTCGACTCGGCTACCTGGCCGAGTCGACTAATCGGACCGACTAATCGGGTTAGTCGGCCGATTTTTACAACAGTGGAGAAGAGGGATTGTAACGGTGGATGATGAAAATGGAGGTGATGGTGGCGCTTATATAGGCGAGTGATTCGAGGTCTTTTCGACCGATGGAGGGTACGACAAAGATGGTTGATGATCAAAGGTTACATGCAGGTAGTAAAAGAGCGGGGTAACGGCCGGGAACGGGTGGAATCCAAGGGAGATGAAGAGGATTTCGCGAGTTGGGGTGTAACGGTTGGGTCACGGCTGTACTTGACTTGGGCCAACGGTAAGGTGAATGTCATTAGGTATTCACTGGCAAGAGAGAAGGGAGAGGGGCACCGATGTGGCAAACGTCCTAGACCAACCAGAGGGCGGCATGGAGTTGATTGTTGAGCAAGGAGGAAAAATGAAAGAAAATAGTGAAATAAATAGAAATAAAATTGAAATAAAAAAGTGGTCAGTTGTTGATCCTAATGAGATCTACAACTTTCAAGGATAACCAAAAAGCAAAAGAAGTCATTTGTACAAAATATATGTTTGTATAGGTATTAATTCGGCAATTAACCCCTGTATTTTTATATTTTTGTATTTTTTTTAATTTTATTTCTCAATGTCATACTAGTCAACAATTCAAAGAGTGTAATAGAAGAAGTAAGCTAAAAAGACGATATTTTACACAAAATAATAAGGTCAAGTTAGGCAAAATTGAGATTATTTATTTACAGATTTTAGCTCATAATGACTGTTAATTAATACATGTTAGACACCAATACTTAGATCCTTGCTCGTCCCCGAGCAGTTTGAATGAGTTAGAAGATTGAATCCCTGACTGTATAATTGTGAGTACAAGATTGAAGACCAGTCCACAAGTTTCAGGTACCTCCTTAAAGCGAAGTCTAACCAACTCTCGTCCAAAAGGAACTCAACATTTCTCATTGTTAGATTCTCCAAAGATACATATATGTATAGCATGTATGACAATAATGTGTAGATTTCATTATCCTGCGTAGATTCTTTGCTTCGCCTGAAACCCTAGCCAATGAGGCTCTCCTTAGGACCCAATCCCCAACTCTGGTCAAATGACCGACTTTCTTGTGAATTCACCATCTCTTTAATTGTCAGACTTGGGAGTGTGAAGGTGAACAAGCCAAGTATGGAGGAAGTGTGATTGTGTCATTTCTTTTCTCCTTTATTGGAACAAGGATCTCCCATGTACCTTATTACACATTTTTAGTTGTGAATCATCATGTCCGTCAAGAGATTTTGGAGTTGTCGGCACTTGTTTTCCTGTGAATGTATCGGGGAGTGTCTCTTTTGAGTATCTATTATACCTTCGACACCCAGACTTTTATCACTATACGATGTAGAGCTCTTTTAGGGTGCTCGTCGGACTCCTATGGCCAAATAGCTTTGGCCTAAGTGGACACTTTGTAAAGGTTGGAGAGCTCGCAAGTTTGTTGGCTCTTTTTTTTTGGAAATTTTCTTTGAAAATTTTGAGCTCTTTCTTTTTGTTTTTGGAATGATAATGGTCTTCTCCACTGCTTTTACAAAGTTGGCGTAGAATGATCCACAAATTTGAGGTTTTTACGTACATTGGCACCTAGGTTAAATCAAGATAAGTACCGGGAACATGTCCCATACTAGCTTATGTGCTAACACTCAGGTTTCGTGAAGTGACCCTCAATCAAGTCCTATCCTCAAGAATCAGATTCGACTTAAGCCTCTCGTCCTAGTCTTTTATTTTGATAGAAAAGAGGGAGATCTCCCGACGCGGGAGTCACCGCAATATCATAACATTACTAAAAGTTTGAGTACATCACCGTGAAGTCCAAAAATTGTAAAGAGCATTTCCTTTCCTCAGCATGCTTCATCGACGGAACGTGAAGATAGCAGCCCCATCGGAGTAGCGTTACTTCGAAGGAGGGTTCCCACAATGGGGACCCTAAATAAAGAAGTGGCCCACGGCTAAATTTTAAAAAAAAGGATGAAAAAGGAGGGGGTGCGGTATGTATTTAAAAAAGGGAGGATTGGACCTTTGGGCGATTTTGTTAAAAAACGGCGTGCACAATAAAAAGAAGTACGCAAAATTTTGCGAAAAAAATGCGAGAAAAGTCGTAGAAAAAATTCAATGGCTTAATTAGAAAAAAAAAGTGTGACAGCTAATATAAACAAAAAAAAGAGGAATGAAATAGTCCGAAAAAAATGAATGATGATGATTTAAAAAAATGTTTTGATTGAGAAAAGCTGAAAAAATGCGACGGCATATTTGGTCTCATGTTTTCTCATGTTTTTCTCAATTTCTTGTCCTCTCCCAACATAGTCGATGACATATATTCCGATTCCGACTAGTATAGGAGAAAGGGGGAGTGTAGAGTTCTACAGACCAGATTGTCAGATGATTCAAATCCAGATTATCCAGTCTAGATTGCATGACCAGCCAAATGTTCCAGACTCTACAGTTTCTCATATGTTTAGACTCGACGTTCAAATTCTGGGTCTTTAGTTTCAGACACGCGCATGTATGCGGTCTTTTCAGATGAGAACATGTTTGCCATTATTTGTGCAGGCCCCATCATTCTTGTTTTCAGCCAGGTTTTCATGTGATCCATAAGGACTCCATAGTAGAATACCATTCCCTATGCCATGCTGGCTAGGATTTTCATGTGGTATCATAGGAACTCCAGGGTAGAGTACCATTCTCTATGTCAAATGGGAGAGACCCAGCTCTCCGACGATGAGACTTTTTTAGACTCCATTCTCCAACGACCGTGGACTCCGACGAGGATTGCACTCCACTGGCTTTTTCATTTCAGCCCATTTCAGAGATGGAGCAGTTGTCCACATGTTGTGGCAGGCCAGAGTACTCCGGAGACTCATTTTCAGTTGCAGTGACTCTGACATGCGCAGTACAGAACGCATGCTCTCCGACAAGGAGATTCAGTTGACTCGCACTCCATCTTGTTCGTCCTCCTCACCAGCACGACATGAGAAGCAACATCCTCGACAACAGCCGATAGTTGTGCGCATTGAGTTGATATTGTCTGTAGTATCTTGTATTGTGAGTTGAAATTTCTTTCTGTTTGCCCAAGATGAGCATTGCATGCACCAGCGTGAGGGGGAGTGTTGGAGTACGTGGTAGTGTGTTACATGAGTAGAAGATGGTTAAATGGATCACTTCAGGATCCATTTACCCCATCCAGTTGTTTAGTCACACATCTACCAGTTTGGAGATGTGGAGACTCAGTGTGGGATATATATAGACCCCCACACCCATTGTATTCAAATGAGAAAGTGCAATGTATACATCAGCCCTTTGAGGCGTTCTCCCGTGGTTTCATCCCGCTCTTTAAGGAGTAGGGTTCCACGTTAAAATCCCTTGTTCTTTATGTTTTATCTTTATTTCTCCAATTCCGCTTCCGCGTTCCTATTTTCTAACAGGGACAAAATAACTGGATGTGGTAAAAGGATCCTGGAGTGATCCATTTAACCATCTCCCACATAAGGGACCTATAACCAAATACTCGAACAAAAACAATAAGGAAAATAAGTAATATCTCAAAAAGGTGGAAATCAGATCAAAAAAACCACAATTTTGAATATACAGAATATTTTGCTTGGTAAATGTACCAAGGTTGAACTCAGGGAACAGTGTTTCTTTAGAGAAATATTTTAAATTAATCTAAGTAATTACATCGTTTGCAATATTAATTTCTATTTCAGAAAATGAAACATAAAATAAAGGGTCAGAAATACATAAAGAAAATAAAATTAACAGAGAAAGAAGTAAAGAGAATGATTTGAGATTTTATCTGTCTTTAATCCTCAACCCAAATGCTCAATAAAATCCTCAAAGAAATGATTCACAGATCTCAGAGAAGATTGTCAATTGGCTCCAAAAATTATTCACAAGTCCTAGGTGATATTTAAGAAAGATTTGTTAAGCAGCATCCATATTTGCAAGCTAAAAGATCAATCATGAATTGCATAGAAAATAATCAGATTAAATTCCAAGCTCCTTTTTTCTGCAATTAAATAATTCTTCATAGGGCAATTTTAATCAATAAAATCAGGAAATAATGATTCCAATTTTTCTCAATATAGCCCATGTAGAAATGGATTAAATATCCTCAAATTCAATTAAAGAATCATCCATGAGAAGCCTGCAAAAAAGATTTTAATCCTCAAATAATAAAATACTTTTCAATATTTATAATAAGCCCAACAAATATATCAAATGAATGAGCACAGATCAAGCATCAAAATGACATAGAATACGTAAATTTTGGATTAAATATAAAAATAAATTCAATGTTGAAGTTCTAGGGACTAAAATGCAAATAAAATAAAGTTTCTATTCATTTCAGGTTTTGAGATGGGCTTATCTGCAATTATTCATAGCTGGAGGGGTCACTGATGCAATTTGCCCCAGGCAGGGGCCTCGATGTAATTTTCAGAAACTCTCTGATGCGTGCCTGTAAAATCTCCAAGTCACGTGAAAAAAATCACGTGACTGGACCTTGTGATTATTTATTGAATGCGTGAGGGTGTCAGCGTAAAAATCCCCCACTGTGCATGCATCACACGTGAGGCAAGCGAGGCTTGGGCTATGGTTACGCTCAGGCCTCCATGTGGCATGACGTGCTTGCTCTGGCTCCCCCCAGGCAGGGAGGCTTGAGTGGCTTAGATCAGACAGCCGGAGGCGATGTAGATGATGATCAGACAATCGGGGGGGAGGGGGGAGGTTGGATCAGGATCGTAGGATCAAGGCATATCCTACGGTACGTATACATTATGGGAGGCATCTTCTTCCTCGAGTAGGGCTGAAGGGTGGCGAACGATGGCGACGGGGAGGCAATCTGGGGTTCAACTGCAGCTTTCGCTCCTGGTGAAGGACCGACGGGGGTCAAACGACCACCGGATGTCGATGAAGCTTGGGTGGTGATGGAGACGACGGAGCTCAAGCGCGAGGCTCCTGAAGGTTGGGGGAGTTCGAGGTGGAGCTCCAAAATCCCCTACTCGTAGTCAATAGAGCCCATATTCCTAAGTGCAGAGCTCCGATGATCTTGGATTTAGAAAGAGGAGGTGATGCGTCGTGCATAGAGCCGCAAGTGAGGGTCGTGCTAACGGAGGAGTGCCTCCTTTTCGATGGTGACTCCGGTGAAGCTCGTGCGGCCTTCAGATCTAAAAGCGAGGGGTGATGAGCTCCAAAAGGAGCTTCTAGTTCGACTTGGACCGACATGTTGCAGAAGTGTTAGCACAAACAAGCAGAAGAAGAAAGGGGGAGCTCCTATAGTTGCAGGATGGTGGAAGAACAGAGTTGAGCTTTGGCATGTGCAAGGTTGGAGATAAGGTTGGTATGGAGAGATAGGATGGAAGCGAAAGGAGGAAAAGGTGACGTTTTTGTTGGATCGAGAAAAGGGGTAATTTGTGTTCTGTGATTAAGTGAAGAGCAAGAAGAAGAAGCAGTGAACAAAAGAAGTGATGGTTGGGTGTACCTGAAGATGTGGTCGGAGATCGTGAAGGTGGAAAGGTTCGCCTGGGAAGGAGTTGATGTCCCTATCGTCACTCAAGTGCTCTGACAAAAGAAGTGCGAGCTCGACAGTTTGAAGCTGCTACACAGCCAAGAAGATGTCGGCTGTGGATCACACCTCTCCTCGGAATCTCATCGTCGTACAATCGGAGCTCCTCCGAACTCGCACTGAAGAGGAGAATCGTACAGAGAAGAGGGATTGTAAAAGTGGATGATGAAAACAGTAGTGGTGGCGATTATATGGGTGAGTGATCAAAGGCCATTTCGACCGTTGGAGGGTAGTTTGAGGGTCCAGCGAAGATGGTTGATGATCGGAGGTTAAATGCATGTAGTAAAGGAGTGGGGTAACGATCGGGAATGGGTGGAATCCGAGGGAGATGAAGAGAGTTTCACGAGCTGGGGTGTAACGGTCGGGTCGAGGTTGTAGTTTACTTGGGTCAATGAAGGGGTGGACGTGATCGGGTGTGCACTGAAGAGAGAGAAGGAAGAGGAGCGCTGATGCAGCGGATGTCCTGGACCAATCAAAGGGCAACGAGAATTTGATTGTTGACCAAGGAGGGAAAATGAAAGAAAAGAATGAAATAAATAGAAATAAATTTCAAATAAAAAAGTGATCAACATGAAAGTTGTTGATTTTAACGAGATCTACAACTTTCATGAATAATCGAAAAGCAAAAGAAATAATTTATACAAAAATACATTTTGTATAGGTATTAATTTGGCAATTAACCCCTATATTTTTATATTTTATAATTTTTTGTATTTTATTTCTTAATGTCATGTTAGTTAACAATTCAAAGAAAGTAACAGAAGAAGAATTGAGATAAAAAGGTGATATTTTACACATAATATAATAAGCTCAAGTTAGGCAAAAATCAGGGCTATTTATTTACATATTTTAACACATATTTCATGCATTATTAATTGTTGTTAATTAATACATTTTATGGGTTTTTATTAATGATTTCTTAAGGGGGTTATGCTAAGATCTTCCTATAAAGTAGATGAATTATGGATTCATCAGGGGGCTCGTGGGCTAGCAGCATGAGATTGTTAGCAGGGTGGCTTGCAAGATTGGGTTGATAGCATGAGAAGAGGAGGCAATTTATGAATGGAGGATCGAGGGGCTTGCGAGATGGAATTAGCGCTAGAAGGAGAGGAGATAGCTCGCAGCTGGAGGACTGCACTCAACAACACAACATGATGTAGGGGGCTCGTTGTTGGGGGTGTTCCAGAGGGTTTCAAATTCAAGAACATGACGAAAGATGGACAGGGTCACAATTGGACGACGGAGGGGAGAAGACTTGTCGGTGGGTACTCGTAGCTGGAAGGTGGTGAAAACTGAGCTCAGTGGCATGATGGAAAGGGAATAAGGAGGGAGAGTGGTTGTGGATGTTTGGAGGAGAAAAAGGAAATTGGAGGGCACGCATTGTAAAATGGATAAACTTTTAAGGGCATACATCGGTTTTTTCGAAGTTTCCATACAATATACGCACAAAAGGATGGAAGTTAACCCACGAGGATTCTAGTTTATGAGCCCAGGTCTTTATAGGAGTCAGGATATATAATGAAATATACATGGGCTACCATGTAGCTACGTTGAATACATGGGTATGTATAGAAATACACAAAAGTTATTAACATTCAAAGAATTGATTATCGATGCATAACTCTCAAAAAGTACAACTTAATTGAAAGGAGACATTTGTCCTTAACTCTCACTTCAAAAAATTATCTAAATACATCAAAATATAATAAAAATTCATCCAAAAAGACAATTAATTGATGTTTATGACGACACCTTTGCAAGTTTTATGTTACTTCCCATGGATCTTTTGCTTTCTAGCATAGACCAAATATGAGAGTGAATATGGCATTTGGTGAAGTCCTCTTCTAATACCTGCAATGAGAAAGTAAACATTACAGTCAAGTTTAAATACTGTACATAGTTATCAAGATGATTAGAAACTCCAATATTCAATTTGGGAGAAGTACTTATAGGTTCTCTCTTAGCATACGTTTATTCCCCTAGCAGCTTCAATTCAAAAGCGAAAGCTTACATCCAGCGCTTACAGTTCAAAATCTCAACACTAACACCCAGCACCTTCAGTTAACAACAACCAATTACTTCAAAGTCCCAGTTACTGAGGAAGACTCGGTTTTTTGTACTGATTTAAAAATCTTAGATGATTTGGTGTTCTTTTCTCGTAAACTTGAAGAGCTGGTTTTCAACAGAAAATAGTGGGCACCTTCAGTTAACCAGCATATTCAAATTTAATTTCTTTCTTGAAACAAAGGTGGTGGCTTTTTTATTTGAGATGCTGATCCAGCCACCTCGTGAGAATCATGCCACCTAAACAGAGGTTATCCAGCAGAGTGTCCATTTACCATGGTCATTTTACTTGCACCATCAAAAATTAAAGTACACTACCATCAATCAAAGACAAAGAATGGTTGCTAATATCAACAAATACTTCAAGTTATTAATAAAAACTAAATAACACATTTTTTTAGAAAAACAATCTTATCTACAAAGTAAGATCTTTATTCTTCTTTTGTTGTTTTGACTTGTGATCACAGTGGACAACCGTAACGGTCTCAAAGAACAAGATCGTAATGATAAATTAGAAAGGAAAGACGTGCTTGGAGCATGGGATTTTTCTGGGAAGCGCATAGATGCAATTAGTCAAAGGGAAATGTGCCAAACAACATAAGAATTTAGAGAAGCATCTAGGTGCGCATGGAGAAAGGAAAGATAACAAAGGACTGGATAGGGAAGTTCAAACTCTAAATTTACATTCTTTGTCGATGTTGGACTCATCTTCTATATTAGTGAAGCAATAAGGAAATCTTTAGACAGGTAAGGGCCTAGTTTGCAATATTCAAACATACAAAACTTGCTTGCAAGTATCAAGATTCGAAGATCGTCCCATGATTCTTAATTGCACTTTTTTAGAAAAAGGGTGTGCACCCTCGATAGTGCACACCCATGTATTGATTTTTTTTGAAGCAAACGAGGGGGAAACACGCTAAGGTGTACGCCCCAAATAATAAAGTATTGGAGAAATACAAGCGTTACCTTACATAAGTCATGAGTCGAGGAGAGTCCTAGCATGGACAACTATATTTTCAAGATAAAAAATGATCTAAGGCAAAGAAAACTGAAGTCCAAATTGCCCACACCATCGCTAAGATGCCAAAGGAAGGATGACCTCCTTAGTAGGGCAAAATCATGCATCATAAAGCGACTGCCAGAAATCGGTCAAGTTGGAGGCATTCACCCAACCGACCTCAAATCTCACCCCACTGCTTTTGTACTCTTATAAGCAAAAAAGAGATGGGCCACAGACTCCATCGCTTTAACACAAGTTGGGCATCCATCATTTCCACCCACCACAAGCCTCGACCAATGATCTCTTGTTGAGATTCGTCCATGATGCAACAACCACAGAAGACCTTTATGCGAGAAGACACCTTCAGCTCCTAAACAAGTCTACAGTCACGAACGAGATTCTCTGCATCAATTATGGAGCTATGTCGATGGCTTCATAAGCACGTCTCATTAAAAAGTCCACATCTCTCCATGTAGCTTCAATAATTCCTCCATTCGTTGATATGAAAACTAGTACAAAAGGATGGCATCCAAGTTCCATCCTGCCAATAGCCCGCCATAAAGGCATCACGATCATTGGCTAAAGTAAAAAGGTGTTGAAATGAGACGATAAAGTCTCCTCATCTGTCCAATTGCTCATCCAGAAGGCAAAAGAGCACCCATACCTAAGAACTGGACGAAAGAGCTTGGGGAACCGCAGCATCAAGGAACATAAGCCCTTTCAGAAAGCAAAGATGAAAAGGGATGGGTGACTCACCAGTTTGGCCTGAGCATGAATGCCATAGATTCCACATATGAGTCTACAACAAAGGTCCCCACTGCCACGCTATACTTAACTCCCCAGACATAGATGGCAGTGGGTGATTAGTTAGGAGTGAATAGGTGTATGGAAGTTGACCATGGCGCTGGAGAGATGGTGACCAATAAGAGAGGGCCACATGGTCATTGACAAAGCACTTGTTGACCAAGAACAAAGAAAAGAGAAGAAAAAATTATAAAGAACTAAAAGAAGGCTTCAAATGAAAATGTTTTTTTTGAAGCTCCAAAAAAAAGGGGGACACACGCGGAGGTGCTCACCCCAATGTATTAAAAAGAGAAAGAGATACTTACAAGGGGAAACGGGAGATGAGAAATTACAAAACAAAATAAGGGGGGTAAACGGAGATCGTAGCCCCTGGTGCTAAAAAAATTTACAAAGAGGTCCAGTCACGAAGGAAGCCCGAGGCCGTCGATCTAACATTCTCCAAATAGAACCGCTGACGAGCAAAGATAGCTTCGTTTCGCCCCAGCCACAGGCTCCAAAGCCTCGAGATTGGGACTAGCAGCGCAGGCCATGGTCGACCCCTATCACAGAACAAGCTTTGGCAGAAATGAGTGAATGAAGAGAGATCCAGCCACCCCAAATTGGCCCATAACGCATCAACACAGCAGCAATGCAGAAATAGGTGATCAATAGTTTCCGTAACCATGCCACAGAGACCACAGAGAGGCGAAGAGTTGGGAAACATCCGTGCACAACGATCACGAGTTAGTATTCTTCCCTTACGGAGCAGCCAAAGAAAAATACCCACACGCTCAGGAATCCTGAGCGCCCACAATAGATTGCAATCACGCAAGAGCCTGTCATCCCTCCCAGTGGGAGCGGGCAAGATGGCCATATAAGCGGCACGAGTAGAGCCTGTCATTTGTTTTTTCAAATGAAAATGTTGTCAACGTGAACGTTGTAAATCTCCACTTTTATGAAGAGTGAAGACACCAAACTCAAAATACCATGTATACACAAGATAAGAATTTTTTAAGCCATTTTAAAGGATTAAAATATCAATGTTTATGATTTTCTATTTTCTTTGATTTTTAACTAAAAACTATGTACAAAGGAATATCAAATAATATACTAGACTCATATTTACAAATTAAACCATTTTGAATTTTTAATAACTAAAAAAAGGCAAATAAAAATAAAGAAAGAAATAATATATATAATATATACAAAGTCAAAATACATCATTTCATATATCTTAATATTTTTTGAATTTTAATTTTATGTATTTTACTAAAACGTAAAACAAAGAAAATAAATGAATAATAATTAAAATAAAGTAAAATATATATATAAAATGACAGCGTAAATTTAGTACATATATGCAATGTACATTTTGATTTCAAAACCCATGTTTCGCATATGAACTATGGTTCTTTTGAATCTGATCTTCGAATGAGCATTATTTCAAAAGTAAGTGTTCATATGAGACTATATGGAGAAGTTATCTGCAGTTGCGGTTTTTTATCACCCAAATTAGGGATCGAGCTTATCCTTCATATCTACAAGTTACTAATTTTTTGCATTTTTATATATTAATGTTAGTGACATGTACACAATGGAATCGATTTCATGCTAATCTTTGCAAATATGAATTTATTAAAATTAGGTGAAGTTTTAGCTAAATACATTTGCATATATAAAACATTTTCAACTCCTTATTTTCGTGGTTTTTTATATGTTAATGCATGCTTATTATTTACATATGCATGAATGCTAATGATGTAATATGCAACACTGTAATGCAAGCATTTGCTAAGAAACTGGATTCTACTTTCGACTTTTAGTTAGATAAATCACATATTCATCACCTGACGATCCACTTCAGAAGGAGAGTTGTATTCATCGACTCCAACAAAGAGACACCAAGACCACCCTCCTCTTTTTTGAGAAAATAAAGGGTGGTCACCCAAGCTGGGACCCACCTCCGTCAGTAAATAAATTAATTAAAAGAAAACCTTAAGGATACATCGAGTCACACTGCAATATACATCACATATGACATTGCATCACCATTGCCACGAGGCACACAACGACCTACAGTAAATCACAACATTCTCAGGGTAAAATCTTTGCAACCTAAAAATGAGTTCATTCCTAGCGCACCAAATGGACCACAATAGCGCAAGAGTTCTCCTCATGACCAAAATTGCAGAGCTCTCTAATATCTCTCCAAAAGTTGTTGCAATCCCGACCCGCAAGACATGCAATGCATGCCATGTTCCACACCTCCGCCGAGAACGGACAAGTGAAAAAAAGATGGTCCACATCTTCCAACGTCGAGCCGCATCTATCACAGGCAACATTCTCCACACCCAGCAACCTTCCCAGGCGTTCCTTTTTTTTGAAGCCAAACAAGGGGGGTACACCCATAGGTGTTCATCCCAAAAATGTATTAATAAATTATCGAGAAATTACGAGTACAAGAGGAAGCTGCACTCAAAGCCACGAGTCCAGTAACCACGACACCTGGATGTACACATTTTCTTTATAAAACCTTTGTCCAGAGAAGACAAGCGCATTCCTAGCCAACCAAAGTGCCCAAATCATGGCAATAGCGTGAAGAAACTCCCTACGCGGATGGCCCTTGGCCGCCACCAGACTCCCACAGAACGAAGCAACGTTGTCTGTATTGACCCATTCCAGGTCAGAATCAACCCATATCGTCACCGCAACCAGACACCTGAAGAAGAGATGGTCCACCGATTCAATCTTCATCCCACACAGGAGGCACCTGTCAGAAACCGACACCAGCAGCCTGGAGCACCGATCCCGCATCATCAGCCTCTTCCTCCTAAACATCCAGAGGAAAAAACCAATCCTCTCAGGCAGGCCAAGCCCCCAGAAGAAACATCAGTCCCTCGTAATATCAGGTGAGAGAGAAGGTGGAGGCCTGCAAATCGTAGCGTACGCCTTTCTCACCAAGAAACTGCCCTCGCGCCAGACCCAGTGATCCCAATGTTGGGATGGGCCCCTCATCTCCCTAAGGGACTCAATCAACCTCAGAAATTCTTTCATTCATTGATCCGAAAAGTTGGATCGAAAAAGTGGCATCCAATTCCCATCCGCCCAGCACTTGGCAACACGCGCCTCCGGATCCACAGCCAATGCAAACAAACGCGGGAAGCGGTCACATAGAGCCCCCCTGCTCGTCCAGTCGTCCCTCCAAAAGGCGAAGATCTCCCCGTTCCCCAGCACCGGCCTGAATAGCTCCTGGAACCTTGTCGCCACCGCCAAAATGCCCTTCCACAAGGGCGAAGGCCTTAGACCTCTGCCACACGTATCCGGCGTAGCATCATTGGCCACATAAATTCGACGAACAAGGGATGTGCACAGATCGGCACCATCCCCCCACACCCTGCCCACCCATTTCAGCAATAGGGCCTCGTTCAACGCATCCAGCTTTTTGATCCCTAGGCCGCCCACATTCTTCGGTACCGTGATAGTGTCCCAATTGACCAGATGCATACCTGTAGAGTCGTGCATGTTCTTTCCCCACAAAAATCATCAGATCAATCTCTCCATCCTCCTTCTAATCCTCGCCGGCAGGAGCCTCGTGGAGGAGACGTACACCGGTATAGTCGCCAACACCGCCTTCAGAAGCACAAGGCGCCCCCCTAGACAGGACCGCGAACTTCCACCCCACAAGGCTCTTCTCCAACTTCTCCACCAGAGGTAGTCAATCTGCCATCCTGGCCCTGCCAGCGGCCAGAAGGATCCCAAGATAGTGGACGGGGAGATCCGCGCATGCCGTATCCAGCAGAAGCCCACACCCAGATGTTCCTTATAGAGGGTCCTTCCCAGCCTGAGCAACCAAAGGAAGAACTTAACACGATTCGGCACTTTGCACCTCCAGATCAAATCCCATATCGACCCATGTTTCATCTAGCTCCACTCCACTGCCCTCCACAAGGCAACGATAATCTTCCGTCACCCCAGACTAAGTGATCCCGGCCCAAGGATGGGCCCACGCTCTGTAGCAACTCTGTCTGCAATGAAAGGAACTCCTCCACCCTCTGGTCTGACAAAGTAGTACCAAACACCAGAGACCACGTCCCATGATCCCAAACCTGTTGCACCGACACCTCACTATCACCTATTAACATGGCCTCAAATTTCAGCGAAATTCGATTGAATTTCTGCCTAATATCGATATCCAGTTGAAATCGAAATTCGACCGAAATGGCTGAAATAACCGAAATATAGGGGCCCTAGTACAAAAAATGACCAGAATTTTGATCGAATTTGATCGAAATTCGACTTAAATTCCGTTTCGATATGTCGCCGAAATGGTGACCGAAATCGACATTTAGGGCCTTGCATGTTAAGCCCATCAAACGTGGGAATCGCTCCCCCAAAACTCCAACCCTTGTCCAGCCATCCATCCATAAGTGAAACCTCACCCTGTCCCCGAGCACCGAAATCAGCTTGGTAGAAATCTCAGGCAGAACTGTAGTAATCCCCTTCCACAAAGAGGATGGCAGACGAGCAGGACTCGCCTCCGACGAAACATCCACACCATAAATCTTCCTCAGTAGACGGCAAACCAAATCCGCTAACTTCCCCCACAACCGGACCACTCATTTTCCATAAAGGCCTTATTCATCGCCTCCATCCGCAGCACTCCCAAACCACCATTTCTTTTCGATGAGGTCACCTTTGTCCAGTCCACCAAGTTGAAACCTTTCTTGTTTTGTTTTCCGTCTGCCCAAAAAAATCTTCTCATCAAAGCTTCGATCTTCTTCCGCACCCGCACGGGTAATGATCTGGTAGAACAAAAGTAGATATGGATTGTCGGGAGAACATGCTTCAAAAGAACAAGTTTCCCATCTTTAGAGAGCATAATCGCCTTCCAGTCCGCCAATCTCGCCTCAAGTCTCTCCATCACGATTCTCCAGTCCCCAACCTTCAGCCTCCTGCCACCAGAGGGAGCCCCAGATAAGTAATCGGCAAGCAATCTGTCGGGAAACCCAACAAATCTTCCACGTTCTGCTACTCCATCACAGTGAGACCGAAGGGGACCACCACCGACTTGTCCCTTTTGACCGGAAAACCAGATATGTCCTCAAAAATGTCCATCACTTGTGACGTATACTGAATCTTTTTCGCCTCATCCCCCATGAATATAATGGTATCATCAGCATAATGCAGAAGCGATATGGATATATCGTCCTTGGCATACCGAACACTAGCCTCCGTTCACAGCCAGTTTCATTAACACAGCAAGAGCATCTGCATCCAAAACAAACAGGAGAGGAGTCAGAGGGCACCCCTGTCTGATTCCCCTTTGCAGCTGAAAAAACCCTCCCTCATATCTACCATTAACTAGCACCGCAAGAGATGTCATATTGATACAATGCTTGATCCAATTAATCAACAACTTTGGGAAGCCCTTTTTCTCCAAAGACACCCATAGGAACCACAAGTCCACACAATCATAAGCCGTGGAAAAGTCCACCTTCCATGGCACCCCTTTAGTCCCGCTCCTCTTCCACTCCGACACCACCTCAGATGCCATTACGAGCCCATCCGCCATTGTTCTCCCAAGTATAAACGTCATCTGCTCTGGCGAGATTATTATAGCATCCGGATTTTAATTAAACCCGTACCCCAGTCGATTAGGGTCCGATTAACCCAATAAAGTTATCTGGCAACATTAGATGACTTAAATCGACCAATTGATCATGAATCAAAAGTTGTTCGGGCAAAATCGATCGCATCGTAATGTGTGCCCGAAAAATCTGCGACACAAATTCGGAAATCGTAAAATGAACTGAGACCGTCATTAGATCCGATTCGACAAGACAAGACCAACGGATGACCGTTCGTCAATCAGAGGACTTTTGGTATTTTAAATTCGCAAAATTTAACCCTAAACCGAAACCGTATCTCGAAAATTTCGGGCATCCAAACCAGATCAGAAGTATATCAGTATTATACTCATATTGGTCGTCGTTCAGAGGTGGTCAAATTGAGATATCATGCGTCAAAATCTGAAATCTGAGATGAGCGTACAGTCGATGTTTATGTATGACAAATAAATAGCGATTTTGGTAAAAAAATATTATTGGTATTTAACTTTCTGCTGTAACAGTACACACAGGCAGCCATCTAATCTCCTTTCTTTCCCCCAGTTGTCACGCAGCTCTTGAGTTTAACTCCTTATAAATACCCTCTTAATTGATGTCATCTCAACATCTCTATCTCCCTCTCCTTCTCCCCCAACGAGACCCCTTCTTTCTTCCTTGATTTTTTTTCTTTCGTCTCCTTTCTTCTTTGCTGTCCAGCAGTGCTCTGTTGTTGCTACAGCAGCTACAGTGCTCCTGGAAGCAGCTGCTGCAAGCTGCTGCTACCCCTCTCCCTTGATTGTCCTCTTCAGCCAAAGAAATACTGCTGGAGGTACTGCTCTCTTCCAATCTCCTTCTAATTTCAGCTCTTCCTCCATGTAAATCTACTGCCCTACGAGCTTCTTGTTTCTAAAACAAATGCAAGATCTGATGCAGCCCTCTTTGTTGGAAATTCTCTTGGAAGTTTTCCCTGCATGCAAGCCATTTCTTCTCCTTTAGAAGACTAAGGTACAATCCTTTTGCCAATCCTCTTTGCTGCCAATCATGATTTTTCATCTTCTTCTTTTCCGTTGATTCTGCTTGGAAGGATTGAAGGGGGGGGTGAGAATATGGCTTAGGGAACAGGAAATTGGCATATTTTTTTAGGAGTAATTGATGATGATACATCATGTGATGGTTATTTTGGGACCAATAGTGGTAACAGCTTATTACTCTAAAAGTGAGAAAGATCTTTCGCCTGTTTAAGGTCTGTGATTTTCTGGCTCGATCTGTTTGGTTTCTGTTGGTGGTAGTATGTTATGCTGAAAAATATCACAGCCATGCAGAGTCCTTAAATCTTGGTGTTATATGTATAACATTGAACTAATATATTAGGTACTGCCTACAAAAATAACTATGACCCAAAATATTTACATAAACGGGCAATACAAAAGTTCTCTATAAGGTAATTCGGAATAAGGTTAAAATCCTAGCCAGATACGTTGAAGATCATGAAAATCTAGGACTGATATATATATGGGTTTAGATTATATGTTTATTTAGGGTAAGATCAGTTCTTATCAGTAAAGATACTTATTCCACTATAAATGTACACCCATATGAGTGTCTTTATACAAGACTACCATTAGTAAATTCTTGTGGATTGCTGTGATTTCTTGAAATTTTACCATGATGAAATGTTTAATTTCTCATTATTAGCTGGTTACTTGAAATAGGTATTAGATTAGCACTCATATTGAGTTATTATAATATTCTATTAGAATATTTACCTTTTGTCTGAATCTATAATTACTGGAATTTGAGGCTGATTATATAGCCTAGAATGCTTAACATAATTTGAACATAAATCGATTCATGTGACCAAAATTTCTAATATTTAATAATGTTGAATTAGTTGGGAAAGAAAGCTGCTAAGATACAAATATTGGGATATGTTTGGAATTAGTGATACCATATCCTGGATCACTCAATATTACACATCCTTCTTGAAATGAGCAGTATTTGAGATATTATTATTTCTTGGTATATTTTAGCAATGTCATTTCAAAATTTATATGCAAGAATATACAAGAGAAATAATATCTCATCACAAATTCAGTATATTACATGAAACAGATTCAAACCAACTATTAATAAAAAAATTTATAGGGTATTCAAGAGAATGGCCGCTACTCCTGTAATAGTATATCAAGGAATGATACTTACACTAGATATAACTAAGCTAACTAATATATGTTATATAAATAGATATAGATATTATTACAATTAAAATATTAAGGCAAATACTACAGGAATTTAAAAGAGAGATGACATAACAATATACAATTGCTCGATTAAATATAGGCTGAGGAGAGGCAGTCACCGACTGTGCTTAAATGAACATTTTGATAGACACATCCAATACAAATATTTAGATAACCATATACATATATATATATGATCAATAATTTTCATAGATTTTTTCAGATCGTTAAAAACAAGGTCTAAGACCTGTAAGGACAACCATATTTAAGAATATGAGAAGTTGAGGAACCAAGGAAGTGATAGATAAACAATTAAGAGTGCCGGTCATGGTGACCCTTACACCTGACTGTGCGAGGGTGCGGTGATCCTCAGCTGGGCGGAAGAATAGGAAGCCCAGTTCGGGCAGCGGCCGTCAAGTGCGCGGGTCTAGGATCCCAGTTTCTTTTCGATTTTTTACGCGAGCTCCCAGTGTTTTTACGCCTCGTTGGGATCCCGATTTTATACCGGTTCCGCTGACCCTTTGTTTTAGGATACCCAGGCGGGGGATCCTCAGTTTTTAGTTTTTTCGTACAAGCTCGTTCTCCCGTACTAGTCGGGCCGTTTTCTAGAGCGACTTTTTCGAGAAGTCTCTCTCACCCATCTCAGTGGCGTACTTTTGGAGTAGACCTATCCCTCTATTGGACCGCGCTTCCAATTAGAGGGCGAGACGGAAGAGCCCTTTTGTTGGCTTCTTCACCGCTTGAGTTTTACGTTCGCCAACAGACTTGGCGATTCTAAATCCAGATCATCCATATCCATATCTACATCATCTAGGGTTACATCTGAGACAGTTGCACTTGAGGTTTGAAGGGATTACAATCAAAGTTGAGTAAGTGGAAGTAACTATAATCTGATTTGAAATCTCATTAAGCTAGTGGACGTGTTGGGAACTTAGTTAGGATGCATTATACTACACCGCATGCCTATAGAGGCACCCCAACCCTAAGACCTTCCCCAAGTCTTAGAGTCATAGTGTGAGGTTTCACACAAACCAAGACCACAGACTATCCGCTAGACTTAAGAATCTAAATAAATCAAGAAACCATTCCAATCTCAAACTTTTCCATCATCACTCACAAACATAATCTCTGGAGAAAATGATGATATATACTTATACTCATACATTCATGAATATTCATGTACAATGTAAATATGTCATATATGGAAAGTGTTGGGTTAATGGGCGATCATGAGAGATGCTTGCACACAACTTGAAAACCCTTTTTACTTGAGCAAGTAGATGTAAATTGTACTTGTTCCACGTTTCTACTTGTTTACTTTTGAACATATTAAATGTCCATTTGTTTTAATAAATTTTGGGAGGTACCAGCAACCGTTGACGCCTTTTCTTTCCTAACATGTTTTGACAGGCAAACAACATGTTGTTCAGTAGCTTTTGATGACTTCAGAAGAAAGGGTATATAGCAGACGGTATATTGTTTCTTTTGTCTCAGTTTTTGTTCGGTTGATAATGTAATTTGTTTCTTTTCTCTTCAGTCATATTTCTGGGAATATTGTATGTATTGTCAGCCACTGTACATGTTGTAAATTAAATGGAAGTTAATGAAATAAATTCTTGGTGGCATTTGTCTCTATTAGCTTTGTGGTTATGAATGTGTATGTGAATTTCATATGTAGCTTCAGCGCGAAAAATTTTCCAGCTTTATGCGATCTTTAGCGAATGAAATGCCGCGAAAAATGTCGTAAACGGGTACCCGGATCCGAGGGGGTTCACAATTATCCCGTACAGCACCATCCTCGACTGGTTCGCAATAACTTTCGAGATCAAGAGACATATAGCATTGGACAGAGCAATAGGCATGTAATCTTCCACCCTGCTTGGGGTACCCATCTTAGGTAGCAGAAAAAGAAAGGCCTTGTTCAATTTTTCGAACCCCAGGTTCCCCTCCCGGAACTCCTACAGCACCTCCAGCACATCCCCTTTAACCGTCTCCCAGAACTCCTTACAAAAACACATCAGGAAACCGTCCGGACCCGGAGCCCCATCCGCATTGAGCGGTAAAAGAGCCTACTTCGCCTCAACCTCCGAAAACTCAGGCACGAGAGCCTCCGACTCCTTACCAAAAACCTGAGAAATGCCTCTCCCCAACCATCCCCAACCTGAACGACTTTGTCTCCTGCTGAAAGCCTGACAATACGATCGCAATGCCACCCCCACCTCTCGATCCCCTTCCACCACCATCCCACCCACCTCCATCGAGTGTATACAATTTATGTGCCTTCTCCCACTAGCCAAGGCATGGAAAAACCTTGTATTCGCATCCCCTTCCCTCAACCATCTCTGTCTGGATCTTTATCGCCAAGCCACCTCCTCCTTCTTGACTTCTAAGAGGATATGACCCAAGTGATTGTCCCTCGTCAAAGCTTCCTCCGCTGACAAAGTTCCTTCGTCCTCCAATATGTCCAACTTACACACCTCCTCTTGGGCTCGTTGCCTTCTGCTCTAACGATGCTTCTGGTAAGCTCTGTTGAAGCCCATTAAACACCTCTTGAGCGCGTCCAACTTTCATGTCAATCGGCACGTCGCCGAGCACCCATGTCTACAATCATCCCAGAAGGTCCTCACTGTCTCCCTAAAGCCATCTTCCAAAAGCTACGCCAGCTTAAAGCGGAAAAAGGATCAAGGTCGCACATCCTCCCAAGAACACCACAGCGACGACGTGTGATCCGAGTACGCCCGCGGCAAAGCTCGGGCTCCAGTGAAAGGGAACGACATCACCGCCTCAGTCGATATCAAGAACCTAACAATACGGGACTGGTATGTATCTCGAGTTCTACCATGTGTACGTACATCCTGCCGCATCGATCACGTGGAGACCGAGCTCCCCAACCACCCCTAACAACTCCGTTGAACCATAATCTCTCACCCCATAACTTCCAAGACAGTCCTCTAATGTTAACGTCACATTGAAGTCCCCGACGATGATCCAAGCTGCATCGAGGGAGGACTCCCTGGCCATGAATAGCTTCTCCAGCAGGTGAACCATACCGACCCCATTACATGGGTCATATACATTTGTGATCAAAATCTTGTTCATGTATGCCTTTCTTCGCAAAAGAGTCGTGAGAGAGAATCTCCCACACGCCTCATCCATCTCTAAGATGAACTTATCATCATTCCATCCAGTTATCATCCCCCCAACGGGCCCCTTCGAATCGATCGCTCTAAAGTCCCTCCAGCAGCTACCTCTAATTTCCCTCCACGCCCCATCCACTCCAATTGAGAGTATCGTCTCCTGCAAGAGGACAATATCCACCCTATGATCCACCATCAACTGACGCACCACTGCTTCTCCGACCAGTCCCTAAGCCCCTAATGTTCCAAGTGATGATATTCATTTAGCAACCAAAGTTACCCATCTTGGCACCACCACGCCGATGCACTTCAGCATTTCCATCTTCAGCTCCGCCTCTCGCCCCTCCACCATCGCATGGTCTGCCCCCATTCCTTTCTCGTTCCCCCAGTTACCCGACATCTCCAGCCTCCTGCAGATCTTCATCCTTCGTCTCCTTCGTCGTTCCTTTAAGTCATGGCGAGAATATCTCCCTCCGAAGCGCCCACTAGCCCGCTGCGACCTCTCCTGTTATCCCTCTGTCGAACCCAAGTCGTCAGACACGGCATCTTCAGATCGCAGCTTCGTCGTCCTTAAAAACAAAGCCACTTACATCCTTTCGCTCGTTGCCGCCAATACAAGCCTAACTTCGGAGGCCTTATACACCTAGCACGGAACGACCTTCGAGCAGCATCCCTATAAGGCCTCGCTAGATTCAATCATCGAGTCCCTTTCATCCACCACGAAGTCGTAGGCATCAAACCCAGCCTAGAATACATGTAGGTTCCCATTCTGCGCCAACCTGAGATCCTCCTTCTGAGAGAAATGATGGCGACCTTGGAACCCATCTCGTCCGCGTTACGGTGAAAAGACCCCATCGCGCTCAAGCCCGCGCAGGAGCTCCCGGCCTGACCAGGGAGCGACGCCAACCTGTCCACGCCCGAACCCACAGCAGACCACGCATCCGCAAAGAACCCAACTTGCGGGTTCCCAACCAGATCATGATTCACCTCCGCCCAGAGCCGCTCCGCAAACGGAACCATGGGTTGCAGTCCAACCAGTTCCGGGTCAGCCACCAAATGAGTAATCGGGTCAAGTGCTCCACGTCCACCAGCATACGCCGTCAGAACCGGATCATCACTCGATCCGCAAAACAGAATGGGTCAGCATTGATACCCGGATCTGCCGAAGGATGTAGAGCCCCGGACGACCCCTTTTCCCATTCCAACCGCCACAGCCCTAGTCGGATCCACAAAGTCGGATATAGGTCTTTGTCTGGATGTTACTATGTACCCCGAAACTGCATTCGCATAGGACAAAATGCCATCTTTTTCTTTCAACGGCACCTCGGGTTGGCCGCCCATGAAGCTTCTCGAGCACAGTACTTCTCTTTTCGAAGAAAGCAAAGTAGGTTCAAAGTCCTTAAAAGGACTTCGCCCCCCATCCGGAAACATCTTCTCCGACATTCGGCCACTGGTGACTAACTTCTCCGCTACCCTTACTCCGATCGGTTCCTCCACCATCCCCACAGCAGATGGCCCATCCTTGCAAATCAGCACACGAAAAGAATTCCCGACGAAAAGGGTGGAGGAACTCAACCCCCGTGGCCACCACCCCCATTGGCTGGCCGCAGCGCAATTCATCGGAGATGATCTCACCGATCCGAACCACCGAAGCGTGCGCATCCCGAACCGCCTACAAGCTTCTCCCAAGAAACGGAAAACCCTTATCCAAACCCGATTCTCTGCCTTCTGCCCTTCTAGCAACCCATCCCTCGTTAGCAGCCTTCTCTGGTGGATCCATCTGTCTATCCGATGCGAGAAATCCAGCAACCTCCTCGCCTCAGATTCGATGAGGCCATGCACGCAGACCGAAGCCTCACCGAGGAGGATGACATCTCCTTGAAGTCATTGTAGATCCTCGCACCAATGTCCTCCATGGCATCGACAAAGCAATGCCCTTTCCTTCTGCACACACCAACTAAGAACCCAACCGCCACTGCATCCAAGGGGCTCCTGCGTTCCTCTAAACCCGACTACGCTTGACGAGCCCAATCCTTAGTACAACGGAAGCTACGGTGACCATTCTTCCCACACGCAAAACACTTTACAGGATCGTGACATTCCGCTGCCATATGGCCCCAGTTACCACATCTCAAGCACCTTCCAGAGAAGGACGTCCTCCCCACCCCTCTTCGACCTTCCAATCCGACTGTCTCAACCCTGGAACGCATGTTGCGTCCCTCAACCTTCGACCACCCTCTTTTGCCTCCAGCCATCTCCTCCCCTATCACTTTGTTTTAACCACCCTCCTCTCTGTTAAGCGAGACAGTATCCCAATCCACTAAATGAATGCTTGAGACATCCCTAAATTTCACAACGAGCCTTTTTCCCACATTAAGTAGGGTTGGCTACATGGATTCTTTGCCTCCATTCAGATCTGTCTTGGATCATTCTCGGGCTTAGGTCCAAAAAACTTAGATTCCTTCAGATAGTCTCATTCTAATACTTCTCGGGCCTTCCTCGCCCTCTCATAATCGGTTCAACATCCCAAAACTCGCATCTCCTAACTGGTGCATCAACTGACCTCCTTTGCAAATGGCCAAACCACCTTAAGATATTTTCTCGCATCTTATCCTCGATCGGAGATACACCAACTTTCCTTCTTATTGCATCACTCTGTATTCGATCTTTACGTGTACGTCCACACATCCACCTTAGCATTTTCATTTCTGCTACTTCCATTCACTGCACATGTCTATGGTTCACATGCCAACATTCAAATCCATAGAGCATAGCAGGTCTCACGACTGCTTTGTAAAATTTTCCTTTGATTTTCAAAGGAATTTTATTATCACATAGGGAAGTAGAGGCACCTCTCCACTTTAGCCAACCCGCATTTATTCTATGCGTAACATATCCATCAATTCCCTCATCATGTTGCAAAACAGATACCAACTACCTAAAAGAATCTTTCTTCTGAATGTTATCATCACCAATCTTCACCTCGATTCCTTCAACATTGCTTCCATCAAAAGTGCACTCCATATATTCAGTCGTAGCCCTACTTATATGAAATCATTTAGTCTTTAATACACGTTTCGAGACCTCAAGATTATCATTTACTCCATCTTCCGTCTCATCAATCAACACAATATCATCAAGGAATAACAAACACCAAGGTATCCCATCATGAATGTGACTAGTCAACTCATCCATAATCAAAGGAAAAAGGATGGACTCAAAGTTGAACCTTGACACAGACCAATGTTGATGTCGAAATAGTCAGTCTTCCCAGATTGGATCCTTACATAAGATAAATTCCTATCGTACATATCCTTTTATGAGTTAATATATAGGACAGGTACTTGTCTTTTCTCCAAAACTCTCCACAATATCACATGTGAACAGAGTCGTAAGCCTTCTCCAAATCAATAAAAATCATATGGAGGTTCTTCCTTTTAACTCTATAAATCTCCATTGTTCTCTTCAGCAAGTGGATGGCTTCAATAGTTGACCGACATGGCATGAATCCAAATTGATTTTCTTTTACTTTGAAAATTGCCTCAACCTTCTTTCGATCACGCATTCCCAAATTTTCATATAATGACTCGTCAGCTTGATATCTCTATAATTCGAACAATTTTGAATGTCTCCTTTATTCCTATAAAAAGGCACTACAATGCTTCTCCTTCATTCTAAAGGTATTTTCTTGCTTCATCAAATAACATTGAATAAATTTGTAAGCCAAGTCAAACCACGCTCACTTAGAACTCTTCATACTTCTATAAGAATGTCATCAGGTCCTACAACTTTCCCAGGTTTCATAACCTTCAAAGCCTCCTCTACTTTCGTCCTTTGTATTCTTCTATAGCATGCATGATTCAAGTAACTTTCACAACTAGCTAGATCTCCCAAAGTAATCAAAATGTCCCTAGATTTACCCCAAAAAATTCTGCATAAGTAGTCCAAGCGACGGCGAACTCCAAGGGGTAGAAGTATAGACGACATGAAAAGGACCAGTATGGTTGTGAGGACAGCATTCACGAACACCAGAAGGGGAAAGTAAGGATGCCTTCCATATTGTCGTATTCCTCTCCACCTTCTAAGTGATAGGAAGCAAATATGCAATATGCAGTCTTCCATAACTCAAAGGAAACAACAACAACAAAGCCTTTTCCCACAATTAAGTAGGGTCGGCTACACGGATTCTTCGCCTCCATTCAGATCTATCTTGGATCAGTCCCGGGCTTATATCCGCAAAACTAAGATACCTTTGTATAGTCTCTTTCCAACACTTCTTGGGTCGTCCTTGCCCTGTCTTAGCTGGCTCAACATCCCAACACCCACATCTCCTAACTGGTGCATCAATTGATCTTCTTTGCAAATGACCAAACCATCTTAAGCGGTTTTCTTGCAACGTATCCTCGATCGGAGCTAAACCAACATTCTGATTGCATCATTCCGAAACCGACCTTTACGTTTGTGTGTGTGTGTGTCCACACATCCACCTTAGCATTTTCATTTCTGCTACAGCCATTCTTTGCACATGTATATGGTTCACAGGCCAACATTCAGATCCATAGAGCATAGCAGGTCTCACGGTTGCTTTGTAGAACTTTCCTTTAATTTTTAAAGGAATGTTATTATCACATAGGACAGCAGAGGCTCCTCTCCACTTAAGCCAGCCTGCATTTATTCTATTAGTAACATCTTCCATAACTCAAAGGCAAACTCAAATAACTGATTGGGAGAGACCCAAAAGCGTATCCAACTCCATACTACAAGACATTACTTTGGCATCAGGAAGTCCAAAAGGAATTACAGTCGACTTGCTTTTGTTAAGCTTTAGACCAGAGAGCTCCCTAAAGATCTCAACAACCGCATCCATTCCCCCTACTTCATCCCTTCCCACTTCGATAAGGAAAATAGCTTCTTCAGCCAAAGAGATGGAGATGTCACCAAGAATGTAGCATGTCATGACCCCATGTTGGGTCACTTGGGCCACCATACAAGCTAGAACATCGCAGTTAGAATAAAAAACAAAGGGGCAAAGGGCAACCTTGATGAAGCCCCATGTTGAGATTGGAAAAAACCACCCTCGGGTCTCCCATTTACAAGCATCGACTAGGACGTTGTAGCAACACATCTCTTCATTCACGAAATCTAAATATTTGAAAACCCATGTCTTGCCAAAGCATACCACGAAAAAGCCAATCTATTGTGTCATAAGCCTTGGAGAAGTATGCCTTCCAGAGAAGGCCATCAAAACCTCGTCTTTACCACTTTGTTATATGTCTCCCACTGATGAAAGCGAACTGAACCAGGGAAATGATATTATTCACAACCTCATTAAGTCGGATTACTATGATCTTAGCCAATATCAGATAAATGGCATTGGAGAGAGCAACAGGACGAAAATCCTCCACGCATTCAGAAACCTCCTTTGGTAAGAGAAAACAGAGTGCTCTATTGATTCTGTCAGAACTCGTATTTCCTACCGCGAAGTCCTCAATAACCTCCAGCACATCATTCTCCTTCCCTACCAATCCCATAACTCGCGGTACAAAAAGACAGGAATCCGTCAGGATAAAACACATCGTCTACTTACAAACTCCCGACGTCATCTGTAACACCCATATTCTAACAAACCCGAACTCGTCCGATTTTGGGTCTAATGAACCCAAAAACGTTGTCGGTGACTACTAAACAACCTAAAACAACCAATTGGTAGTGAATCAAAAGTTGTTCGGGTGAAATCGATAAAAAAATCGATCGTTTCGTAATTCGTGCCGCGAAAAGCCGCGACGCAAATTCGGAAACCGTAAAACAAACCGAGACCGCCTAAAAATCCGATTCGACGAAATAAGATCAACGAAATCGACCGTTCGTCAATCGGAGGTCGTTTGACATTTTAAAATCACAAAATTTAAACCCAAACCGAAACCGTATCTCGAATTATACGGGCATTCAAAACCCAACCGAAAATATATCAATATTATACTCATATTGACCGTCACTCTGAAACGATCAATTTGAGATATGGTGCGTCGAAATCCGACACTCGAGGTGTGTTTTCGGTCAATTTTAAGTACGATAAATAAATAAAATTTTTGGTTTAAAAAAAATAATATAAAATAAAATTAAATTAAATTTCGGTAACAGGCAGGCAGCAGACTGCTACTGTTCGATCTAAATTCCAGCAAAAAAATAATAATAATACATATATAAATTTAAATAAAATTTAATATATGCGGCTGCTATGCTACAGTAACAGAGAATCTAAGAAAAAAAAAGAGTTTCATTCCACGTTGGCCTTTCTCTTTCTACTTGGACATTTCTTATTAACACGTCTCTACTTTCCCTCCATTTGTCAAGATCCTAAAACTTCCCTCTTGCTATAAATACCACCAATTTCGTTTCTCTCTAGATTTCTTACCCTCAAATTCCAGCGAGCAACCCTTTTCTTCTCTATTATTTCCAACTCTAATTCCTCCTCTTTCGTTTTCTTTCAAATCCCTCCAACAAAGAGAGCCTGCAGCCCTATCGTTTCCAGCAGAAGCTCCTGCTATCCTCATTTCAATCTAAGGTACGATTTGCTGTACATTACTATTGGGAGCTCTTGCAGAGCTTCCCAGCTTGTCTCGGTTACAATTGTTTGAGAAGCCCTAAAGTTGCTACCTCCCCAGGTTGTTTCTCCTCTCTACCTCAGGTCCTGCATGCATATCAACCTTCAAGTTTTGAAGATTTGTAGGTACAATCCATAGCCTCTTTGCTGCCATGCATGCTATATGTGATCTTTTGTATAAATTCCATATCCATCCTCATGCTCTCATGCATAAAATTTACACAATAAAATTCTGATTTTTGGAAATCTGGAAACTTTAACTTTCAGCTTTGAATATACTTCTTTTATCTTAAAATCACAATTTCTCAATTTTCTGTGATTATTGGTTTACAAGCCTTGCATGAAACATTAGCAGAAATTGGTAAAGAACTCTCTCTTCACAGGGAAATTAGTAGAAAGGATCTCTCTCTCTTGGTTGTGTTATATGTAAAATTTTAGAGAATTCACAGATTTCTGCCTTTGGAATCAAACAATCACATCCAAGAAATATTTTTTTTGGTCAACTGTTCAAACTTGAGACTTGCATGTCTATCTGAATCTTCTCTTCTTAAAAATAATAGATGATTTGAGAGAGATATAGAGTATGGAATAGATATTTAAGAGGCTATAGATTTGTGACCCAAGTATTAATTCCTTGAGGGATTTTTTTTAGCCAAATGTTACCTATATATAATATTGGTCTTGCAATTCACCGAAATTTGATTACACAAAATTGCTTTTATATAAAATAATAATAACACTATATGTAGGAAATATGTCACATACTAATCAAAATAAAATAAGAATTTCACTAGAAATATCTCATTTAAATTACACTCACAAGTGTCAATTGATTGCTTCCAGAACATTCACTTATCTAAGGTATATACTGGGCATCTTTATGTTTCCTTGTACCGATTCATTATGCTTTGAAATAGGTGATAGAAAGGTTATGGAACAATTCATTAACTATTTACCAGATCACACTTTTTCACATAACTAGTCTATGAGTTTTTATTGACCAATATATATAAAGGAATTAGATGTTCACCTCTCTGCATGCACTGAATTTCGTCTCTAAAGTCTGAGTCAAATTTTCAAAATTTCTATAATAGTATTTTACTTTCCACAAGGCTGACTTCAGAACATCCATTTCTTTAGCAGATTGACATCAAAATATTAATTTCTTTCTAATAAAATAAGATGAATAGGTTAATACAATTATCAAATATGGATAAGAATTGTCAAGCTATTAAAGTAAGGTTCAGTCTGCAGAACATTAACGACCATCATATACCTAATTTCGATCGATTATCTTAATCACTTCCTTAATTAATAGTTTCCTGCCATGCCATTTTCCTTCTGTTATTCTTCTATGAAATCATGGATAATACTTGACATTGGTTTCTCAATAATAGTGATTGATCATCAAAAGACGAATAATCTGTCTCTGCGATCATACCTAAATTTAAGTATAATTTGAGGTAACTCTAAATTCGTTTCAGTAAGAACTTTGGTATGTACACATCTAAACTCATAAGTAATATCACTATGTTTAACTTTTACATTGCTACTAAGGGAATTCTTAAATATAAATATATATGACTATAACGGCAATTTTCCATGTGTAGTCGTAACCAAATTCAAGTAGTAAGGTTGAGATTGATAACTAGATCTATAAGTTAACTACATAAGAGCTTAAGAAGGGAAGGTGAAATCATACACACACCCACATATATATGATGGTAAACCATTGATGACTGATAATTAATAATGCCGGTCATGGTGACTTTTACACCTGACCGTGCGAGAGCGCGGTGACTCTCAAATGGGCGGAAGAAAAGAAGCCCAGTTAGGGCAGCGGCCGCCAAGTGCGCGGGTCTAGGATCCCAGTCCTCTTTCGGTTTTTACGCGAGCTCGCAGTGTTTTTACGCCTCGTTGGGATCCCGATTTTAGACCAGTTCCGCTGACCCTGTTTTAGGATACCCAGGCGGGGGATCCTGGTTTTTCAGTTTTACGTACGAGCTCGGTTGCCCGTTACCGGTCGGGCTGTTTTTCTAGAGTGACTTTTCCGGGAAGTCCCTCTCACCCGTCTCAGTGGCGTAGTTTGGGAGTAGACCTATCCCTCTATTGGACCGTCCTTCCAATTAGGGGGCGAGACGGAAGAGCCCTTTTGTTGGCTTCTTCACCGCTTGAGTTTTTCCTTCGCCAACATACTTGGCGATTCTACATCCAGATCATCCATATCTACATCTATATCTACATCATCGAAAGTTACATCAGAGAGAGAGTTACAGTCAAGGTTTGGAGGAAATCACAATTAAAATTGAGATAATTAGAAGTGACTGTAATCAGTTTTGAAATCCCCATAAAGATCACAGTTAAGTAAATGGAAGTAACTATAGTCTAATTCGAAATCTAATTAAGCTAGTGGACGTGTCGGGAACTTAGTTAGGATGCATTATACAACACCGCATGCCTACGGAGGCACCCCAACCCTAAGACTTTTCCCAAGTCTTAGAGTCATAGTGTGAGGTTTCACAAGAACCAAGACCACAGACTATCCACTAGACTTAAGAATTTAATAAATCATTATATCTTCTCATCTCATCTTTACCATCATCAAAATTCACAAATATGATCTCTAAGTAATATGAGAATAAAATATACGTACTTATGATCAATGAGTTACCGTAGACATATGCTTATGTGGGAAATGTGGGGATAAGGGCTGATCATGAGATGTTCTTACTAAAAATTTGGAAACCTTTTACATTTGCAAGTAGAATTAAATTTTAATTTGAGTTGCTCATGCCTCTCTACTTGCTTTCTTTTGTAAATAATAAATGCCTGTTATTTTTATATAAACTTATGGGAAGTACCAGCACCCGCTGACGCCTTTTCTTCCTTGCACGCATGGCAGGCAAGGAGCCTTTAGCACAGTAGCGGGTTAATGATTTCAGGAGATAAATTTTATACCCAATGGTATGGTTTATTTTGTGCCAATTTTTGTTCAATTTATATTGTATTATGTTTCTTTCTCTTCAGTCAGATTTTTGGGATATACTGTATGTACTGTCAAACTTTGTACATGTGAAATATATGGAAGTTAATGAAATAAGATTTTGGTGATAATTGTTCTAATAACTTGTGGTTATGATTGTGAATGTCATGTGGAAAATTATCCGCGCAAAAAAAAATTTCCTTGTTTTTCTGTAGCTTACGCGATCTAATGCGAATGAATGTTGTAACGCGAAATGTGTGTAAACGGGTACCCGGATCCTAGGGGGTTCACATCATCCTTCACCTCGTTTGGGGAGAAACTTTTCGTCAAAAAATCTTATCATTGTCCCGAAATAAAGGAAGCCCCCAAACAAGTCCATCTTTAGAATATGCTTTTTTCTACAGGAAATGCTACAGAAACAAATTGCAAGCTATTTCCCCATTTTTCGATCGCCTTCTAGTTGTCTTCCACTCACTATTATGGCATGTGTTAAATTGTGGTGACCTATCGTTTTCCATCCTATAGAAAAATATTTTTGTTTCCATCCCCCTCGTTGATCTGCCCCAAGATGATTTTTTGGAAAGCAATACTCTACTCGAGCTCTTCTACAGCCAAGTCTCTATCATCCTCAAACTTATCTGGCCTGGAAACTTAAGTCTCCATAATTGAAAGTCAATCCATTCTCAACTCCCAGATCTCCCTCTTGTAAGAGCAGAGCCTACCAGTCTACCACGTAGGGAAGTCAACTTTCGCACAAGTCGAGTAGCAACAAAGCCCAAGCACGCAACAGATGAACCAATACTCGATCATCAACTCCCTGAATTGGTTAGCCAAGATCACTCAAACTTAGAGGACTGAGGCGCAAAACCTTGTCCATGGTCTCGAAGCAAAGGCAAGTAGCCAGACCTAGATAGAAGCAGGAGGAGGACGAGGACAAGGGGAAAGCCTCAAGTAGTTCGACAGATATGAAGAAGCAGTCTACCCTCGGCCGTGATCTAAGGTTTCTCCAGGTAAAACGAGTATCATATGCATCTACCATTTCCACCTACAAATCATCTATCAGCTCCGTAAAATCATTAGACGTAGGATCATGCTCCCTCCTGAGCATGATCCGTTCAAATAGAGCATTGTCACATTAAAATCGCATCTAATTAACCAAGCCTCACAGGGGAACCTTTCTATAACCCCGTGCAATTCCAATGATAGGTTGACCCTCTGTGGGGCTTCGATAGGCCCATAAACGTAGGATAATGGAAAGGGGGTATCAGTGACCATGTTATGGAACAACACCAACACACAACTCTGCACTTCAACTCCGTTGTAAAGAGAGCATCCCTTGCACGGATTAATAATTACAAAAAATTACAAAGAACCAAAATCAAAAAGAGCCTCAACGCGCTCTATAACATTCTCCGCATTATATCTCTATTGACGAAACATCGTCTCATTGCGTGCTAACCAAATCACCAACAAGGCAAAATATCGCATTCTTTCCCGTTGTGAATAGATGACACAATCACTAAAGAAGCCTAAAAGACCTCGGTTAGTGGAATCAATGATCTAAGCCAGATCTCCAAGATTGAGCACATGAAAAGAAGATATGATCCACGTCTTCAAGAGTGTCCGAGCATCTAGGAAAGGCACATCATTTCCATGCAAATCATTGGCTCTAAGAACCTTCATCATTACATGCCCTCTCCTCAGCGACCAAGCAAAACTTTCACATGTATCGACGCCTAGGAGATGAAAACTAATTTACAGTCTCAAGCCAAGCCTACAGGGTCAAACACTGCAGGAGTAGAGAGCAACATTTATGCCTTCTATACATAAAAGTTACTTCACCCCATGACCAATAATCACGCCCTTAAAAAGAGCCCCCCGCCCTTTCAAGGAGGTTGATCAATCTCATGAAATTATGCAACCTTTATTCAGATAAACCAATAGAAATTGAGAAACCCGTGTCCCCTCCAACCAAAACTTTGCTAGAGAAACATCTTGGTAAGTAGTCATAGCAAAAAGACTCAGAACTTGATCGCATAAAGATCCCTCTTCAGACCAATCATCAAGCAAAAATATTAAATAATCATCATCCCCACCATTGATCTCAATATGGACATGATCTCTGGTAGAGTAGACAAATCCTACACTAAACATTACTTTTTTAAAGGCACATTAGACTTTACTTGTATGTTCGAAATCCTATAGAAATCGTATATGTTTGATCCCATGAAAAACATTCTCGATGCATGCCCTCCCTCACGAGTTAAGGCTGGTAGGGCCAAGGCGCAATCGTGCACCCTCAAAGGTGCAGGCAATGCCAAGGCGCAATTGTATGCGATTGAAGTTCCGGGCACCTAGACTCAATGGCTCTTCTCTCCATGCAGGTGGCTTGGCGAGCGGTGGAGAAGCTCTGCACGCCCACCTGGGGCTAGGCCTAGCTTTAAGGGTGGAGGCGTCCCTCTGTGCTGAGGTTGATATTGTGTGCGAGCGAGGCTCAGGGTCGTGGCTCTAGGATCTCAACGTAGGCAATGGGGGTCTTTTCCCGCGTGAGGGACACCCGGAAGTGTGGTTGCGACCTCAAGGGCAACTCCAACATGGCTCCTTGAAGTTGGAGGTGTTGATCTTAGGGTTCTAATCTGACGGTGGTTGTGGGGGAGGTTTCTGAGGAGATGGATCGGAAACATCCTCAGAACCATTGTACACGAAGTCGCAAAGCGTTCGAGAGGAGTTTTTTTTTGCTTTCGTTGTAGCAAGATGAGATGCATTAAGGATGAGGAAGGATGCATGCTTGTTATTCAGAAGAATATAGACTAGATGGAAGTCGTAACATAATCTTTTCATTGGGTAACGAAATAGAGAGATAACTTTGGGAGATCTAGCTAGTAATAAAAGTTACTTGAATCGTGCAAGCTATAGGTGAATACAAAGGAAGTATATGAGTCTTTGAAGGTTATTAAGCATGGGAAAGGTGTAGGACCTTTTTTGATAAAGAAAGGTTTAGGGCCTGATGACCATCTTATGGAAGTAAGGAGAGTTCTAGGTAAACGTGGTTTGATTTAGCTCACAAATTTATTCAATGTTATTTAGCGAAGCAAGAAAATACCTGAAAAACGGATGAGAAGCATCGTGGTGCCTCTTTGTAAAAATAAAGGAAACATTCAAAATTATTCGAATTACAGAGATATCAAGGAATAAGTCATACTAAGAAAATTTGGGAACGTGCGATTGAAAGACGGTCGAGGCAAGTCTCCAAACTAAAAGAAAACCAATTCCGATTCATGCCAGATCGCGCAACTATTGAAGCTATCCACTTCTTGAGGAGAACTATGGAGATTTATAAAGCTAAATAAAAGAATATTTATGTGATTTTTATTGATCTGGAGAAGGCTTATAATTCTGTCCAACGGGTAATATTGTGGACAGTTTATTAGAAGAGACAAGTACTTGTACTATACATTTTTTGAGAAGTAAAAACTAAAATGTGTACCATACATTAACCTTATAAAAGGATATGTATGACGGTGCTTCATCTTGTGTAAGGATCCGGTCTAGGAAGACTAACTATTTTAACATCAGTATTGGTCTGTATCAAAGGTCAGCTTTGAGTCTATTTCCTTAGTGTATGTTATTCGAGGGTGATATTGTGTTGATTGATGAAACTTAGATGGAGTAAATGAGAAGCTCGGGGTTTGGAGACATGCCTTAAAGACTAAATGATTTCGTATAAGTAGGGTGAAGACTAAATATATGGAGTGCACATTTGAAGGAAGCACTGAAGTAGTGGTGAAGGAATTGAAGTAAAGATTGGTGATGATAACATTCAAAATAAATATTCTTTTAGATACTTGGGAGATATTTTCCAACATGATTGGAAAATCGATGGAGATGTTAATCGAACAAATGTAGGTTGTCTAAAGTGGAGAGAAACCTCTATTGTTCTGTGTGATAAGAAAATTCCTTTGAAAATCAAAAGAAAGTTTTACAAAACAAACGTGAGACCTACTACGCTCTATGGATCTGAATGTTGGTATGTAAACCATAAACATGTAAAGAGAATGACAGTAGTAGAAATGAAAATGATAAGGTAAATATGTGATCATACACATAAAGATCGGATTCAGGATGATGAGATCAGACCGAAAGGTGGTGTAGCTCCGACAGAGGATAAGATGAGAGAAAACTTCTTAAGATGGTTTGGCCATTTGCAAAGGAGGTCAGCCGATGCACCAGTTAGAAGATGCAAGTTTTGGGATGTTGAGTTGGCTAAGAGAGGGCAAGGAAGGCCCAATAAGTATTGGAATGAGACTATCCGAAGGGATCTTAATTTTTTGAATCTGAACTCTAGATTGACCCAAGATAGATCTAAATGGAGGCATGGAATCCATGTAGCCGACTCTACTTAATTGGGAAAAAGCTTTCTTGTTGATTTTGTGGGAAGATGGGATACACATCCAAAGATTGTTTAATCAAGGAGCATATATGTTTTAGATATGTTTTGTCATGCCATAAGCATCGTGAGTATTCAACACATGGTGAATAGAAGAAGCCTTCAACTCAATTGATGTTATCATCCGAAGTGGAAATATTTCCACGACTATGCGTCTTCTTGGTAGTTGTTATGTAGAATGGTGTGGAATCCTCCTCGTTGGATGGCATGGTGATTGGTGAAAGCCCGGAGGCAAATCTTAATAGCTTAAAGGTGGCCATCAGTTGAGCTCGAATATTGGGGGTAAATGTGGATGTTGTATGGCTACCTGACAATTTGATTGGTTTATGTAGGCTCTCGGCTACTGTGCAATTTCTGTACTAGCCAGAGCTTTGGACCAGTGTTCGGAAATGCGGTTCATGCAGCCGTATATGTGTATTCGATCACTTGACCGAAGTGCATATGTCATATGCGGCAATATGCGGTCCGACTATGCGGTATATGTGGCCGTGTATGCGGCCGCATATCTGAATAAGAGATTTGCATATATAATTCATGCGTCTTTTTTGTTTAATTCATAACATGTTGATGACACATTAACTCAATTTTTTCCAAGCAACTCTTATATTATCATTTGCATTGATGCATCTTTCATTATCCTGTATATGGTGCATTTGTGAATATAATCTAAGTATTTTTTTTCATATCCATATCTTTCCATTGTTCCGATTACTTATTAATGAATTGTTTACTGCCTTTTAAATTTTCTATCTAATGAAATTCATTCATTCTCTTTCGAATAAAATGTGAAATAGTTGACTAACAGTCTACCACTTTACATTTTCTTGCTTATAATAGATTTTATAGGCAAATATAATTTTATCTATATTTTGTGTCAACAAGATTTGTCCCTTGGATATTCATATACATGTATAATTTTAGATGTATGATTTGTATACCTATGATTATTCTTTAGCTTTTGTTATCTATAGGATCTATATACGCATTAAAGGTTTTCTTATAAAATCCGTGTGTTACCTATTGAATCTAAATGTGTATGTGTATATATATGCATTAAATTCAAAATATACACTAAAAAACAATCAATTTATAATATCATGCTTATATGCTTATTGATTATATTATCTTATGTGAAATTTTTATTTTGGATTTTGTTAGATCATCAAAAATTTTATAAAATCACGTTTTATTATTGTATTTTAAACATTTTTAAATCAAAATATTATAAACAGCATATACTTCCGCGTACTCCTCCGCATATCCGCTTAGTCGCTTTAGACCGCATGACCGAATGAATACTGCATACCGCATTTCTGAACCTTGGTTTGGATAAAGCACCATCATCGATCTGGTGACGTCGCCTTAGATACCTTGATGGGGTTTCATCTCGACCTCCATACTGGAAAGCCAGGGTATCCGAATTTCCTTTGCATAGGTCACTAGCAGTGGTAAAAGAGGCGATGACCCCTATCGGGTCCGTAATGGAAATTGTGAAAGCCAGCCTGTGACTGAGGAAGGATTTACGTTTAGTGGCACTAGTTGAAGGCCAACTTTTGGTCTCGCCTAGGCAATTGAAAATGCGAGTCAAGCACTCAGTGGTGCTGCTTTGGATTATCCTCCCGTTGATGATGAGTTGGGTAGTTCGACAAATTCAATTTATAGATATGCATGCGGCTTGTTAGATTGATCATAGTCCTTCGAAGTCGTACATTCAGGCTCTTTTCGAAGGCCCCTCCAACATAGAGTCTAGCTCGTTTGGAGCTAATGTAATGCATTGCATCAATGTCCCCGATTGTGCTGCATCGGCTTCTCCCCCATATGCCTCAACTTCCCGTGTTGGAGGTATAGGGGTTGCAAAGGGTACTCATGGCAGTTACATTCACAACGGGCCCGAAGTTCTTGTAACCAGAAAGCTAATCTCGATAGTTGATGGGTGCAATAAGGATATGCACACAGGGATATGCTGCTTTTTTCTCGCAAGAGGCAGAGAAAAGACTTTATGAGCTACAAAACTCGCTTTTCGAAAAAGGGTTCAAGGGAGGAATTGATTCTAGCCATCGATGATGAATCTGATGGTGGTGTTG
The DNA here is from genome assembly GCA_037367405.1 of Ottelia alismoides. NCBI lineage: Eukaryota > Viridiplantae > Streptophyta > Magnoliopsida > Alismatales > Hydrocharitaceae > Ottelia > Ottelia alismoides. The sequence continues at coordinate 372,657 of JAZKJV010010752.1, forward strand.
ATCTGACTCCCAAAGTTCAGTTAGACTATGATCGTGAAGATGTTTTAGTGGGGTCGATGGGCACCCCGATAGTGGCAAAAAAAGCTCTGGACCTTCAGCGTAAGATGACCATATATGTTGGAATACATGTGGCAGGGCTTACCTACTCGATTCAAAAGGAAGCCCAATGCTTGGTCGGGTGATGTGTGTTGACCTCGCCGGTTGACTTGGAGTTGGTGGTGTGTGATGTTCTAGCAAGAGGTTCGATCTGTGGGGTATGCTTTAAAGCATGCATTTTTTTTCTTTTCAGATATTGTCCTGCCTGTAATGGTTGAGGGCTACTCCCATTAGTAGCTTTGTACTTTTAACCTTGAGTTCATAAAAAGAAGTGTTTGGGCACGCACATTTGCAGTGAACATTTCAAAAAAGTTTGAAATCCTGATTTTTAATGTCCTTTTTATACTCGATCATTCTTTTTGAAACTTCACTGAACTTGTTATAAAGATCAAGTGGATAAGAGAAAAAGTGCAATATTGCTAATAGGTATTCATTCTTAGGATTTTATTCAAATCAGAATGTAATGTCAAATTGTGCACGTTTCCCAATTTATTGGGAGAATCTATCCATCTCATCAATTATGCAAATATCACAATCATGGGGCTTTTTCCCAATTTATTGGCTCTTTTCTTTGCCTCTGCCCATGTGTATAATCCATCCTTAAAATGAGTTAAATAAAATGCATTTCTCCAATGTGAATCATGCAATATTGTTGCCATATCTGAGGAAACGGTTTTTATGAGACCACAATCATGGAACATGTTTTTTTTCCAATACACTATTTAGGATTTTGTATCATATCATATATAGTTTACCATGACATGGAAAATATTTATATACAGAACCAAAATGCTATAACAGGTTTCTTTATGATTCCAGGACAAAAAATGTTGTTTCTTAGAATGTGATGATTAGCTAGGAGGTTTTCTCATTTGCGTCACTTCTATATTAAATTGCATGTGCTTTCCAGTAACAACCCACGTGGGTGTGCACAAAAATAAAGATGATTAGTTTTCAATATTGTAGAAAGAATTATGTAGTCGGTGTACCTTTAGTGCTTTTTTATTTTCTCTGTTCTATCTTATGTAATTTATCCATGGGTTTTCTCTATATAAGAGAGCCTAGGGTTTTCTGGAATAAACAGCAACTCTTTTTCTTCCAACATGGTATTAGAGCCAAAACCCTAAGCTCTTTTCCACGCCCGCCCCCCTCCTCTTTTCTCAGCGCCGCCCCTTCTCAGCGCCCCTCCTCCTCGCCGCCCCTCCTTCTCGGAGCCTCTCCCCGCCCCGCCGCTCCACCGGACCGCCGCCGTCCCGTCGGGTCCCCGCCCCTCCGTCCCACCCCCGCCAGCTCCTCCCTAGCCGGCGACAGCCCGCCGGTCCCTCCGCAACAGGCCCCTGCCGTAGCCACCTCCTCCGTTGTATCCATAGATTTGGGTGCGTAACGTCTACATATGCACTAAAATCCTATGAAGGTTGTATAGACACTTGTTCTTTCGTCTACAAGCCCTAGTTCTTCATCTCCGGCGATATGTCAGAAAACAAAGTCGATATGCCCTCCATAGGCACGTTCAAAGGTCCCGCGTCAATAGTCAAGATAGATGGGACGAACTATGAGCTCTAGGTGATGCAGTTCATGAGCCTCATGAAGTCGAACGGTAAGAAGCATATTCTTGCCGAGGAAGAGCTAGTAGAGAAGACTGGGATCTATGCCTCCTGGGAGGCTGATGATTCATATGCCAAGGTCTGGTTGTCAGGCACGTTGTCGATGGAGATTGCTAATGATGTCCTCCATCAGCCCACCGCTAAGGCGATGTGGGACATACTAGCGGCGACATATTCACAGGTGCAGAATGAGACCAAGATGTTACAACTTCAGCATGACATATTCACCATGAAGCAGAATGGGCGACCACTTCATTCCTTTTATACATCCCTAAGGGGGATGTTTGAGAAACTCTACATCACTATTCCTCAGAGGTTTGAGGAGCTAGTTGCTAGATTACGCGATATTATGCCTCATGTTTCTACAGATTCTCCTGGATGCCCTTCGGATATAGTTATGTCAGCTTCTGCCAGTGTCCTTCCACGGCTAGCATCTCAAGTAGTGCTTGTGCTTTTACCACATGTTAGATGCCTCAGATTGGATCATGGACTCTGGTGCCACGCACCATCTCTGTCGCGATAGAGACAGACTTATGTCATACAGGCAAATTCCACCAAGGCGGTCAGTGGTAATAGCTAATGGGACTCATTCACCCATTGTTGGACAGGGGGAGGTTATTTCGTCTTCTTCCGTGCATCTGAAGAATGTCTTACATGCCCCCGATTTCTCGATGAACTTACTCTCTATTAGTCAGATTACAAAGGATTTGCACTGTCGCGCTATATTTGACACATCTTCCTTATAATTCAGGACATTCTAACAAGCAGGGTGATTGGTTGTGGCTCTGAGCAAGATGGTCTTTAACGTCTGAATCGAAGTTCATATGCTGGAGTCTCTTCTCATGTGGCTGGATCTGTCTCTTCCTATACATGGCATCTACGCTTTGGTCACCTTCCCCTTCAGAAGATGAGTCATCTTTTGCCTCAGATATCTCCGAGTTCTTCCTTCCGATGTGAAGCTTGTCAGTTAGGGAAGCACCACAGAGCTAGCTTCCCTAGTCGTCAGAGTCGGAGCAGTAGCTCTCCTTTTGAATTACTTCATGTTAATATTTGGGGTCCCAGACGTGTCCATGATCACCAGAGGCACAGGTTTTATCTTCTGGTGGTCGATGATTTCTCTCGTTTGTCGTGGGTTTTCCTATTAAAGAATAAATCTGAAGCTGGTGATGTTATCAAAAATCTTATCAATGAAGTGAAAAATATTTTTTCATCCCATGTGAAATATGTTCGTACTAATAATGCTTTGGAATTTTGCACTCGTTCTCTCTCCCAATATTTTTCTTCAAGAGGCATTATTCATCAAACCACATGTGTGTACACCTCTCAACAAAATGGAGCCGCTGAGAGAAAACATCGCCACCTTCTTGACATTACTCGAACTCTACTTATCCAGAGTTGTGCTCCTATTTCTTTTGGGGGAGATGTCGTTCTTACAGCCTGTTATCTGGTCATTCGTAGGCCGTCCACGGCACTTGGTGAGAAAATTCCTCTTTCTGTTGTTTTCCCCAATAAGGAATCGTTCTCACTCACTCCTCGGGTGTTTGGTGTTGTTTTTGTTCATCAGTTATCTCCAGGTCTTGACAAGCTCTTGCCTAGAGCTGTCAAATGTGTCTTTGTGGGTTACTCTCGGACTCAGAAGGGATACCGTTGCTATGATACTGTTAACAGGAAATACTTTGTCAGCGTTGATGTTACATTCTTTGAGTCTGTTCTATACTTTTCTCCTGCAAGTGACAGATTGGCCTTAAACACATCTAATAATGAGGTATATGTTCCTCCTCCTACTGTGAGTCCACCAATGTCCATTCCAGTTTCTGAGGCCACGCCAACACCACCACTACCACTACCTCCACCACCGCCACCACCACCAAAACCACTTATCTCGCCATTACCAAAATTTTATACACGTCGGTCGGGCCCTGCTCATGCTACACGTCATTCATCCAGCACGTCCCAGTATGTCCAGATGTTAATACTAATGATGGGTCGGATAGTGTGCATGTGCAGGGTTCATCATTGCAGGAGGAGTATGAACCGGCGAGTACTGTGGTTGATGATCTGGATATCTTTATTGCTATAAGAAAGCATAAACGCACTTGTGCTTCGTATCCTCTTGCCTCCCAGGTCTCCTTTCATCGCCTCACAGGGGACTTTCCGAGATTTGCAGTGGCTTTATCTTCTGCGGAGATCCGACAGAATTATCAGGATGCATTGAAAGTTGATTGTTGGCGTTCTGCCATGGAGGAGGAGATGGCTGCCAGACAGTCACAGGGTACATGGAGCTTGGTTCCCGCTCCCTCAGGAGCATTTGTTGTTAGCTGCAAATGGTTTTTCATTGTCAAGTATCATGCAGATGGTAGCCTTAATCCTTTTTTTTTGAAATCTGAAAGGCAGGGGGAACACTTGATGGTGTCCGCCCCATCAAAATTTATTTCAAAAAAAAACAAAAGTCAACTACAGGGGAGAAAAAAAGGCTACACCACTCCACACGCACCGAAAGGAATACTACATCACCCAGTCTTCCACCATGCACTTTGCAAACATCCCCACGTTCTCCTTATAAAATCTTTAACCCAAGAACAGTAATTCATTTCTTCCGCGCCAGACCGCCCAGAGGATAGCCATGGGATAAAGTCGTTCCCTCCTTGGTCTATTCGTATTTGTGTAGATCGAATTCCAGAAGGCCTGAAAGTCGTCGAAGCGGCACCAAGCTACAGCAGCCTCCTGCCAAATCTGAGAGACCACGGGGCAAGAAAAAAAGAGATGTTCCACAGATTCAATCGCATCACCACAAATTAGGCACCTGTCTGCAATGATACCAAGGAGCCCGACGCACCGATCTTGCGTCATCAGCCTCTTCCTCCTGAGAAGCCACAGGAAGATCCCAATTCTCTCAGGAAGTCTAAGAGCCCAAATAGATGCACAATCCCTGCTCAGCAGCTCCGAGTTAGCCGATGGGGGCCTGGAGATGGCCCCGTAGGCCCCTCTAACCGAGAACGGCCCCTCCTTCCAGCACCAATGATCCCTTCCCCCGCAAGGAGCTCCCACCTCCCTCACGGCGTCAAGCAGCTCCAGGCAATCGTCAAATCTCATATCTGAGAAGTTAGCAGAGAAGGTTGGGCACCAGGTCCCATCAACCCAACAATCCGCCACCGAGCAAAGCTTTTCCTCCGCGAGGGCATATAAACGGGGGAAACGAGAGCATAGAGCTCCCTCCCCCGACCAATCATCCGCCCAAAAAGAGAAGGTCTCTCCCCCCCAAGGATCGGCCTAAAGAGGGCCAAATTCTTCACGAAGGTCTTCACCACGCCCCGCCAGAAGGGCGTCATGGCGGCAAGATTACTTTGCTGTGAAGGCGGCGCCTCCTTCACGTAATAAATCTTACGCATCACCTTGCAAACGAGAACTTCCCCCGGGCCCCAAACCCTGCTACCCCATTTAAGTAAATGCGCGTCATTCATCTGCTCAAGCGATTTTACCCCCAGACCCCCCAAATTCTTTCTACGCGTGATATCTTCCCACCCCACCAGGTGGATCCCGCCACGTACATTTATATAGCTTCCCCACAAAAACGTGTGCATCCTCTTCTCCAGCCTCGCGTGAATCCCCTTCGGCATCTTGCGGTTAGCAAGAAAATAAATTGGGATGGAAGAAAGGATGGCCTTCAGCAGGACCAATCTACCCCCCTCGAAAGTATAGCAGCCTTCCATCCCGCCAACCTCATCTCAACCTTCTCCACCACCCTCAACCAATCACGGAGCATCGTTCTCCCCAGAGCCAGAGGCATGCCGAGATACTCAATAGGCAAGGCAACGCGGGCAAAAGCCACGACCACCGCCAGCCCATCTGCAAACTGCTCCGCAAGCCCGAACGAGACGAACATAAAATTTGTTGTCGTTCTTTTTTTGAAAACAAACGGTTCGGGGGAGACACGGCGTGGCGCTCGCCCCAAAAATTTTATTAGAAAGAAAGTCGAAAATAAAGAGAAAAAACAGGTACAGAGAGAGGGAACTAGAAAGCAAGGGATCGAGGGGATCCCCAACAAGAGGTCACAAACTACACCGACAACCAATCACAAGAAAGTTGAATCGTGTGCGCCAAAATATTCTCTTTATAAAACCTCTGACCCCTGAAAATTGCAGCGTTACGGCCCAACCAAATTGCCCAGATGCACGCAAACAGGCCCAAGAAGTCTTTGCGGTCTCTGTCTATGCTGGCACGCAGGGAGTCCAAGAAACCGATGAAGTCCGAAGTGTTAACCCAAGATAACCGCATGTCTTCCCAAATGGCAGAAGTAACAGAGCAGCCAAAAAAAGATGGGCAATAGATTCGACGCCGCTACCACATAAAGCGCAGTCCACCGAAGGCACAGAACCAAATATTCTAGCGCAGCGATCACGAGTTAGGATCCTACCTCTTCGGAAGAGCCAAACAAAGATCGTTACCCGCTTCGGGAGCCTCAGCCTCCAAAGGAAGATGCAGTCGCTGTTGAGGGGACCCGGGTCCCCCAAAGGGACATTAGATATTGCCATAAAAGCTTTGTTAGTGGAGAAAACAACCTCCTGCCAAGCCCAGTGATCCCGACCGCTTGTGGGTCTGGGCGCATGAGAAAGAGACTCCAGGAGAGCAAGAAGCTCGTCGAACCGTTGATCCGAGAGAGAACTCCTAAGCACCGGGAACCAGCCGTCCCCCGACCAAGAAGAAGCCACCGTAGCATGCCTGTCGGAAGCCAAAGCATAGAGACGAGGGAAAGAATCCCTCAAAGGGGCAGCTCCCCCCCATCTGTCAGCCCAGAACTTGAAAGAGCAGCCATCCCCCAGAACGGGGGAGAAGAGATGAGAATACCGCTGGGTCACCGATACAACCCCCCACCATAAGGGGGTGCGAGAGCGAGTATCACCAATATCCGCCAACAAGTCTCCACTTAATCCCAAGATCTCGCGTAAAAAGATGAACAAAACAAAGTAGAATCCCCCACAGCCTGCTCACCCACCGTAGCAGAAGAGCGTCATTGACCCGGTCAAGGCGGCGGATGCCAAGCCCCCCTCGCTCTTCCTGCACGTCACCTCCTCCCCAGCCACGAGATGAGGACCATGAGAGGAAGGGCCCTCTTTTCCCCCAGAGGAAATTCTGCATCAACTTCTCAATCATATTCCGCACCCCCACCGGCAGTAGCCAATTAGAAAGAAAATAGACAGGGATAGAAGAGAGAACCGATTTGATGAGTACAAGGCGGCACCCTTAGATAGCAAGGACGCACTCCATCCGGAAAGCCTCCTCTCCACGTTCTCACTAACCTTGCGCCAGTCGCGTTTCCTTGCCCGCCCCACCCCCAAGGGCAGGCCCAAATATTCAATTGGAAGAGAGGAGGGGGGAGCCCAGAGCAAGACCGCAAGCGGTGGAGGCCTCCCGAATCCAACGCAAGGGGATGACCTTAGATTTGTTTTGATTGATGAGAAGACCCGAGAGTTCGCTGAAAATATCCAACAGTAGTCGCCATGCCCCTGACCTCATCGATACCCCCTCAATGAATACGATAGTGTCGTGAGCATACTGAGTGTGGTCTTGCAACAACCCAGACAGCCTCGGTGAAATCTCCAGCGTCGTAGCCATGCCGATGGCCTCCTCGACACCCCCTTCAATGAGGAATAATGTATCGTCAGCGTATTGAATGATCGGTATCCGCACCCCCTCCCTTGAGTAGCCTCCAGAGAAGCCACGGCTGATAACATTAGACGCCATATCCGACAACACATCGGCCGCAAGGATGAAGAGCATCGGTGCAAGGGGGCACCCCTGACGCACTCCCTTACGAGGTTGTATCCAACCCCCCTCCAGCCTAACCGTTAAATCATAATCGAAAACGAGGCCGTGGTGACACAGCGCCTCATCCAAGAAATCCACTTGTCCGGGAAACCCTTCCTCCGCAACACCGACCACGAAACCTCCAGTCAAGGCTATCGTACGCATTGCGAAATCCACCTTTCAAAGGACACTGCTCATGCCCCTCCTCCGCCAATCCGCGATGATTTCAGAAGCAAGAGTGATGCAGTCAGAAATCTGCCGGCTGGGAACAAAGGCAGATTGAACCGGCGAGACCAGATTCCCAAGAACGACAACCAATCTAGCGGCAAGGACCTTTGTCGTGATCAAGTAAAGGGCGTTTGATATAGCAATAGGACGAAGCTCCCGATGGATGTTGGCGCCGAACACTTGGGCAACAACACGATGAGCGCACGGTTATGGTCAAAACCCCTATTCCCTTGGCAGAACTCCAAAACCACGTCAAGCACCTCCTGACCCACGAGGTCCCAAAAGTCTTTGTAAAACGAAACAGGGAAACCATCGAGGCCTGACGCAGCATCGTCGTTCACGTCCCACACAGCATCCTTAACTTCCTCCAAGGTAACATCACGAAGAAGATCATCGCAGGAAGGCGTCGTGACAGCCCTAGTATCCCGGCCCAACCATTTCCACCTCCGGGGGAGAGTTGCAGCAGACACGTTCTTGAAGTGATTCGCAACAGCTCTGCCCATGTCTTTATTCCCTTCCAGCCTGACCCCATCGACGACGATGGAATGTAAGGCATTGGATCTGCGTCTCCCACTAGCAATACGATGGAAGAAGGAAGTATCCGCGTCCCCCTCCCGAAGCCACATGCCCCTCGATCTCTATCTCCACTCTGTGACACGCTTCTTCTCCTCCACTGCAACCTTCCTCTGCGCAGCCACCCGCGATTCTAACTCTGAGGGCGTAAGATCTCTGGTGTCCCCCAGCGCGTCTAGCTTCCGTATCTCCTCCTTCGCGTCCCTCCTGGTCGTGCTCCTAGCAGCCCTCGTCTCCCTCTTGAACGCCGCCAACCTGACCCGCAGGGAGGAAAGCTTTTGAACAAACCTGGATGCAGCGGAACCCGATGTCACCACCTTCAACCAGTGCGAGGCCACGATCTCCCTGAAACCGTCCTCCAGCAGCCAGCATTTCTCGTACCTAAAAAGTCCCCTCTGCATTGGGGCAACCCCAGAACACCACAAGATTGGGTTATGATCAGACACGACCGCGGCTTGGCTTCCACCAACGCCAAAGGATAGGCCTCCAAAACCTTGTTAGAAACGAAAAATCGGTCGAGACGCGAGCGCGCTTTAGAATTCCTCCAGGTAAATGCTACATCCCCGGCATCCCTCAACTCGAGGCCGAGCAGGTCAATGGTGTCAGCGAACTCAGCGGAGCCCAAGTCCTGGCCCCCCCTCCCCCCGGGTATGTCCGAAGTTAGAAGGGTGACGTTGAAATCACCCCCCACCACCCACGGTGTCCTCCCGACAGCCCTACCATCCTCCAAAAGATCCTCCCACGACTCTCCCCGCACGCCGCCATCACGGGGATCATACATACACGACACGGCCAGCTGATCGGACGAGGACGTACCGGCCAAGATCACCATCAGGACGTGCCGATCGCGAGTCATCGAGATAAAAGACTAGGTCGACGAGCGCCACGCCACAAGCATCCCTCCCGAAGACACCATAGCCTCCGAAGCTCTGAACTGGTCCAAACCACCCGCGCCAAAGATCTCCATACGTCTCCCGTCAAGGATTGAATCTTTGTTTCCTGAAGCAATATGATGTCGCATTCCCATTCACTGAATCTAGAGCCATGGTTCTCTGCTTATCCGGATCCCCGAGGCAACGAACGTTCCAAGATAATATTTTCATTTGGATCCTTCGTCCAACCCCTGCACTTGGGCAACACCAGCGGCCGCCGCCACACTAAGCTTGAACGGAGAGCAAGGTTTTGCCTCCGGTCTTGGCACCCTAGCTTTGTTTCTTCTTCTATACCTCTTCCCGCTCCTTCTGTCGCTAGGCCCTGCCTCAGAAACACGAGAAGGGATGCCCTCATCCACGGATTCCCCCTCCTGGCTGATCTCCGAGCTCGAGGTGGTCATGACGGAGGAAAGTTGTGGCCGAGGTCTTCCCTCCGTAAGGAGATTGTGGAAGAGAGGGAAGGATAGCAGCTGGGGGCAACCGCCAAGGCGTCGCGGAAGCCCACCGAAGTAAAGATCTGTGATGAAGAGCCCGAGAAAGTAACGGTCTGCATCAACCTTAAAGGGTCCGGGATCACCCCACCGACACACGGATCCGAAACATCCCATGTGCTCGCTTGAGCGCCCGTCCACGAGCCCGGGTCCGCGAACGGATCCGTGAAGCCAAATCCAGCACCCGCGTCCAAATCCACCTCCGAAAAGATTATCGCCGAAGACGAATCCAAAAGCCTTTCGCCCACGTCACACTGCATAGGGAACATTCTTGATGATAGGCACAGTGGTTGAGGGTAGTTCACGAAGCGTCGCGTGCCAGGAGTCACTCGAGCCCTTCCTTCGAGAGAACTCCTTGGAAAATCCAACCGCCAGCGTTGAGCTCGAAGCGACTCCTGGCCTTCCGCCTACCGCCGACCTCGGAACCTCCGGCGGAGGCAGAGGATCATCGACGACAAGCTCTATCGTGAAGGAGAAACATCCCACGTTCATCTCCGCGAACGTACTTCTCCCCCCGACCTTGTCGAGGAAGCTCATGACGCATTCAAACAGGATCTTCGTTTCCCCCACCGGGGAGCCCGGTCGGAGACCATCATCAAGGACTTCCCGAACAGTTCCCATCGACTCAAAGCCCTCCGCAAGCAGCCAGCCGAACGAGAGAGGAAGGGGACGCCCTTCACCGTAGCCAAGCAAACCTCCACCTCACTACAGGAGCCATCAGCGAAGCGCACCCTCCTCCAGCAAACGCTTCCGACATCCCCATTGCGTAGCAAACACTCTATCTGTGACTCCGACAAGCCGCGAACACAACACCTTCTTGCATCTAACATCACTATGTCCCCCATGAATTGCGGGCCGAGGAACCCACCCACTTGCGATGATAGCACGTCCAGGTCGATAATGCCCCTCACCGCCTGACCGATAACCGCATGCATTCCCGAAGAACGTATGTTATTCCTACCCTTGACAGCTTGTTGGCCTCCACCAAACCCAACGTGCGCAGAAGTAACGCCCCCAAGGTTTGCCGCAGTATCCCCCCGTGGTACCTTCCTTATACATCCACATACGAAGCCCCCCCCACCCCGAAAAATGACTGCCGAACTTCCACTCGAGCAACCAACAACGAAAGACGCCTGCCGTCCAGTAGGCATCGCCTCCTTAGTTGCAAGAAACGCCATGCAGGTTGCTTGCCGATGCCCCATCCTACCGCACGAGTAACATCTAGGGGATAAGCGGCAGGAGGAGGCAAGGTGCCCCCTGTCCCCGCAGCGGAAGCACCGCCGTCCCGGTTTCTTATGAGAGACGAACGACCATCCACCACCTTCTCTGTTGCGGCACTCCTCCAACGCGCAACCACGCCTGCCATCCTCCCCGAACCGGAGAACCGCCTTCCCCTTGTCCAACATCATCTTCCCGAACCCCCTCCCGACCATGATCGCCCGTAGCCCCCTTCGCAATCGCTCTCTCCACCAGTGCTCCATTTCGCTCTCTCCATTTGCTCTCTCCACCAGCGCTCCATTTCGCTCTCTCCACCAGCCCTCCAGCGATCTCTCACTCGCCTTCACTCTCCACCAGCGCTCCATTTCGCTCTCCTAGGTTCTATCTGCAATGGTCGGTAGCCTTGATCGTTACAAGGCAAGGCTAGTGGCGCGAGGTTTTACTCAGACATATGGCGTGAACTATATGGATACCTTCTCTCTAGTTGCCCGTCATTCCACACTTCGTATTCTTATGTCAGTAGCCGTGGTACGTGATTGGGCCTTGTTCCAACTTGATGTTAAGAATGCATTTTTGTATGGCGAGCTGCAAGAAGAAGTGTACATGCAACAACCTCCGGGGCTTGCTGCTGAGGGGGGTAATAATATGGTGTGCAGACTTCATAAGATAATATATGGCCTTAAACAAAGCCCGACGGCATGGTTTCAGAAGCTTTCACATCTAATTGAACAAGGATTCAAGAGATCCAATGCGGATCACTCGTTATTCGTTCAGAAGACAACTCGAGGTACAGTTGTCATCATGGTGTATGTTGATGATATTTTGGTTACATGAGATGATGCTCAGGGGATAAAGATGACAAAAGCATTTCTGGGCCGTCAATTTGTTACGAAGGACCTTGATACACTACGATACTTTCTGGGGTTGGAGTTTGCCAGGAATGCACAGGGTCTTGTGATGACCTAAAGGAAATATATTACAGATATGCTTATCGAGACGGGCATGATTGGATGTAGACCTTCTACTACTCCTATGGACCCCAGCATGAAATTGTATGATAATGATACAGAAGAAGTTGACAGGAGAAGGTATAGAGAAACGGTGGGTAAACTTCCTTACATCACTATAACTCGATCTGACATTGCCTTTGCAGTTAGTCGGGTAAGCCAGTTTATGGAACAGCCGAGATAGGTACATATGGATGCCATATATATGACACTCAGGTATATAAAGTCGTCTCCAAGCACAGGGCTGTTGTTTAGAAAGGAAACAAATTTATCAGTCTCGGCATGTGCAGATACTGATTATGCAGGATGCCCTAAGGATCGAAAGTCTACTTCATGCATTACAGTGTTTTGTGGGTAGCTCTCTAGTTTCTTGGAAAAGCAAGAAACAAACAGGTGTGGCTAGATCCAGTGTTGAATCTGAATATAATGTCATGACACAAGCAAGTACAGAGATGATGTGGGTTCGAACTGTACTAGAAGACTTGCATATAGATGTACCTCTACCCATGCAGCTACAGTGTGATGATCAAGTCGCATTGTTCATTGCCAATAACCTGCCTTTCATGAAAGAACTAAACATATTGAAGTAGACTGTCACTACACTAGAGACATGGTCCAGAAGGGCCTGATTTCTACTTCACGTGTTAGTTCAGGAGAGCAGACTGCCGACATCTTCACCAAGCTATTGCTCAGAGGACCATTCCAGAAGTGTACTTCCAAGCTGAGCATAATTCATATATCTACGCTCCATCTTGGGGGGAGTAAAAAGAATTATGTAGTCGGTGTATCTTTTGTGCTTTTTTATTTTCTCTGTTCTATCTTATGTAATTTATCCATGGGTTTTCTCTATATAAGAGAGCCTAGGGTTCCCTAGAATAAACAACAACTCTTTTTCTTCCAACAAATATAACTCGGACTCTCTAAGTGGAGACTAAACTACTAACGAGTTTTCACAAAGTAAACCAATCATGCATTGTTTGATGTATCAAGCAACCAGAAGTTTCCCTTCATTTTTTTCCCCAAAAAGCACAGAAATGAAGAAAAGATAACAGGGTTTTTCCATCAGGACAGTAAGATAAATATGTTCTTTTTTAGGTTGCCAATGTTGTCAGGATATCTGAACATGGAAGATCATAATAAAGTTATGGTGATCAGACAAAATACACTCTAACAGATATAAATTTTGCACTTTGCACATCAGCATTACCACAAGGCGATTGGTATCACCAAACCTGTCCTTAACAAGCATGGCCATATGCGGATCCTGGAAAGACAATTGATGAGCGTTATGTTATATCAATGTTGGCAATATAACTTTAAATGTATGAAATATATGTAAATTCCTTTTTGATCAAATAAATGGTAATCAAAGCCATAATATAAGGTAAATTTTAAGAATATTGACCATGACTTATCTGCGGTCTATATATAGAGAAAGAGCTCGTGGGTAGCAAAAAGATTGAGTACATGAACACCCTTTTTCAGTTTCTCTTTAGCTTAGAAAGTGCGATGTCATGGCTAGAGCAGACGCCATGGCAGGCATTTTGGCCATCTTTTAGGGAGGAGAGGACAGTGAGCAACTAGACAGTGTACCAGTGTGCAATGAAAAGGGCAAGGGCATTTTTTTACCGTAATTTGGGAAATCTGGTCTCCGCAGAATGTTAAAATTATCAGGGTTTGAAATTTTGGCACCGTGCTGCAGACATATTGGTGCTACATTGGAGGGGGGGGGGGGGGGGGGGGGGGGGGAGATTCTTGTGGTTATTGATGTTGTCTTGTACGCGCCGCTTTTTTTGGAGGAGAAGTCTTTTTTTTATGGGTAAAGGGTATCATCTGTATTTCATTCACAAAAAGTTAAATGTACAAGGTTGGGGCCACTGTAAGCCATACAAAAAAAAGAGCAGTGGAGTAACAAAAACACTGCGTTTACATAACAAAAATGAAGATGAATCCACTAGCAATTAGAGAGCTCCACAATTCTTCAGAAAGAATGCTGTGTTGACGTTGGCGACAGTGGAAGCAGCGATAGAGGAGGTAGACGAAGATTGCAACGAGGCCCATCTTAGATTTCTCTCCTCCAAATTTCCCAAACAATAGTAGATAGAACAGTGCACCAGAGTTGGTTTTGGTTGCCGAACTGAGCTGAGTTTATCCAATCTATAATGCGCATAATCGAGAGAGAGGGGGGGCGCGGAAGGGCCAAGTCCACAAGCACCATGCTCCAGATGTCCTGAGCGAAACTACAGTTGAAGAAGAGGTGATCGCGATTGTCAATGGAAGAGCCACAGAGGTAACAATGACCGAGGTAGCTAGCCCAAACCGCTGAAGCCTGTCAAGAGTAGGGAGCCTGTTAGTGACCGCGCGGTAGAGGGTGCAAGCGTGCTTAGGGACGGAACCCTTGCACCACACCACCGAAGCCCAAGAGACCACCGGGCCCCAGTGCCTGACAACATCAATCGCCTGTGAGAAAGAGAAGCCTTTGGGGGATCGGGTCCAAACATGTTGGTCATTCGAGAAGGAGATGAAGCTTGGATATGAGACTCTTTCACGCAGGATGGTCTTCCAAAGTATGGAGTCACCAGCCTTAGGCATGGCCTCCCAGAAGGAGCAATCATGCAAGTATCTGTTCCTTAGGAAAGCAGCCCAAAAGAGAGTGCTTGGAGGTAAGGATAGACCACCCCCAGGACAAAACCATTGCCTCACGCATCATGGCAAGGGAACGAAGCCCCAAGCCTCCTTCCTCCTTAGGTAGGCAAACCGTATGCCAACTAGTGTAGTGCGGGCCGAAACCCCAAAGGAAGTTTGCGCATAACTTGTCCACCCTAAGGTCCATTATGCACGGCTAAGGTCCATTATTGTTTGGTTTGTCACGGAGGTGAATGATTACATTTCATTCTTCCCGAAAAAGTCGTACCTTTCTTTTTCAGCACGCACGCAATGGTAACAAAGAATAAACAGGAAAAAATGGAAACTACTTTAAAAAAAGAACACTAAATAGCGATTAGGTAGCGAACGACCTTCTCGACTGCAAGAACAGTGGCACCGTAATCCAAAAGAACACTGGTTAAAGACCCCGTGCCCGGACCTATCTCCAGCACCACATCCCCCTCCTTGACCTCCGCCGCGTCCGCCATTCGTTTGTTGACACCCGAATTCAGCATGTAGTGCTGTAAAAGCGCATACGATCAGAGAAATCGGTCCGGTGTAGCAAAATTATCAAAGACAACAGCAGTACCTGACCAAGGGACTTTCTCGGGGTGCGTCGCCCCTGGAGTTGAGGGCTCGGATAGTGGCGTAGTAGTCGTCGTCGCCGCCTCTCGTCTTCCCTTGAGAGCAGTGGATTGACTGGAGGGGTCGAGCTGCTGGCCGGGCGGGGAGACGACGCGTGGATTTGGGAGGATACAGGAGGGGCGGGAGAGTACGGAGGCAGCAAGCCATTTCTACGCCCCGTGGTAAGGCGCGGCAATGGCTGTGATAAAAATGAAGATATTGGGAGATGTAAATTCTCTTTTAGCCCCTGCAATATTGTTTATCAGTGTATTTGCCTGTGCTTCGCTATTTGCCGGTGTTTCGTAATGGATTGAGTAGGGTGGAGTATTGGATTCTTCATAAAGTTCGGCCCGAACTCGTCAATTTTACTCGGATGTTGGGTCAGGTTGAGGTCAGTTTTTTTTTCCAAACTTAAGACTCGGGTCTGATCCAAGGCTCATAGGATCGAGCTCGGGTTCGTGCCGGGCTTGGCCCGCCGCCATTTTGATTATTTGAAAGCACAAATGCCATCTATTCTAAAGCTTGTTAACTATGTTGTTTGTTGTACTATGATGTGGAATGTTGCGCTATGTTTTCCACTTTACAACTTGTAGCTTATGAAGACGAATATAAATCGATGATGTAAGGAAGATTATAATTGTAAAAGCTAACGTAGTAATAGCTTTTGTACACCATGTTGCATCATTGAAATATTTCTAGAATTTTAATGTTGTTGCAGCTTTCAAATTGGTTACAGACTCAATACGCAGCAGCAGCTATAGCAAATCATTTGCATATAAACATCCTTGAATGTAGTGCTTGTAGCTCCCTCCCGTCAACCACCGCATGAATAACATCAAGATCACCAATATGATCCAAAATTAAAATCTCTGCGCTGACTCCTTTTCTCTAACTTTTTGACCTCTTCATACTTGCTATGATGTTTTGTCTTAGCCATTCACATTTGATGAATAACATCATTTCCCCTCCTCTGCAAAGGAGAATTCCATATCTCAATTGTCGTCGCTTACATCTCAAAACTTTCTTCATATAATAGTCTCTACTACACTAAGAAAAGAATAACATGTTCATTTTTGTTAGCTGGAGTCTGAACAAATAATAACCTTTGAACAAATGGCAACCTTTAAAAATGTTGTTATTGTGACTAGATCTCATCAAAGTTTTATTGCAGTGGCAAGCTGCAGAATAATGTTGCACACTGTAGTCAATGTCGCCATCATCCTACCCCATATGTTGTTGCATGACCATTGATTGTTGGAGTCTATTTCCAGATATACTACCTTAGGTTTATGCCTTTCCACGTACCGAAAAATGATCATGATTAACAGAGACCAATATAAAAGTTATAACTCCTGAGGAGATTGCATTACATAACTCCCAAGCACCCTTATGAAAGTCGTGGCTAGTTGATTTCATTGGGCCAAATCGGTTCCGGGGCTGGCCCGGCTTGTTCTTGAAATTACTTAAATTTAGGACACGAGCCCGGCCCATGTTTATATTGCTCAGGTTTGAGTTCTCTCGGGTCGGGTCGTAGTCAGGTCCGGGATGACCCGACCCAGTGCTCCACCCTAAGGTTGGAGGGAAAACATCTGCTTGTAATATGTTTTAAAACTATATAAATTAAGCAAGATATCATATCACAACTTTTTTACAAAATAAAAGGTGAAAAGAATATATTTGGAATAATACTGTTAATATATAAAACACCAATTCACATAGAATAATTATTAATCATTGATTATAAAAACAACCAATCTACATTTATCATAACATACAACTTTATTTAAAAAATAATATGTATATACTAGCATTACTAAATAAGAATTTCGATTAAAAGAAGTTAAAATTATTCAATTGCATTATATGAATGCAGTTTATTTCAATTATAATTGTATCATACATTGAACATTAGAAATTTTATATATCTTTTCGAGGGGAAATTTCCTAAAATAGAGTTTAAGTTAAAAAGTTCAATAGTGTTGTCATCAGCAAGGCAAAAGTAACCAAAACAATGTTTACCTAGAAACGGTTGTACAACTATTAAAAAATAACGAAGGAGTTATGTGGGTAAAAATTTTAAATACAATTAATGAATTATATATTGTAATGTTATTTCTGAATTTATTTAACTTTTCCTCCACCATAACATAATAAAAATGTGGTAATTTTTTTCCATTTTCTATTTACATATTCTACTTTCAAAATCAATGAACCACAATATTTACGATTATATTGCGGACTACCAAAATTTAAAGAGTTTATATCACAAGCACTATCACTATTCATGTTTGATTTTTCACCTTCCTTTTGATTATGTCTCTAATACCACTCATATTGTTGATTGATTTTCCTTTGTTTTTATCAATAGAATAACAGTTATACACATTTTCCATGATTTCATTTGTTGAGTCATCAAACAATTGATGATGTGCATTTTTCTTATTTTTTCCCATTTACTTGCTCTTTTTTCTCGTTATGCAATCGCTCGATGAAGCCTTTTTCCCTAAAGACACCAACTTTGTCCACTAAGATTTGCTAACAACCTAAACATACAATATAAATGTATTCAAAATATAGTTAGATATTAAACAATATTCATCATCAATCGATTATAATTACTTAACATTAATTACTAAAAAAACAAGTTTTGCCTTGCTTCACTAAAATAGAAGAACAAATTGACTAATCATGTTCAAGTAATAATCGATTAACATGATTATACTGGAATAGTTTTAAGAAAGAATGCATTGCCAATACAACAAATATACCTACTTTTTATGGAAGTATGATAGAAGAATCAAGCATCAAGCATTAATAGCTTGATTACAATATACAAGACTTACTTTAGAATGAATATCGGCACAAAATGGAAGTTATTTGTCAGAAGATGCATTCATGGTAACATATATTTGATATATAGCTTAAAATATTTTTTATTCAAAAATAATAAAGAAATAGGAAATCAATTGAAAATTTACATAATTTAACTTCTGTTTTTCATCGAAGTAACATGTATATAATAAATAAAAGGTGAGCATTAGACAGAGAGTAGAAAGAAGAGGAGAGAAAAATGTATTTACTTAAAATAGGGTTGCGGGATGGAGAGAGGGGGGGGACTGATACATTTTATGGTTTGAGAAGGATGGAGATACACACAAACATTTTATGGCTTGAGAAGGATGGAGATACACACAAAGAGAGAGGGATGTTTCAAGTGAGAGAGATGTGAGAGGGGGAAAGAGACAGGCTAGAAATGGGGGAAGAGGGTGGTGGAAAAGTTGGGAAGAATGGGGGAAAACCCAATCCCAATATAGTATGGGTTTTAAATTTCTTATATTTTTCATATTTAGATTGTGGGCCTCATAGAACTTGGGTATTTACCTTTGATAAGTGTACTTAGATTTCAAGGTAATCAAAATATAGTAAACTATTTTTACCATGATCTCTGATTTTCTTATATAATAACATTTAAGCCATGCATTTTTTAGTTTTAGCTCTTCTTCGCTTTTCTTTACCTCCCTCTACCATGTATATTTGCTCTTCTTTAACTCCCTCCGCCATGCACCTCCTCTCATGATGCTCACGATGAGGTAAGATTAGTTGGCTTCAAAGCAACTTCATGCTCTAAGTTAGAGCTCTCTTTTTAAAAAGGTGTTATTTCTACCATTTTGGGTTCATGCTATTCGACAACACATTGATTTTGGGTTTTACAATTTATCATCATCTTGATTTTGTTCTTTTTAAATGCAATAAAATTATCTGACAAAGGTTGCGTGGGACCAATTAAAAATAAAATAAGAGAAACATGCCTAAGTTGGTTTATAAAAGAGCAAAGAAGACATTCTAATCCTCAAGTTTGAACTTTTCATGCAGTTGAAGATCTTGCTTCCTAAAAACTTTATGAATAAAAAGATCATGTTATATAGATCTTGCATATATGCATCTAACTTTCTTATGCACTCGGAGTTCTCGTTTCTTAAAATCATTTACATGAATAGTTGGGTAGTTTCTTCTTTTGATAAAAAAATGAAGAAATATCAAACATGACCTAAAAAAATTTGTT
This sequence comes from Ottelia alismoides, assembly GCA_037367405.1. NCBI lineage: Eukaryota > Viridiplantae > Streptophyta > Magnoliopsida > Alismatales > Hydrocharitaceae > Ottelia > Ottelia alismoides. The sequence continues at coordinate 391,944 of JAZKJV010010752.1, forward strand.
AAAAATTAGGTATATGAAGAAATACTTGAAAAAAAGATGAAAATTTTGAAATATGAGCTTTATTATACATGTTAAATGATTTTTACAATAACTTAATTGCATTAACATATTTTTTAATAAATAGACCAATAATCATGTTCCACGCGGCATTGAGGCTTGACAATGGAAGAATTTGGTTGAGTATTGATTCTCAAAAAAATCATGGTAATAGTTAGCCATCTAAGTTGTTTAAGAAAAACAAGATGACATAGCCATATTTGATTAGTGAAAATAAGTTATGTTTTTACAATGATTGACATTTACTAAAATAAGTATATCTTGAATGTGGAGTCTATCTACATGCCATTGGCTCCAAGGTTTATCCCATGTAGAAAAAAGATTTTATAAGTTCATGTTTCCATTATCTGAGTATTGAGAATTTGTTGATTGTCTTATATGACTTACATATCCTATTGATTTGGTATCTAATAATAATGGTTGAGATACAAGAAAAAAATTTGAAGTCGTACATGTCAAAAAAGGAAGGACAATGAACTAACACGGGTATTGAAATCTCCCGAGAATAAGTGGTAATCATTTAAAGTGCATTATTATATGATTATAGTTGGCATGGGTACTTATTGTCTTCAACTTGATCATTTATATTGACACAGTGATTATAAATTTCTTATAGAAAAAGACAAAAATGTTAGAGGAAAAATATTCTTGCAAAACTTAAGCTTTCAATGATACCATTGTTAACATGCTTGAATCCTAACTACATGTTTTGTTGAATCAGGTTAAGAATTATCACATATGTCACCCCCCATACCACACCATACCCACCAGATGAGGATCTCACTGTATATAAACTCCCTTAGGGCTGGTGCTCTTTGCTTCCTTTATAGCTTCTTTCTCTACATAGTGAAAATCGATGCTGTCATCCAAGGATGTATAATAGTAAAGGGTGAATTTTGTAAATCTATTTTCGTGCTTTCTTATTTGATCGCTTGTGTGTGTATCCCACTTCCACGGTTTGCAACACCATTTAGTGTGATGAAAATTTTGGACCCCATATGGATGGAGTACTCAATGTTCTGACTTAGAATTATGGAATTCTTAGAATCAAATATGCTTCAGGAAGGACTATTCTTGAAAGCAGAGAAATCAAATGGATAAAGTCTTAAGATTCAAAATGAGGTATTTATTTCAATATTATCGCAAAATATTTACAATGATAATTATTGACAATGATAATTATTGATTTGAAATATTGTGACATTGATAATCAAGAAACTTGCATGAGATGAGAGATCAAAATCCTTATTTGTTATTCCTTTATGAATAATTATCGATATATTTGATAGTTATAGTTTGAAGTATTATCAATACATATTGGATGTTTGAACTGCTACAATCAAATGATCATTAAACTCATATAGATTTTAAAAAGTACAATTATTTTTTTGTTCACCATGCTAGCTTGAATTTTTCCGCATTTATATCTAAAACAATCTCTTTCGCGAACCCATTTTCATCTATTCCTAGCAAGAGAAAAGCACATTGTTTTCTTGAAACCATTTAGCGATATGGTTGTCATCTACTGTACACTATACAAATTGGGTCTATAATAAAATTTACTTTAAATATGTCATTATATATCGTCATTGTTAAATATATAGTGACATATATTATATGTTGCTAAATGATTTGTTATAATGGAAATTAGTAAGGAAAGTCATATCTATTACTATATTATTAACAAGCTTATCTGTTGCTAATTTTATAATTTTGAGCTAATCTTACTCATTTTCACTTTAAAATTTAACGATGATTAGTTCAAATTTTGAAAAATTGCAATAGATAAGCATTGTTATATAGAATTTCAATAATTATATATCGACGAAAATGACATTCAATGATAAACTTTAACATAGAAAATCATTTCACAATGGATAATATTCGTTATATGATGACGGATTTAAAATAAATGTCACTATATACTTAAATTGTTGTATCGATTGGAGATTGTGTTATTCGATCAAAGAAAGAATTTTTTATAATAATTAAAAATTGAATGACCCTTGTTCCCTATGGCAACAAAGGCAAGTCATAGTGGATAGAGTAAAGGATTTTTTTGTAGATTTTAAAAAAAATAATTAAAGATTCAATGACCCTTATAAACTGTGCTTATGCTTGAATGAATCTTGAAGTTTTAGGTTATTGCATATTTTCCCTTCGAAGTTTCTTTGAAATACTTAATTAAATATGTTTATTTTGGACATCTATTTTTTTGTTTCATCAATAATTCTTGAGAATGCATGAAACTTAGAAACAAGAAGACAGATGAAAGGATTTTTGGAAGGGAAGTATTGAACATGATAATTTTTAGTTGGATATAAACATGATTGTGAATCAAGATAATTTAACATCTGTTGTCATATCTTTCGTAGTTAAACATATAACAATGAATATTATTCGTCGCCTTCTTATTTAAATTTGCAACCAATAATGATGTTCATTATCACATTCCTCACAACGAATCATATAACAATGATTATTTATAGGAACCAGATTGGTGAGGAACAGAAGTTCGAGTAGAGACGATATGAATGACTACTTGATATCAAGAGACGACCCTCTTGATAGCAGGAACTAGATCGGTGAGGAACGAAAGTCTGAGTCGAGACGACATGGATGGCTTCTGGATGATTCTTTCGGTCCGAGTCGAAGGTAAGCGAAGTCTGCGGTGCGCACATTGCAAGGAAAATAAGCTGTGGCCATGGATATATGTCCATGGATGTGGTGCTTGCGGTCACAAAATTGGGCTCTGGCCACAACACTTCGTGGCATATAACCATAGCCACAAGTTTCATCGCGAGAGTTCTCTAAGAAAAAATATGTTGTGGCCACTACATGTAACAATGGAAATTGTTGTGGCCTAAGTTCTAACATGAATGTCCTTCTTATATTTTTGAAGACTTTGACCACGGAATTGTAGCTACGAAAAATTAGTGACCACACAATTATCATGACCACAAGTTTACGTAGCCACATTCTGTGACTACAACCTTTTTTTTGTAGTGGTAGCAACTGCTCTCTGACGATATCGAGGAAGGGACACTCAGAGAAGTTCATCTTCGTCGTCTTGAAGGATGAGGAAGGGGCACTCAAAGGAGTTCATTTTTGTACCAAGCCACGAGTATTTGTGTTCTTTGCTCCTCAATAGGGAGCGATTAATATTTTCCCCAGCTTTACTAAAATAATAGATAAATGATTTATGGATACAATGACAAAAATGTTGATATACATAGGAGCAATAAAAAATAAATGCCATGCAACGACGAAAAAAAATGTCGGCGTATCCAAAAGATGACGGTTTTTATTCATCGTAAATTTTAAATTCATGATTGTTTTTATTGTTTACGATTTTACATTTCTCAACTTTGTTACTAAAAATTAACAACAACCTATATAGCAATAATTCTTACAATTATTCACAAGTTCATCAGAAGATGGTATAACGATGTATAGATCTACATTGTTGTAAAGAGTTTATGCACTCGTTACTTTGAAAAATAATACTATCTATAGACATATTTTAAAGCTGGGTTTTACCCTAGCATTGTGACACGTGGATCCCTGTGGAGATAATTCCATTTCAACGCCACTTCTCCCTGTTATTGCATGTGTCATGACCTCTCTTCACATACTCTCCCCCTCCCCCCACCCCGCACAACTTTTTCTTTGGATGACACGTGGATGCCTAAACCCCAACATCCTTGGCCTCTCTCTACCCGTGCTCTCTCATATTCAGTTCTCTCTCCCTCTCACTCCTCTACAACGTCTCTTTCTCTGTCTATCCACACATTGCATAGACACGTGTAAACCTCCAACCGTTTCCTTTTGTAACTCGGTACTCCCCTCTTTCTCCACTACATCTCTCTCCACTCCTCTATATACGTGCAATCGAATTTCCATATATTTGAACGTCTCTAATTTCTATATTTATATTAGAAGTGTACTTCTCAACGGTATGTCTCTTCCTTTGAATCTCTCCGTGTCCCCACATTCGGACACATGGCTCTCTCATTTTCTTCATTCAAACGAAATTGCACTCTCTTTTAGACACATTTCTCTCCATTTGTGCATCCCCCCACACACACACATTGATCTCCTTTGCATTATCCACCTCCATAAGAAAAAAAACTATACTAATATTGAGCTTATATGGATGCATACACCTGTGAATTTTCTCCATCCAAATCCCTTAATTGTGTTAAAAAAATCAAGAATAGTTTCAAGGTTATTTTGTAAAAAGTTCTCGCAACACTCGAGCTTTCTCTTTCACATTTATATGTCTCCTAACCCAGCGATACTCATATCTTATTTTCATATATTTGTATGTTTGGTCTTCTTAGCATGCAAAAACTATCACATCTCCTTTCTCCTTTTGGAATAGATATTTGTTTTGGCCATCAAAGTATTGCAAGTAATGTTCCCCTATTAATGTTGATCTTTGATGGTAGTATGATGACACACCTCCATTTTGCTCTATAATATCTTGCGATGTTTTTTTTGTTACTTTTTACTCTTTCGCTCAACCATAATCATCAAACAATGATCAATTTTCTTTTGACATTGTTGTTGTGAGTAAATTAATCATCCATGTGCTCCAATTTTTTGTTTTCCACGTGAGATTATGTCTCTTTCTCTACGGTTATTGGTTGTGACATTAATTTATGATTATGATGTTAAAATAAGAAATGTTTTATTTCTTTTAGTTTAAGTTGTATTCTTTGTTCTTTGGATTTTCTTTATATATATCTTGGTGAAATCAAAGGGAATGGTACTATCTTTAATATTTCAAATGCAATTAATAATTTTCTTGTCCATTTTTTTGACATAAATAAGTTAATTGCAATCACGATGTATGACCCATTTGTCTGTCTTACCATGCTCCATGTTTACGACTTTTTAAGAAAATCCATTTATTACTTAATAAGATAATATATGAATGACCTTGAAAAATATTTGAGGTGGAGTAAATCAACCATGTTATTTATGCATCATTCTACTTTTAGTTCATCTTTTAAGTTATAAAGCTAATTTCTATATTTACTCGTGAGCATTTTTACTCAATACTAAGTAATTTGAACAACATTGTTATGGCTATCATCATTGTAGGATAATAAAAACCATTCGTCGATTTAATTGTCAACTGAATATGAACTAATGATAAGATTAATGTCTTGAATCATATATTCTTATTTATTTATTCAAATTTTTTCAAATCATTTGATAAAAAAAGTACATGTAATCTTTATATGTTAATTTTCTTATTGCTAATCAAATATATATATATTCTCAAACATACTAATTAAAGTATTACTAATCAACTATTATTACAAAATATACATCAAATTAATTTATTTATTCATCAATATGTGTACAATATAATATCATTATTTCATTAAAATAATCAGAGGTCAATTACGGGAAAAAAATAGTGCAAGAAGCTACAATTTTAAAATACTCCACGTCAATAAAAATTTACATTGAAATATTAATATTGTATACGCATATGGTTAGCTATATCTTTATTATTACAAATATTCTTACGTTAAGGGAATAAATATATGGGTTATATTCCGAGGTTCACAAGTTCATAGGTATCACTATTACATGAATGCTATTTCATGCATTATTCTTTCTTTATTATAGAAATCACATGGTTAAAAAATCGTAAATTTATAAACATATCTTTTCCTGAAAAAGTAGAAAAGTTGACTGCAAATGGTAACGCCTACTTTACCATTAGATAAAGTTTCCTCTTCAATTATGTTATACATTATATATGTTTAACTTAAATATTTATCGGTTGTAATATTTTCCAAATATATCTATTAAGAATTAAACATATAGTAATTTTTGTCTGCAGCGAAGCGCGAGTAATTTTCTTAGTATATTCTAATGCTAAGTACGTGTAATTACCACGATCAAAAAGAATTTATGCAGATGTACAGAAAAAACAACATAATCATGACATAATCTTATATAAGAAGTGGAAAGTAAGGTAATATAGGGAACTCAAACTCTGGTGGTTCTTGAGGTGATAAACACACAGAATAATCAAGAGGTACGTAACTTAACCAAGCGGATTCTATGGGTGAGCTTATAAAATTCTATCTTAGCGGTTCATCAACAAATAATGTTTCTTTGAAAAACAGGAAAAAAGGATTTTTACTCGGCAGACCTTATAATCTTTGTCAATTACCTCCATGACTTTTGAAACATCCTAATTCCTGCTTCGACCTTGTAAACCTACTCCGTCTTACCCCACGAAACTTACCGTTAAATTGACACATCTAGAGTTAACTTCCTTGGGTTAAAAATGAGTTCATCTAACCAATTCGCGATCGGACGACTAGAATTAATCAAGAGAAGAAAAAAATCCTCCCTCCTTTCTCCTCTAGCAGCTTCCCCCAACTGCACTCTTCCATCTCTCCTCCTTCACAAAGGCATTGGCCTAGCTGGAGGAGGTGTGTGCGAGGGGGCGTGATGTTACGGCTCGACCTGGGCTGGAAGAGGTGGGGGGCGGTGCTCAACCTGGAGGAGATGGAGCTTCCAGGCTGCGGGTGTGTATGTGTGTGTGTGTGGGGGTGGGGGGGGACTTGGGTTGGAGGAGGTGCGTGGAGGGGAGGAGGTTGGCGGCGGGGAGGCGGGCTTCGAGCAGAGGAGGCCCAAGGGAAGGGGGGTTGGGGGGTCTTCGAGCACCCGTCGGGTGAGCAGTGGCGCGGGGGGGCTTCAAGCGGCGGGGTTGCGACGGTCATCCCCGTTCGAGAAGCTCCTCACAGTACAGTGCCTAAAGCTCAACAGTGAGGTTGTGGTCGTCACCGGCGACGGCACCAATGATGTCCCCACATTGAAGGAGCAGACGTGGGTCTCTCCATGGGGATCCAGGGCACGGAGGTGGCTAAGGAGTGCTCGTATATAGTGATCATGGACGACAACTTCGAATCTGTCGCCACAATCCTCCGGTGGGGCCGATTTGTCTACAACAATATCCAGAAGTTCATACAGTTCCAGCTGACGGTCAACGCCTCGCCTCTAACCATCAACTGCCGTGTCTTCAGGGAAGATGCTGCTGACGACCATGCAGATGTTGTGGGTGAACCTCAACATGGACACGTTGGGCGCATTGGCGTTGGCGACAGAGAGACCCACAAATGATCTGATGAAGAAGCAACCAGTGGGATGTAAGGAGCCGTTGAAAACGAAACAGGGGTGCTTTTAGTTGGGGGTGCAAGGGGGGGGCGCGGATCGTCTGCTGCAAGTGATTTGCAGCAGACTCTGCTGCAACGCGTGGATGAGCGCCACGTGTCCCCCATTCAATCCGACGGCTGTGCCCCCTCCTCCTTCCTTCCCCTCTCGCCTGACCCTCTCGCCTTCCCCGACCCCGGCCATCTCGCCGCCAACGCCCTCCCCCGACTCGGCCTCCTCGGACCCGTCTCTCGCCCGCGTTCCTGTCGCCGAATTCGAGGTCGGCTCCGACATCTGCCCCTCCTGCCTCTGCCTCCGCGAGGGCTTTGTAGGAGGGTGGCCTGGGGGTTGGGGCGTTGGCTTCGTCGAGTGGAAGGGGGAGGGGGTGGGGGCGGGCTGCAGAGGTGTCGCGGTCGACCGACGGGAGGGAGGGTCTGTAGATGTGGTCGCGGTCGACCGGGGGTAGGGGCTTTGAGCGACGACGGAAGGGGGAGCCCTACAAAGGTGGTCGCAGTCGACGGGGTGGAGGGGGGCCTTAGATCGGGAGGGGGGGCTGCAGAGGTGGTCACGGTCGACCATGGGGTGGGAGGGCTTCGAGGTGGCCGTAGTCGACAGGGGGCTTCGAGCAGGGATCGGCAGGGTCCGAAGAGGATGAGCTCGGTAGCAGGGGATCACGAAGGAGGGCTTGCTCGGGGCGGAGGCATGAGGGGCAGATGCCGGAGCCGACCTCGAAGGCGGCAACAGGGACGCGGGGCGAGAGGCGGGTCCGAGGAGGCCGAGTCGGGGAGGGGCGTTGGCGGCGAGATGGCCGGGGTCGGGGAAGGAGAGAGGGTCGGGCGAGAGGGGAAGGAAGGAGGGGGGGCAGCCGTCGGATTGAATGGGGACACGTGGGCGCTCATCACGTGTTGCAGCAGAGTCTGCTGCAAATCACTTACAGCAGAGGATCCGCGCCCGCAAGGGGGAGGCTTCGAGTGCGGGGGGTGGGGGGGTGGGGAGCTTCGAGCAAGTCAGAGGTTGGGGAGATGGAGGATGCGGCAGAGGACCTAGAGGTGAAGGGTGAGGGCGGAGGTCGGGAACGAGGAGGTCAAGGGATGAGGTCGGGAACATGGCGATCAAGGGCAGAGGTCGGGGAGGAGGCGAGGGCACTGGAAGGAGGTGGGTGGGTGTTGGGTGGTAGGAAAATGAGGAGGGTGAGAGGGAGTGACAATTAATATAATTTCGATAAATAAAATATGTATATATAATATAAAAGAATGTAACGAATCCGGTTAGTTTTAACGGGTAAATAGTTGGGGTTAACCACAAGGTTTATAGGGTAAGGGTTAGCAAGTTCACGGGGTCGAAGGAGGGAATTAGGATATTTCAAAGGTCGTCGAGGTAATTGACAAAGATTATAGGATATGCCGGGTAAAAATTCTCAAAAAAATAATTTTATAAGTAATATTCAATATTAAATATTTACATCGATTGCTATGACAATATCATCCAAAATATATTCGTAGTTATAGTTAGCATGTTTTTTATCTTTAATTATTTCCAGTGTCTTCAATCGGTACTTATAATCATACGTCAATAAATCTCAAGTTCTATTTTATCTCTGCTGGTACATTTTGTTTGTCGATCGTTTCCGCGTCTCTGATTCTGTTTTTGCCTAATTATGTAATACTATTTATACAAGGATTTTTACTTGGTAGATCTTATAAATTTTACTAACTATTTCCACATCTTTTTGAAACAACTTAATTCCCCCCTCGACTTCATAAACTTGTTCCATCTTACCTCAGAGACCTTGCCATCATATTTAATTTTATTGGAGTCAATTGCTTGAGTTAAACTTGAGTTAATCAAACCAAAGAAAATCAACGGTGGATCTTCAATCTCACTCTTTCATTCCTTCTCCTCCTCCTTCTTCAATATCTTCTTCCACCCAGATGAGCGGAGGAGCTCGCAGCTCCGTACCGGCCCCCTCGGTGGAGGAGCGGAGGAGCTCGTGACTCCCGCCTCCTCAACCTCTCTAACTTCCGCAATAAGGCTCACTCCAGCTCCTGGGACCACTCAGCCATAGTTCGTACCTACGCCCTCTACCTCGACCACCTCCTCGACCTCTCCCTCCCCACCCCCTCCCCCTCCATACACCCCGACGACCCCTTCCTACGACACATGACGTGACAACAATGCGCATCACGGTGACGACAGGCGATACGGTGTAAGGAGGTTGGGGTTGCAAGGTCGTCAGAGTACCCAAAGGTGGAGAGGAGTCGTTGGAGTAATTCATGCGGGATAAGGCTAGGCGGAGGTCAAGGAGCCCTGTGGGAAATCGCAGAGCTGCCACGATGGTCCCTGCAAAGGATGAGTGGGGTTGTGCGCGAAGGCAGGGAAGGAGGGGAGCGGGTGGAGGAGACGGTGGAAGGGGGGCAGACCTGGAGGAGAAGGCAGAGGTTGGGAGGAGGAGGGCGGGGGTGGCAGAACTGGAGGAGGACGACGAGGGCGGCTGATGTCGAGGAGGTGGGTGGGTGCTGTGTGAGGAAAGGGAGATGAGGAGGGTGAGGGGGAGTCGCACTATATGTAAATTTGTTAAACAAAATGGGTATAATGTAAAAGAACATAAAAGAATCATGTTAATTTTAATAGATAAATAGATAGGGGTTAACTACGTGACTATATGGTACGATATAGAGGGAGAATTAAACTGTTTCGAAGATCGTGAAGGTAATTGACAAAGTTCATAAGATTCGGTAAAATTCCTTTATATAATGTAGATACGCCGTCTGGCGTTTGCCCGTCTCAATATGCTACGTCAGCGGCAATGCTATTGGTACTAACGAGTCGTATAATGTTACAAAAGAATAATACGTACTATATCAAATCTATACAGACAGAAATACGCTAATCAATTTCAAGAACAGACATCTGTAAAGTTACACCCGCACTCAATCTGCAATCTGCAATCTTTTTTCCTGTTGGAATCCGACTATCAATGGCGTCCAGAATATGATTGCTGTGATAGTTAGCATGATTTTAATCTCTTTCCAATCAATCTTTACCAGTGGAGGAACATGATGGAAGAACTTGTGATAGCTAAGTGCATATATGTTATACCTGATTGATTGATTGATGATTCGAGGAGTTCCAACGGAGGAGTTCTTTTTTTCCATACGTGGCACTAAAAATCTACTACGATATTCGATATAAGCCGTACTCAGAGAGAAGGTTGCTTCTCGATCGTCTTTGACAACTTCCTTGTGTCATCAATCGGAATACGTCTTTGACAATTTCCTTTGTGCCCCTTCCTCGCGTCGTCAGAGAGCAGCTGACCTTCGACTCGGGACCAGAAGAATGATCAAGAAGCCATCCCTATCGTCTCGGTTGGGACTGTTGTATTTAAAGTTGTATTTAGACTTTAATTGGAAAGTCTAATGTAATTACAATTGGCATTCAATTGGTTTCATTGGGAAACTAAATGGTTTGGAGGGTAAGTGGGAATTCCCAAATTTGAAATATGGGAGTTTGGGTGGAAGTTTAGTCCCACACCGGGGAGAACTAAACTTTTTGGTGGACTTAAATATGAGTCCACACCCCAAGCTCTTGTAGCAATAGTAGAGAGGAGGAATGGAGGACCACACACGCGCGCGCGCGCGCGCTCCGTCTCCGGCTCCGGCTCCGGCTCGGGCTCCGGCTCCGGCTCCGTATCTTGCAGATGGATGTGAAGACCGCCTTCTTGCATAGCGATCTTGAGGAAGAGATCTATATGGATCAACCTGATGGGCTTGTGACTCTGGGAATGAGGGAAAGGTTTGCAAGCTTGTCAAATCCCTTTACGGATTAAAACAAGCACCAAAGCAGTGGCATGAAAATTTGACAAGACTATTTTGTCATATGGCTTTAAGGTTCATGAATCCGATAATGTGTTTATTCCAAGGTGAAAGGTGATGAGTGTATTGTCTTGTGCCTATATGTTGATGACATATTGTTGTTTGGATCACATATGAGGATTATTTTGTTTGCATTCTTGAGTAGCAAGTTTGAGATGAAGGACATGGGTGTTGCTGATGTGATCTTGGGTCTCAAACTGAGAATTTCAGTTGATGGGATTGTAGTTTCTCAATCTCACTATGTTGAGAAGGTACTTGAGAAATTTGGATATCAAGATTGCAAAGGCTGTAAGCACTCCTTTTGATTCGTCCAAAACACTATTTAAGAATAAAAGTGGAGTACCTGTAGCCCAGTTAAGGTATTCACAAGTGATAGGAAGTATAATGTATCTTGCAAATTGCACGAGACCTGATATTTCATTCTCGGTTGCAAAGCTGAGTAGATACACTAGCTGTCCTGACCGTACTCACTGGGAGGCTCTGGATCGAGTACTGAAGTACTTGAAGGAACTATTTCTCTTAGTTTGCAGTATGGTAGACATCCATCTGTACTAGAAGGATACAGTGATGCAAGCTGGATATGAAAATAGAGGAGTCCGGGAGTAATGGTGTTACAGGGTATGTATTTACCCTTGGAGGCGGTGCAGTCTCCTGGAGGTCTGTGAAGCAGACCATTTTGGCTCGATCCACTTTTGAGGCCGAGCTGTGTGTTTTGGACACCACCGGAATTGAGGCTGAATGGCTAAGGAACTTCTGTCTGAAATTCCCATGGTAGGTCAGCCTGTTCATGCAATCTCGGTACATTGTGATAATATGACCACAATTGCCAAGATCAAGAGTTCAAAGTTCAACCAAAAACAAGGAGACACATACAAATCAGACTTAAGACGTTAAGGGATTTGTGTCTCGAGGAGTGTTGGCTGTGGATTTTGTAGGATCCAAAGACAACACGGCAGATCCATTGACTAAGGGACTTGATAGATCTTTAGTCCTAAAGTCTAGGCTTGGGATGGGACTGAGACCCATTGGGAGTTCCTCTACAGTAGCAACCCAACTTATCTGAGTGGAGATCCCACAAAGTAGGTTCAATGTGGTAATAACAAGCTGTTTGGAGAACTGGTTGGCACTCTAACTTTAATGCGTAAGCATGAGTGTCTTATCCCTGGAAGCCTGAGTGCCATTTAAGCTGCAAGTTTAGGAAGAGCATAGGCTCTGAATGAGTTCAAGCCTTAGGGCAGGATGTTAGCAGTGCATCCTTGGAGAACGCCACCTATGTGAGTGTTACTGTGGGCCGCAGTTAAAGGAAGAGGTCTTTCCTGAACACACTCATGAAACAGGATAAGGGTGCATGGCCTTTAAGAGCACCAACCCTGAAGATTGTACCAAGAACAACGCTTTATTGTTTCTACCGTATACTTTAACACCAAGGTCTGAAGTTCAAGACGTAGTTCACTTCGTTCCTGTTAAAGTGAAAGTAATAAACTCAGGTAGAGGTTCAAACCGGAAGGTACCTTTACTGAAAGCAAAGTGTGGGCAGCCGAAAGAAGTCTCTTGAATCCTTTTGAATCTCTTTTTCAAATTGGTGAATTCGTGGGGGATTGTTGTATTTAAAGTTGTATTTAGACTTTAATTGGAAAGTCTATGTAATTACAATTGGTATTCAATTTTGGTTTCAATTGGGAAACCAAATGGTTTGGAGGGTAAGTTGGGAATTCCCAAATTTGAAATATGGGAGTTTGGGTGGAAGTTTAGTCCCACACCGGGGAGAACTAAACTTTTTGGTGGACTTAAATATGAGTCCACACCCCAAGCTCTTGTAGCAATAGTAGAGAGGAGGAATGGAGGACCACACACGCGCGCGCGCGCGCGCTCCGCTCTGCTCGGGCTCGGGCTCGGGCTCGGGAGAGTCAATTCGGATCTCGGATCTCGATACTTTTGCTGTAGATTTCATTTGGTAAGTCGATTAAATTAATCGTGTACGATTAATTTGGTAAGTCGACTTAAATGGGAATTTAATACGAATTTTTGGGATCCGAAAGGATGCGTCTTCGGGACGCATCTTTTTGGAAACCAAAGGACGCGTCTTTTGGAAACCAAAGATCGCATTCTTTGGAACCAAAGGTCGCATCTTTAAGAGGCGAGACCCTCTATTTATATCCTCACCCGACTCAGTTTTTCAACACTCGCTAGAAAAACCTCTCTCTCACGCCGTCTCTCTTGTTCTTCCTCTCGCGGACGAACGTCTTTCTCTTCACCTCTCTCGGTTGCAGTTCACTGAGGTACAATCGAGGACGATCCCGTTGGTGTGCGCCGACGACGATCGTGAACCGTCGTATCCTGGGAGCGGATCGCCAGTACCCTACGCACCGGTATTGTGGGGGCGATATCTTCTCTAAGGACAGTCCATTTTCATGACGCTTCGGTGACTTCTAAACTAATCTCTGTTTTATTTTGCTTGCCGCAATATGTTTATTGCTTTACCCTTTCTGGATCCTGCCCGTATTTATGTTTCTGTTCTTTTAATCAGTTCCTATTTACATTGAATAATCGGATAATGATTGGAAACATATGATTAATATGATTTTAATCTGCATCGTTTCTCTGTTAATTCATTTGGATCCGATTTTATACTGTTTAATGTATGAACTGGTAATCTTATTTACAACAGGGACTTCTCTTCCTCACAGATCTGGTTCCTGCGATTAGGAGGGTCGTCTGCTACTCCAGCGATCCCACTCTGTGAAGAGAATTGGTGGCCGAGATGAGCCGCCATCACCACAGTTGCCTCTTAGTCGTTGAAGTTACGCAAGCGATCCTCGCGGAGACGCGCTTCTTCATGACCGATGCCGTCGCCCTCGATGTGTTTCGTGCGATCCTGAAAGGCACCGGCAAGAACGCCAAACCCGTGCGAGAGATCGCATTATATCTGGCACGTTACGGAGGAGGATCCTTGCTCGTCCAACTCGCCACCCACAACTCCGGGTATGTGTATACTCTTGCTGTATAATCACTTGGATCGTATTTGTTTATCATGGAAATTCCATTCATTAGTTTTCTTCCGATGTTTAATTACATGAAGATCTGAAAGTATAATCCTTCTGATTACAACGGTGATGGACACAGTTGATGCTGCTGCCATTGAGGCAGTTGTGGGCGTCGTGAGCGTCTTGGAGGAAGACTTCCCGATCTCATGTCGTCTGAGTGCTCGCGTTCTCTCATCCGTTACCTTCTACATCACCAAACTCATCTCAGCATAGTAAGACCATGCACCTAATTTTAAATTGATTCCATGCATGCTCATTATGATTCTAGGGATTCAAAATTGTTCTGTTGCGATCGGATCCATTTGTGTGATCGATTTATAAACTGCATCTGCAGGCACTGTATGATCGTCTGTTGGAGGACGATCGATTTATTGCTGCTGGCCGAGGATAAGGACGGTTACCTACTTCTCCAAGACTTCGTCGACTCTGCGAGATCAACATTCACCTTTCGTCTTGTGCTGAGAATCATAGATAACTCCGTCTTCCTTTCTCAACATCACCATGGGTACATATCATTCATTTTCTTGCAGAATGACGTAACAAGTACAACAAGATCATATGCACAGATTAACCGTTTTCCAATTAAATGCAGGAATTTCGTTGTTCAACATATAGTAAAGACCATGGAGAGTGTTGCTGAAGATGTCTGCATGGCCCTCAGAGGGTACTTCTCGCATGTAATGAGGAACAAGTACGGGAGTCATGTGGTGGAATTGTGCCTCATGTCTCCCGCAAAGTTGTTGGTTCTGGATGACCTCCTATATGGTTGCGATGATGTTCACGAGTTGACTTGCGACCGCTATGCGAACTATGTGATCCAAACAGCGTTGAGGATTGCAGAGTGAGTCCCACAGAGATTCAGATCATGTCTAATCTCCTCAACATGTTTGTTTGTTCTGCGTTCTAACGAAGTTAGTAATGTTGTGATGATTGCAGGTGGTTTCCATCATTCGAGACTGGTGCTTTCTCTCGAGCAGTCTGCAGCAAAACTCCGTTCGCATCCATATGGGTACGGTGTGTATAAGCAACTGAGGAGATACCTTCACTGTTGAGTTGGTACATCTGCATTAGAGATTCCGATCTCGTTGATTTTGTCGTCCTGGATTCGAGGATTGAATGGTTATATAGTGTTGGAAGCAGCTTTTGGTTGCTTCTCTGCATCGTCGAATGCGTCGAAAATTTCCTGTTTTTTCTTGTTTTTTATGTTTGGAGTTTCCTTTGGTACTCATTTTGAAAATGTTTCAAAAAACTTGTGGGTTCTTTGGATGGAAGAGGATGTTGAATCTTTTCTTATCCACTCGGATGGAAGAAGTTTTTTTACATAATCACACTCGAGTAGAAAGTGGTCGTTGGATTCTTTGCCATTACTATATAGCAGCAAACAGATGCAAGTTCAAAGCCTTTCATTTTCATCAAGACTTGAGTTAATATGTTATTATAAAAGAAGATACAATAGGAGTAGTTTACTCCATGCGGAGCCTTACTTTGCCATGTAATTTAATAACATGGATTGGTAATTACCCACATCCCTCCATTTTGTCCATAATATGTCTTTTGTTTGAATCTTTTCTTATCCAAAAAGGAAAGTGTGGGTTCTCTCATTGAGAGTAATATCTTTTATAATCAATCATGAAACGTGAGATAATAGTTCTCCTACTCCTTAGGGCTTTAGTCCAATTGTAAAGTGCTCCCATTGTGCGGAGTTTTTGTGCTAGATTAACTCTTCTCTTTGTGGCCAAATTATAGGCTAAGGGCCTGTTTTGTTGCAGGGTTGGGCAGGGTTGGGTTGGGCTGGGTTGGGCTGAGTGAATAGTAATCTGTGAGGAGGAAGTACCCTTGTGAATAGTAACCAGGGTTGGGCCAACCCTGCCCAACCCTGCAACCAAACAGGCCATGAGACACATAAAGTGCATCCTTGAAATCCAATTTGGAGTTCCAGAAGGGTAGGTGCACACCCATGCACACATCACAATGAACATCAAAGCAAAGGATGTCCCATACTAAGGCGGTTTTTAAGAAAAATGGTGCCATGATTGAAGTGTAGGCTCGACCCAAAATTTCCTCGATTGGACATGGAATCAATGAGATCATAGTGGGTCCAATCTAGTTCCCACATTGATAATTTTCCATGAAGTCTTTGCAAGTGAGGTCAGAGTAAAGGGTCTTATATTTGTGATTCCACATCCACCAAAGATCTTAGGCCTGCAAATGGAATCCTATTTTGCAAGGTGTATTTTCCTCTCATCAAAGTTGCAATTCCAAATGAAGTCCACTACGATTTTATCAAATTTTGTTATCACATACTTTGGTGTGAGAGAAAGGGATAAAGTATGGGTAAGTAAGGTGTCAACACTACATTTGAAAAGATGCACCTGGATGATATAGGAAGGTTGATTTTTCTTAGAGCGCGCTACTCTCTTTGCTACTTTGTTGATGAGTTTATCCTAGAAATGTTTTGGCAGGTTAGCATTATGAAGTCCTAGGCCTACACAGTCCATGGGTCAATCTTGTTTAGTAAGGTCAGCATCATCGAGTGTTGCACATGACATCACATCTGTTGTTCATAGAAGGAACGAGGATCTATTTGTATTAGTCTCAAGACCCGAGAGCATGGAGAAAATTTTCAGTATGTTTAAGGTGTTTGTGATAAAAGTTTCTTCATTCTCAATGAAAATAAAAATGTCATCACCGTATAGGATTGATGAGACTTTTACCTTCCTATTGGCCGACGTAAAGGCATTGATTTTGCTACTTTTGTGTGCATTATGGACCATTCTTTGTAGAATGTACATAGTTATGTTGAATAGAAGTGGGGAGAGGAGATCGCTCCGCCTTACTTCTCTTATCATATTAAAGATATACATGTCTCTATTATTCGCTCTAATAGATAGTTCAGTAGCGATAAGAAGTTTTTCAATCCAAAAGGTGATTTTTTTTTCCAAAACACATTATCTTTAAGGTATTGAGGAGGAAGCCCCAATCAATAGAGTCAAAGGCTTTACTAAAGTCAATCTTTCTCAAAAAAATGTTCACGAATCCAAGATGATTTCGATAGTTGCAGCCACATAGTCCATTGTAGATATAGCATGAAAGCGCACATGTTTTTTGGCACATGATAGTTTAAGATGTGCTTAGATCTATAGATAATGACCCTAGATATGACCTTCAACTCACTATTGATTGATGTAACCGGTCTCAAGTTTTCAATGTGGAGTGCATTATTTTTCTTCAGTAGAAGTGTAATCACATAATTCGTTGCAACGATAGGGTCAAGCTTGTTTATCCGTATTGGATCATAGTGGAAACTTTTAAATAAGTTGCACATATCAGGCTTAAGTACGTCCCAATAATTTTTGAGGAAATTTATGAAAAAATTATTTCATCCCAACACTTTGTTAGTTTAGGGTCAAAAACCCGCTTACTGATTTCATGCCCAAAGCCATACCCCGTGTTGTAGGAGTGATATCGATAGTTCTCATGTTTTTTTGAGATTTGTATATAGTCGAGAAGAAAATATAAATACGAGTCCCAACAAGCTTGCGAATACATAAGATTAAGGTATCATCAATGTAAAGAGCTGAGATTCTATTTGAGGCTTTAATTTTGGATGACTAAAGGTGTAGGAACTTGGAGTTAGTCTCTCCCAATTTTCCCACCCTTGTTTGATTCGAAGAGACCTGCGCATATTATGTTGAGATTGGTTTGATGATATTCTGCTTAGACGTTCAAAAGTTTTCTATGTATTTCACTGATATGCAGATTTAACTCAGTCTAGCGTTGTAGAGATAATCTTGTTGTTTGGATAATACAACCTTTTGTTTAGATCAAGAATATTAGTTCTTTTCCAATCTCTTATCTTTTGTTTAAGTCATTGATGAATCTCTATTTTATAACCTATATTATCTAATTTTGACTTTAAATGCCTAGTTAAATGCATGTAAATAATACTAAATTGTACAAATAATACTTGTTATTTTATACTTTAAATATTGTGTAAATTAGTAGATTTAATTCCAAAATAAAAGAATAAAAGAAAGAAAGAAAAATGAAATACCAGAGGTATTGAATTACCCTAGACCCCGAGTCCTAATCATCATGATGACTTGGTCAATAAGAAATAAAGTGGAGGGAGATAAATGCCAAAAACCACATTAAAACCCTAATTTTTATTCATGAATAATGGGGTTAGGACCCATTTTATCCTTTATTATTTATACCTCAAATCAATACAAAGAAAAATGTAATATTTATTTCACTCAAAAATGATGCACAGTGTACCCAGAACATACATAATAAAAAGCCGTAAAAAAACTTTCCATACATGTATCTTCTCCATACAAGCTCAAAATTCATCAAACTCACCTTTATTATTCATAAAATTAAATTATCTATTTAATGATGGTGCTTCGTTCAATTGGGAATTACGATGCAAAAGTTAGCTTTCGGGCCGTCATTGTGCATGATATTTGTATAAAATAATCAATTTATTTACTCTTTATATTTCTCTATATCTTATATTTTTATATATTTTCAAATAATATTTATAATACATATACCTAATAAAATTAGACTTAAACAATTAAAAATACATTAAAATAAATATCGTGCTTTAATAATATAGGTAAACACACTTATAATATACATATATACACTACAAGAAAAACGAGTTGTGGTCACAGATTGTGGCTATGAAAACTTATGATAATGATAATTGTTAGGCCACTAGTTTCTCGTAGCTACAATTCTATGGCCAAAGTCTTCAAAGTTGTATGGAGGACATTAATGCCAAAACTGTGTCCATGACACCTTACGTGGTTACATGTAGTGGCCATGACATATTCGTGATTAGAGAACTCTGGTGATGAGACTTGTAGCTACGACTACAAGCTACAAAGTGTTACGGTCAGAACCCAATTCTGTATCCACAAGCCTCACATCAATGAGCATAGTTCTCTGGCTACAGCTTGATTTCCTTATAGTGATATTATGTATACATAATTATTAAAGTACATTATTAAACTCAGAAAAATATTAGAAAAATATCTAAATATGTATTTAAATAAATTATAAATATATAAATTATTTTTAAAAAATAATTAAATCTAAAATAGAAATTAACACTAAAATACATAATATAGAGGTAAATATACCTATAATTACACATGTAAAAATTAAAACCTAATAAATTAACTTGTATCAATAAATAAAAATCACAATAAAACACTGCATAAATTAATAAGCATTTATTATATTTTAACAAAAAATTAGTTAAATAATCTAGTCTTTTAAATTGATTTAATAAGGGATTTATTCCCTGTTTTATCATCATGCGCATGACGTGGCCCAATCAGGGGCCACCCTTGGTTGACCTGCCGGTCAACTGCCCCCCCTACTCTTGTAGCCTTTTCAGACCCGATGACCTCCTTTCTTCCTCGAATTTTCCTCCTCGATTCACTACCCAATGAAACTCAATTTCTTCATGAAAGTTCCACAATATATGCGCTTACACACCCAAGTGATTCTTCGATCTTTGGAGCTTCGATTCCCCTACAGGAGCTAGATCAAACACAAAGACCCTTGATCTTTGTAGCCCCTGTTTTAAATAAATTAAGAGAGTTAAGTAACTAATTCTATCAATTACACACTTATCTTTGAAATGATTTTAGAAAACTTTTACAGACGTTGTCACATATGAATAGAAATTTATCAAATATTTTACAAAGATTTTCAAATAAGTAAAACCCCATTTTTTCAAATCTAAATAAAAAAATTTCAAAAACAATGTCACATAAATATAGGTTTTCCAAATATTTTACAAATGATTTTCAAAATATGTCAATATGTATTTTCACAAATCATGTAAAATATTTGAAAACCATGTTAGATATATATACAATTTTTGAAATCATTTTCAAAATATTTTTACAAAAATCAGTTCCAAAAAAAGTAATACGATACCCGTGGACCCAAGAATTTGATTTTTTTAAATATGAGCTATGGCTAAAGTATATATGTAATATATACGGTAAACCCCCCTATACTTAGCTTTTTCTACATCCTCATAGTACAAAGTGATATGAAGCCATAGCTCATGCCAAATATATAAAGAGATAAACAAGAACTGAATCTAGAGGCACATGTGGAAGATGAGTAAAAAAGAATTAGTTAGAAGAAGACAGGGACTCGGGTCCATATATACTTAAGCTGAGAAATAGCTTAAGTGAAGATATGAATAAAGTAGGTAACCAGAGGTGAACAATCAGAATGAATTGGTTCTCCACTATACTTAGGTTGAAAATAAGCCTAAGAAAAAAAATAAGAAGCCAAGGAAGGGAGACACCATGTGATGTTGAATCTACAAATGAATGAATATCAGAAGATGAAAAATGGAGCCTAGGGTTTTCAGGAGGTTTCAACAGAGTCAAACAAGATAAAACAAACCTGATTATTTCACTAATACCATAATCAAGACCATAAATATGGTCTAATTATCTTGTCTCTTTGATTGATGATAATCCAAAATTCGAATCCATTACGAGTAGGTTTAAGTAGGATTTGGGCACTATCCTAAGGATGCATCCTCATCTCTCAACATTTAAATTAATCCTACAAATAATGAGGGCTTTGCTCTTCCAAAACAAGATTGATTTTATCTCCATTTAATTAAGTCAACTTGCGTTATCAGTCCCATTTTAGAATTAGGTCATCATTTATTATTAGTCTGAGCACATAAGACATCGTCTATCGTTCATTAATAGTCCATTATATCCTAAGTGATAAAACATGAAGTAAGGCAACGAGAAAAGCCATGCAGACGTAAAATCATGATGTTATGCTCAAGAGAAATACTTAGAGTGATGCCAACTCTCTCCATGCACATACATAACTGAATATTAAATATCATCTAAATGCATGCAAGTCGATAAAAAATCTGCACCTAATCATGCGTTCTATTAGCAGGAAAAGAATCAAATTAAATTGAGCTAGGTCGCACGTAGATTATGTGCTTCTCATGGATCTTCAGAGATAGTGAATCTCCTTGTATGCGGTTAGTGTGTCCAACATTACAGATCAAGCACAAAAGATATAATCTAAAGAAGCTCCAGGAACCGCGTGCCTAAACCCTAATATCGGCCACTCAAGATGAGTCCCATGAGGGTGAAACAAACTCATCATACAAATATCCATTCCATGATTATTATAAGTATTTATGACATAACCAATAATCCATGGAATGCTTGAAACATCTTCCGCGGCTTCTCTCAGCAGAAATCTCCTCCAAGCTTCCAACCTCCATTCTCCATGAGCGTTCCTCCATTCTCCATGAGCATTCTCGATGAACGAGCCCTACCACAGAAGAGAATATATAAGATATCAAAGATTATAAAATGAGTAAATAATGCATAAAACATAACATCACATAATGACCTAAATAAAATATAAATCAACTTAACAAAAACATAAAAACTAAATAATCATATGAATGAAGCTGTGTCCCCAACAACAACACCATACGATAACACGCTAAATGCATATCTTAATAATCTCTCGTTGTAGCACGATCAATTAGTGAACCATACCTAACCGAGAAGAATCTCAGTGATGAAGTTCTCGACTTAAATTTATAAAACTGGGAAGTCCATGGTCGAACACAAGGACACGATCCATAATACGATTAAAGTATCCGTATTAAGCGATCAATAAATTATCTAGGTCAAAACAAAGGGACAAACAATGCATAATCAATGCAAGATATAATGCACAACACATTACATGCATGAATGAATGAATACAAAATGACATGGTCAAAACAACACTTAAATGCATGTTAGAGACTCATGATATGTTGAACAAATGATAGACAAATATGCATGCAAAAGATCACATTATTTATACCCCATAAAATATTAATACACTCAAGTAAAGTTGTAATTTAAGTATAAGCCCAATTTAGCCATTAAATGCTGATTTTAGAATGCATGTAGTGAACATGAAAACATATTTCTAGATTCTACTAAAATCTATCCATAATTTAATGGAAATGAAGCATTTAATTAAGTCATATCTAAGACAATTAAATAGGGATTAAAATGACATTGAAAATACTTAAATTGGATAAACAATGCAAAAGGTATTCAACAACGAGTTCAACTGTATAATTGTAACAAAAACATGAGAAAACATGACATAAATATTACGAACAAGTCCTTAAAAGGACTAAAATGCAAATAATAAAAACTGATAGTTGATTTTTTTTGAATTTACCCTATGCGGGGCATTTCTACAATAATGGATAACTGTCAGGGCGATGCTGTAAACAACCCAACCTCACGTACAACAAGCACGTAAGGTCATATTCGGAAAGGAAGGAGTGGCTTGGGTCACTTGTTAGCGTATGGAGCTTTGGAAGTGGTATGGAGGCATCTAAGGCTGCAGGCCTAGTGATGTCGATGTGGCGCCTTCACAATCGTCAAATCACGCCCAATTGTGTGCCATCCAATGACATCTGTATGTCATCCATCTTCTTCCTCTGTTGTGAACTGCGGCTATGAGATGGGGCTCTTGCGACAGCCCCATCTATCCTTCGTCGTCCTGGAGGATCTCGGAAGGTCAATGAAGGTTTATGAGTATCCCGCAAAGGTGGAGAGTGTTCACTGAAGGTCCACGAATACCTGAAGTCGGATACGAAGACAATACATCTGAAACGAAGCTCCAGATCAGAGCCCACTTTTTTCTTCTGACCATTGAAGGGTCTTACACCTGCAGGAGTTTGATAAAACATAGACGAAGCACCAAATGTGTTTGAGTGAAATGGAGGCTGTATCGAATAAGGAATGCAGAGGCCATGGCGGGTTCCTTCCCACAGTTAAAGAAGAAGGTGCATCGAGATGGTAGGGATGAATGAACAAGGAGCGCGAAGCACAAGACATTTTGCATGAGCGTTGGAGTCACAGTGAAGGTCGAATCCATAGTTGGTTCAAACGATGTTGTATATACAAGGCAGAGGAATTCAAAGAAATTTCAAAGGAAATAAAAACCTAATTACTTGAATATCGAAGATGACTAAAGATGGAATGTGATGAAGCCACATTTCATCATCTTTATTCCATCATTTTGACATCAAAAATCTTAGCAAATACGTGTAAATAGCATTAAATCCATCATCTTAGCATTCATGCATGTGCATCCAAATAGTGTATAAATACTGTAATTAAAGCCAAAATTATAGAATAAATAAAAGAAAAGAAAAATAATAAATTATTGTAAATATTTTATGACCCAAAATCCCGAGACCTAGGAATATTGATGAATAGGTCGACAAGGAATAAAGTAGGAGGAGATAAGGGTCAAAATACTATAAAAATACCTTTACTCCTTTATTTTGGGACCTATTTTTTGTTCCACTTTTTATACCTCATTTAAAGAAACTTTGTACATGAAAGTTATAGATAAATTCATAAAGAAAACTACAAAATTGATTTCACTGAAATATATTGTACAGATAAAAAGTTATGGTCTGAATAAGATTTCAGAACTCCAACTTCCCAGACCTGTATCTTGCAAATAAAAACTTGAAATGTACCAAACTCACCTTTAATTGTATATAGCATGAAATAATCTATTTAATGGAGTGTTTCGTATTTTTCGGAGTTACGGTTTGAAAGTTGAGTTTTGGACCCTTGTAGTATACTTGTACAGATTAAAATATTCAATTTATTATTTATTCATTATTTTTGTAATTCCATATTTTTATAATTTTTGTAAATATTACTTATAATATATTTGTGCATTAAAATCAGAATAAAAATACAAAAGAAATGCAAAATAAAATACTTGTATATTCTATACATAGGTATTATACCTATACTTATACCTGTATACTACGTACTTTTATTTTATTAAGTGTACAAAATACCTCAGAAAAATACAACAAAAATACATTTAAGTGTATAAAAGTATTCTATAATTTTATAAAATACTAAATAAAAATAATAAAATTAAATACACAAAATAAAAATAAAAGAGTAAAATGTATAGATATTATACCTATAAAGGGTATAAAAGTAGACTTATAAAAATATATCTCATAAAAATAATTAAAAATCAGAATAAAATACTACATAAAATAATGAATATTTTTTATTGAATAATCTAAATTTAATCCGACCTTTTTTTATTTTTAGTTGAATTAATAAAACCTTTTTTTTGCAGGTTTTTCCTGGTTGGTCCACGTGGACCAACCAGGAGGCTCTGATAGTTGACCTCGGGTCAACTGTCTGTACCAACTCCTGTTCATGTCAGACCGAGATTTTGACCACATTTCTCTCCTTTTTCGAGGCTACCCGTTGCATATTTTCATGATCCACTCTAAACGACTTTTGTAGCCCTATGATCAGTGAGTCACGCCCAGGTGAAACCTCGGGGTATGGAGTATCGATACACCCGCTTTGCCTCGGTCTTCCCAGCCCGGCCGTCAACCCTACAAAACTCCTCTTCGAATTTCGATTCATCTTTGAACCCCACTCTAGGTCCCTTTCTCCCCTTTTTCGCTCTCAATCGAGTCCTGGAGGTGACAACTCCAGGAGTAGCTCTTCAAGGAGGCGGAGCAATGCGGATCTTGGGTGTTCCAGCTCACCTCCGACCACATGCTGTCGAGGTACTTTCAACCTCGGGTACCCCCCTGGAGGTGTTTAGTTCATTTAGTTTTCATCCTTTTTTCGTTCTCTGTAGTCCTAGCTTCACATAGGCATCCTAATCATCGACTTTCGCCCGTCGATTTGCACAATCGACGATCCTCGCCGGAGCAAGCTCGGCGAGTCCCCATCTCTACAAGCAACCCTTGTGCGTACCCTCTGGAGGTTGAGGCAGTTTACCCTCGCCTCCCTCATCATTTTTTGCAAGTGCAGGAGCAAGAGACCCCTCGTTGAGGGTCGATTTTGGAAGATCAAAGGTACCTGGACCCCTTCTTTCTCTCGGACCTCGCCGCGGAGCACCGGAGCTCGTCGAGCCATTTTGGCTCCGTAGGTGGACAGAGGGACCTTCCAGGAGTCGACGGAGGCCTTCCGCGACGAGGGAGGAGGCTGGAGCAGCGCCTTATCATCGATCAAAGCTCGCCGGAGGAGGTGTTCTTCCCTGTTCTTGCAGGGGAGTCCACAACCGTTCGATCGAGTTTCATCTCCAGGTCGTTCCTCCTCCGTTGGATCTGACAGCCTCCAACCGTCCGATCGTCGTCATCGCATTTAATCTCAACCGTCGACGGCCGAAGCATCATCGCGCAAGGAGGAGCGGGTACGTGGATAAGTGGGATGCATCTGAGCCGTTTGCCAGAGCCTAAGCGTGGGAATTTTGCAAGTATACCCCGCGCACTTTTGTAATTTATTTTATCATACTTAAACTTTCGTATGCCATTTAAATTTTTGTAAAATTTACAAGTAGGCCCTTTAACTCTCTGTATTTGCAATTAGGTCCTCGGCCACGTCACCTCACGAGGCGTGGGGCTTTTTGCAGCGAGGCCCTCGGCTTTTTGTATCAAGTGTAAAATCTTTGGGATATTTTCATGTAAGCCCTCGGGCATTTTGACAATTTCACCTAGGACCTTCCCAAGCGCGTGCTAGTCACGCGTCCTGGTGGACATTTTGCAGGCGTGACCCCGCGGTTCTTGTACTTTACATTGGGTCCATTAAATTGAATATTTAGTGTAATATTTTGTTGGAAAATTGCATGTGTGCCCTGGATACTTTGCCTATTTACAGATATACCCCTGCCAGGCTGGTTATTTTTTGCTTGCTTGCTTTATTTAATTCACGCATCATATTGACTCTAAAAATTACGAAAAGATTTGCATAAGCTCCTGTTAACTTGCTCATTCATGCCATATTTTTGCATTACATTTTTGTTGCATTTTCATATTTATTAAAAATCAAAACATGCATCTTTCTTACTGTTTGCCTTAGAAAACCCATAAAAATTACAAAAAGCGTTTTGAAAAATTACAAAAAAAAGTATATTTTGCTTGTTTTGTCATCTACTACTGTCAGTACAAAAACCACTAAAAATTTCAAAACAAAAACCTTACAAATTTGAAAACATATAAAAACTTCATAAAAATCTAAAAATCCTAGAAAATCACAAAAATATAAACTCAGTTGCTTTGTCTTCCTTATTTTATGCTCTTTATTTTAAAATTAATTTGGGAAATTTTTGATACTGTTTGGCATTTTTCCTTCCCATTTTGATTTCGGCCAGAATATTTATTCATTGTTTTCTTGTATTTCCCCTTTTAAAATATTAAAAAACATTCTGAAAATCCCCCAAAAATCACAAAACACCCTAAAGATATAAAAAGCCCAAAAAGATTTTATTTCCATATTTTTGAATATTTTTACCTATTTTTATAAATACCTTATCTTCTCTTTGCTTATATTGTTTATATATCCTCTTATTGAAAAAGAAAATATAAAAATTTAAAAAATAAAAGAAAATACAAAATCAGTAAAAAGAAAACCAAAATACAAAATTAAAAAAATAAAATAAAAAATATAAAACTAAAAACCCACAAAAACATTTGCCTTGCATAGTGTAGACAATCATATCACATTCACACACACACACACACCCACACCCACACACACACACACACACACACACACACTTGTTGATCTATCCTACCTTGCTCTCTGTGTTCGAACTCTCTGCATACTTGCTTCATACACCTTGTTTGTAGAGTTAAAATTAAATTTTAACTTTACATCGATTTTCATTGTTTGAATTATTTGAGTGTGGGTTAATTATTGATTAAATATGGATTTTGTAGTGGTCAATACACCGACTAATGATTTGCCTTGTGAATCAATACGACCGCTCTGAATTTCATGTTTATCAAATGGCGCCGTTGCCGGGGAGCAACAGCGAATAGATCACATTTTTGTCTGATTGTGTTTGTTTGTCTCCATTATTGCTTCATTTTATCTCTCTTCTATTTTTGATATATATTGTTGAGCTTTCTGACCACCCATTTTCTTGTTTTCTTGCGAGGGACCGTGAAGCGAGGCGGATCTCCTAGGGGATCCGGTGCAACCTTAGGAAGCAGAGTCGGCTTTTCTTAAGCCAAGCCGGCAGGAGAGAGCGGGAGACTTGAGAGAGAAAGTGTTAGATTAGTTGTCTTTTATTTTGGAGAGAGAGAAAGTGTTAGAATTTGTAATAATACAGGTACATGGACACTCAGGACACTTCGGGCCCAATTTCCATGTGTCTGTTCACCTGGGGGCTCACCGCGGTTTTCTTCGTGTTTCTCGACTGTCATTTTCCGGTTTTGATTTCTTTTTCATTTCTTTTGTGGATTGAGCCCTTGAATTTTTAGGCTTTTGCTTGTTCGATTAGATTAGGTCCGAACACCCTAATAACCATTGCATGTACCTATAGTGCGTATTTGGACTTAGTTTAATTAAACAGTTAAATCATCATCTTAGATCCGCCGCGCCGCGAGCCCACCCCATCAAGCGCTACTCCTGAACTTGATTTGTCGAGAAGAGGAGGGGTGAGTCTAGATCGGACTTTTTGGATTGAGGATTGA
Source organism: Ottelia alismoides (assembly GCA_037367405.1). Taxonomy (NCBI): domain Eukaryota; kingdom Viridiplantae; phylum Streptophyta; class Magnoliopsida; order Alismatales; family Hydrocharitaceae; genus Ottelia; species Ottelia alismoides. The sequence continues at coordinate 419,675 of JAZKJV010010752.1, forward strand.
TGATTAACTTGTGGTTCTTCACGATAGCAATTGCCTGCTTAGGACGATTTCCGTGTGTATATCGGCATGTAGTATAGGTTTATAAATTCCTGTTTTGCTTCCCACATGGAGAGAGCTGGGAGTCACTGTAAGTCTTCTATCTTTGCATTCATCATTTAGGCACTAAGGTGAGATTTCCATCTTAGTGCCACTTGCATTGGCTTTTCCGACTCTTTTCTCCCTCTGTTTTTGGATCAATTAGGAATCAAGAAAATACAAAAAACGTTAGACGCTTGTTTGAATTTACTCAAAAGAAGCGATAACACCAAAAAATTAAAAAAGGGACTGCTAAAGAAAACTTGACCTAAATAAAAACTTGTAATTGGATTCATTGCTTGGGGAGAGTAACACCCTCACTTGTATTCAGGTTGCATGGGAAGGTCTCCTTCCAAGTGAGAGAGCGGCTTCGTAAGGATTAAAGCCAAAAACCCAGTCTGTGGCTGCCTTGTGTATCGCCTGGATTTCCGAAGTATTGGCGCTTCTATCGTACGTGGACGAGTAGGGCTTGGTCAACATTGGTGACTCTCTATTGTGTAGAGCATCGACCTTGTCCGAAGTATCGAGCCTAGGCCATGCCTTCACGGGGGTGTCTGTCTCATCGTCTCGTGTTCGAGTAGGTTCTTGCACGCTCACAGGTGATTCCGTTGGGAGCGAGTTCCGAAGTATCGATTTCGTCTATTGGCTTCCTTTCTCTATTTCTTTGGCTGAGTAGGGATCCAGGAAGGGTTATAAGGACCTTAAAAAGTGCAGACTACAGGTTACACAGGAGGAGGACAAGTACGGGATACTCTTCCGCCAGTACTCTCTCTCCTTTAGGCGTAGCGCTCTAAGGACTCGTTGAAAGATAACTTCCTGAATTCAAGCTAAAAATTACAAAGATAAAAGCCGAACCCTTACGGCTTCACGTGTTGAGTTGGTGAATCCCCGTGTTTTGTGTTTGATTGCTAGTCGATTTTAGGTCAAGATCAAAAACACCACACAATCGTGCGCAATTTTGCCCCCTTCTTCTTCTTCACCTTCCTCTTCTCAAATAATCAAAGATGATGGGACGGAGATCTCTCAGGCCGACCTTGTCGGCGCCGCTATCCAGCACTCCTCCCTATTCAACTAGGACAACCTCGGAGAGTCCGCTCTCCGAGCCTGAGTTCACTTCCGCCCTGTTCCCCCTCGACCACCTTCTTCTTCCATCAGTCCAAGAGTTTCAGAATTTAGTGCATCACAGAGCTCAGAGCATTTGACGACACCTGAGATGGGTTCTTTTGCCTTTCAGAGAACCCAACCATGGCAGATAGAGGAGATCACCCGGATGAGCAAGAGCAATCTCAATTCTTATTTGATCAAGCTGCCATCAACAATTTACTTCTAGCCTCCTTGGAGACCATGCAGAGATAAATCAGAGACCAAGGAGCATTCATGGGTGACGTGATGCGAGAGCTGGCGCAAATGAGAGCAGATCGAGAGAACAGAGCCGCAGGTGGTGGAGGAGATATACCCGTTGCAGAGGGAGGAGATCCTGATGCTGAGAGACCACCACAGACGATAATGAGGGAATTACACAATCCTGCTGCATCCTCACTCACCGATGGATCCGACTTCCCCCATCCATGGAGACTTCGAGCTTCGGCCCCACACCATTCAGCTATTGCTCAAATTTCACGGGCTGCCAACCGAAGAGCCACACCTCCACTTGCAAGAATTCGAAATGATTTGCAACACAATTCATGACAGGCTGATGACTGAGGACACAATAAAGATGATAGCCATTCCATTCTCCTTGGTTGATAGAGCCGCGTATTGGCTGAAACATCTGGGTAGGTTCATCAACACTTGGGCAGATCTCCGGACCGCATACTTGAAGAAGTACTACCCTCTCGGCCGGACGAATGCAGCATGAGCCATGATCAGCAACTTTACCATGATCCCTAATGAATAATTCCATGAAGCCTGGGATCGATTCAGAGAGCTCATTGACCGGTGTCCACATCATGACATCTCCAAGCCCAATCTGGTTCAGAGTTTCTTCTGTGGGCTGATACTAGAGCTGCAGGGGCTTGTAAATGCCTCTTGTGGTGGATCATACTTTTCCAAGGGTGAAGATGATGTCTGGGCCATCTATGAGGGTATGGAAGAAAACTCAACTATGATGACCCAATCCAGAGTCTACACACAGCAGAAGCCACCCTAAGGAGCAAGATCATTCCAGAGGATCGCCCGCATTGATGCCGGTCCCCAGACTCCATCGGTAGATGCAACCCAAGCTGAATCTGCCGCAGCCGACATGGGAATCATCAGTGAGAAGTTGGACCGCATGGAGATCCTCGAGAAGAAGCAGAACCAAGGTCTGGCCAGATGGACCTTCTCACCAAAACCATGAGTGACCTGAAGACTCAAATTCTCTGCATTCAGGAGGCTCAGCATCCTTCCAGGTCACGGGCCAATCCGAGCAGTAGCAGCTCTACCCAGCCCTCTGCCTCACACCGCCAGGTCAACCACATCCAGGCAGAGTCGGTGCCACAGCTACCATACTACCCATCGCAACCATCTCAGGACACTCAGATGGTGGTCTATCAGCCGGATCAGCTACTGGCAGTTCTGCCACCACATCCTTTGAGCAGGACCCATTGATGGAAGTCAATGGAATTTGGTACGACCGGTACCCTCAGCCCGGGATTCGTCGTGATCACCCCGGATTCCGATGGGGGTAATGGTGGCTCCTCATCCCAGCAGCAGTCTCACGCTCAAGGACATCAGAACAGCCAGCCGCAACAGCAGTAACAACCCCAGTATGCCCACCAGCAGAACTAGAATGGTCCTCGTCCCTCCTATCAGGGACAACAATGGAGGCAGCGTCAACAGCCTCAACAGTCGTACCCCCAGACTCGTGAGCACTTCTCCCTGCAGCAACAACCTCATTTCCAGCAGGGGAATACATCCGGGTCTCAGGCACCTGCCTTTGAGAACCCAGCATTAGATGACCTCGCCCGACTACTCTCTGAACATCGGGAATCCTACCGGCGAGACATGGATGAGTTCTGGCAGGAGGTGAGGGATTTGATCAAGGGCAAAGCCGCCATACCAGCTCAGATTGAACCAAATCCGAATAGTCTGAAAAGAAAGTTTGAGCATGTACAGTTCACAGAGGATACCTCTCCTAGTGATTATTTGAGTGACATGTCTTCTTCTTTGTATGATGCTGATTTTGTGACTACTAGGAGCGGTAGGATGCCAGCCGGCAACGCCTCATCTGAGCGACAGCAACATGAAGAATCCAGAGCGCCAGATGAGCAGAGTAGCAGTGCTGATGTCGCTGATGATGATGTTGATGATGGTGGTGCTGAAGCCACCAAGGATGGAGATCCCGACGACGGTACTGAGGCCATCATGATACCTGATGCAGACGGTGGTGCTGAAGCCACCATTTTTGATGCAGAGCCAGAGCGCGGTGCTGATGCCGCGAAGACAGGTGTCGGTGGTGGTACTAATGCCACTACTTCTACTTCCGTGGAGCTTCCTTCTGTGGTGCTACCACCTTTTGTATCTCAGGATTGTGGTAACAAGAAAAAGAACAAAAATGTGAATAAAGGAAAGGCTTATGTGTATACTCCAGATCCATATGTGCTGCATGATGATGATTGTATGGATTCTATTCCTTCACAGGCACAGGAACCTCTTCCTAGCCCTCCATCTGCGGAGGCCCCTACCATCCCCTTCCCTGAAGCACTCCGCTTATCGAAGGGGAATAAAAAAGAAAATCCAAAAAAGGACCAACATGTAGAGTTCAACAACCAGATGATTGACAGATTCCATATTCAGCTGACTCTACAGGAGGCACTTGAGCACATCCCCTCTTCAAAAAGAATTTGAAAGAGAAGACTACCATCCGCAGGAAGAGGAGGAACCACAGAGATCAGATTCATGTGCTCACTCATTCCACTTGCTGTACCATTCAGAACAAACTGCCAGCCAAGAGACCCGATGCAGGAGCTCCCTATGTCAGATGCGAGATTCAGGAGAAGCAGTTTGATCGTACTCTATTGGACAACGGCTCTTCGATTAACCTTCTTCCGGCAGCCTTACTCGACCGATTCGAGTTTGGTCCTCTTCTTAGGAGCTGGACAGTCCTTCAGTTAGCTGACAGGTCGACTAAGAGGCCAAAGGGGTTATTGAAAGACATGGTCGTTACCATTCAGGGCCTGAAATTCCCTGTGGACTTTGTTGTCTTGGACATGGAGATCCCTGAGTCGGTAACCGATGCTCCCATCATACTTGGACGTCCGTTCTTGGCCACAACCAAGGCGGTGACCGATCATGATAGTGGGAAGGTATGTTTTCGCGTAGAGGGCGAAACCATACAAATAGAGACGATCGAAGAAACCAGAGCCAGAGAGTTAGAATGCTCAGAGCAGTCCAGCGAAGCCGCGTAGATGACAGAGGAAGAGCTAGACATCCACCAGGAGTGCGACTTTGTGATGACAGATGATGAATCCAACTGGACAGATCCCGTAGCACAGACCCTCGCCTTGCCTACAGATTCACCTTCTTTACAGCTTATGACAGTTGATGGTCTGGAGAGCACACACCTGGACGAGGATACTTCTGTGGCTGACAGTGTTGGGACGAGTGGTGCTGATGATTTTCATTCATGTTCATCTAGAGCACATTCCTCGGATTCAGACATTGATTGGGATGATTTTGATGATTATTTGCCTTGTCTGATTCCATCCGAGCCGACAACTAGGACGGAGTGCGATCCAGTGCAGTTCATTGATGATTCAGCAGGCTCCCCTTCGTCGGATATTCATGCAGAGCGAGAGTTCTCACATGCAGACCTGGTCGCCTTCACACAGACATATCAAAAGCCAGATCTGCCACCTCCCAGTTGTCCAGAACTGAAGCCTCTGCCGCAGTCCGTGAAGTATAGGTTCCTTGCGGGTGAGCCAGATATGCACCCAGTCATTATCTCAGCAGGTTTGACTGGAGAACAAGAATCTCGTCTGATGGAGGTTCTTGAAAGAAACCGCAAGGCGATAGGATGTAGTATAGCTGATCTCCAGGGGATAAGTCCGGCTCTGTGCTCCCACCACATCTATCTTGAGGAGAACGCTAGGCCATCGCGTGAGTTCCAGCGACGGCTGAACCCTAATCTTCGAGATGTGGTCATGAAAGAAATATCGAAGTGGTGGAGGACCGATTTTATCTACCCCATCTCTAATTCTAAGTGGGTTAGTCCATTACATGTGGTACCCAAGAAGATGGGTATTACTACAGTTGTGAATGAGTCTGGAGAGGAGATCGCTACCCGAGTACCCACTTCTTGGAGGGTCTGTGTGGACTACAGACGATTGAATGAGGCCACCAAGAAGGATCATTTCCCGCTGCCATTCATTGATCAGATTATCGAGAGGCTAGCTGGGAATAGTCACTACTGCTTTCTTGACGGGTACTCCGAATATAATCAAGTGGCCATTGCGCCTGAAGACCAGGAGAAAACGACATTCACCTGTCCGTTTGGGACTTATGCTTTCAGACGGATGCCCTTCGGTCTATGTAACGCCCCCGTGACATTCCAAAGGTGCATGTTGTCCATTTTCTCGGACATGGTGGGTGACTGTTTAGAGGTCCTCATGGATGACTTCTCGGTCTATGGCGTTGGGTTTGATGCTTGTCTTGACTGCCTAGACCGTGTGCTTCAGCGCTGCATTGAGGACAATCTTGTCTTGACTTGGGAGAAGAGTCACTTCATGGTGACTCAAGGGACGGTCCTTGGCCATATCATCTCCGACAGGGGCATGGAGGTTGATCCGGCCAAGGTGGATATCATTAGAAAACTCAATCCACCGTCCAATCTGCGTTAATTGCGGTCTTTTCTGGGGCATGTCGGTTTCTACCGACGGTTCATTCAGGACTTCAGTCGTATTGTCCGACCACTTACTGATCTGCTGACGAAAGACACCGAATTCATTGTAGATAATAAGTGTCTTACGTCCTTTGAGACTCTCAAGAGTATGGTTGTTTCGGCTCTTGTCCTTCAGCCACCCGATTGGTCTCTCCCATTCGAGATCATGACGGATGCTTCTGATTTTGCTGTAGGGGCCGTGCTTGGACAGAGGAGGGATGGATTGCCATTTGCCATTCACTACGCCAGCCGAACTTTAGATGCCGCTCAACAGAATTACACTGACTGAGAAAGAGATGCTGGCCGTAGTCTTTGCTTTGGATAAGTACAGATCATATATTCTCGGATCTAGAGTCACCATTTACATAGATCACACCGCCATCCAGTACTTAATGGCCAAGAAGGATGCCAAAGCACGTCTTACCAGATGGATCCTTCTGCTCCAGGAGTTTGATATTGAGATTAAGGATAAGCCTAGAGTTAAAAACATGGTGGCGGATCACCTCTCCCGTTTGGAGAATCTTGAGGAATCTGAGTCCAACGCACCTATCACAAAGACATTTCCGGATGAGGCGATCTTGGCGATCTCCTCACTCCCATGGTATGCCGACTTTGTAAACTATCTTGTTGCCAAGACGGTCCCTCAGGGTTGGTCCAGGCAGAAACTTGAGACCTTCCTAGCTAAGGCCAAGTTTTACCATTGGGAGGATCCCATCCTTTATCATGAAGGAGGGGATAGCATCTGGAGGAGGTGCATTCCTCAAGAAGAGCAGCATAGCGTCCTCATTTATTGCCACAAGCTTGAGGCAGGATGACATCATTCTGGGAGAAGGACAGCACATAAGGTGCTTCAATCCGGCCCTTGGTGGCCTACCCTCTTCAAGGATATAGATGAATTCGTGAAGAGGTGTACTGACTGTCAGAAGATGGGTACTTGCGGACAGAGAGACATGATGTCCATGCAGCCCATTCACTTTTGTGAGGTTTTTGATGCACGAGGGATTGATTTCATGGGCCCATTTCCTAAGAGTCAGGGATTCGAACACATTTTGCTCGCTGTTGATTATGTCAGCCGTTGGGTTGAGGCCATCCCCGCCCGAGCCGCAGATGCTAAAATCGTGTGTAAATTTCTGAGGAAAAATATCATTTCACAGTTCGGGGTGCCTAGAGTTCTGATTTCAGACGGGGGGTCTCATTTCATTAATGATAAAGTCAGGGCCCTTGCAGACGAGTTCAGCATTGACCATCGTGTCGCCACGCCGTATCACCCTCAGACTAATGGTCTTGCCGAAGTATCGCACAGGGAGATCAAGACGATCTTACAGAAGGTTGTCCGCCCAGACCGAAAGGATTGATCACAACTTTTGGACTCGGTCTTGTGGGCCTATCGGACCTCCTTCAAAAATCCATTAGGGACATCTCCCTTTCATCTCGTCTATGGCAAGCCGTGCCATTTGCCAGTGGAGATCAAGCATAAATCATTTTGGGCAGTCACTGAGTTACTTTTAGATCCCGAGAGTATAGGAGAACAGAGGAGAGCAGAGTTGGTAGCCATGGAGGAACTGAGAGATACAACCTTTTCTAGCAGCCTACAGTACAAGGAGAAAGTGAAGACATGGCACGATTCCCATATCAGCCATAAACAGTTTGAGCCAGATCAACGCGTATGGTTGTTCGATTCCAGGCTGAAATTATTTCCAGGGAAATTACAGAGCAAGTGGAAAGGTCCTTATGTGGTCAGGAAGGTACATGACAATGGCAGTATTGACATATCCGAACCGTCATCTTCCTCTACCTTCCGTGTCAACGGTCAGCGCCTGAAACTATATCTAGATCATGATCCGTCGACCGTTGACGTTGCCCCCATTCTTCTGGTATGAGATGTGGTCTTTGACTCCGATCATTTGCATCTCGTACATGGTTATCACTTCCATCTTCCGCTGTACAGATCCATCTGTCTATATCACTCTTTCATATGTTGATATCTTTTCGTCTTTTCTTCTTTTCTTCTTTTCCTCTTCTATCTCCTGTATCTATCAAAAAGGTGTCGCCCCTTGTAGACAGTTTTCCATACTTAGGACGTACTTTGTCCTAAGTACAGGGGGTGTGCACCCCGAGTTATCTTATATTCTTTGATCCTCTCCATTGTCTCCTCTTCTTGTCTATACTTAGGGATATCTTACCCTAAGTATAGGGGGAAACAATCTGAGTACGATCTGTTCAATCCCGCCCTTGACCCTCCCTGCTTTGTGTATAGTCTGCTATACTTAGGATTATTTGATCCTAAGTATAGGGGGGACGGTCAACTTCTCATTGGTTTATTCATTCATCTCTTATTCATTTATTCTTTAGACTTTCCTATACTTAGTACGAGTTATGTCTTCTCTTTTCTCTCCGATCTATGAGGACATAGCTCAAGCTAAGTATAAGGGGTCGTATATACTATGTATATACTTTAGCCATAACTCGTACTTTCGTATTTTCTTAATAAATATGGCTAATTATACTTTGAAATTCATTAAAACCCTAATAAAAATATGTTGATCATTCCTCAAATTCTTTTTGTATTTACTGATTAATAAATCAGGTGAAAATGTTTTTTGCAAAATGTTTGAAAAATAGTTTGAAAACCTTTCTGAAAAATCTTTTGAAAACTATTTGTAAAATGTTTTGTTACATGTTTTCAACCTTTGTAAAATATTTTGATTATAAAATTATTTTCTTTGTGTGAAATAAAATGTTTGAAAAATGATTTGCAAATGGTTTGAAAAACGGTTGCAAAAATATTTGAAAAATCTATATATATATACTGTTTGGAAAACCTATTGCAAAATGATTTTCAAATGTGTGTACATGTTTGTAAAAACTGTTTGTAAAAATTATTTTGGACTATAGTTTTCAAAATTGTTTGAAAAACATGTGTCAAATAAGTTTGAGGGATATATACATCACACCAAAATTCACCATATATACTTATAAAATTGAGCACTTACCTTGTAAAATCTTAAAATCCACTTCTTGTAAATATAAGAAGCACTCCTGTGTAAATATTTTTAACCTTGTTTTTAGCCAAAATCTTTTATTTTCAAAAATTCCAAAAATATTTGTAAAATTAAAATCCAAAAACATTTGAAAAATCTTTTCGAAAAATCAAAAAATGCATATGCATCGTATTTTCAAAAACCCATAAAAAGTTCAAAATCTTTGAAAATTGCATCACAAAAATATTTTTTGCATCGCATTGCATAGCATTAGCATTTTTCGGATTGAGTTTGATAGTTGAACGAGTCTAAGTAAAATCTGAAGATTGGAGATTGGTTGGACCTTAAATCTACCTAATTAACAGGAACCTTATAGGAATTGGGATTGAGGTATTTCAGGTCTAGTTGACTTAATTCGTTGAGGATCACGGGACTTGGTTCAATGGATTCTTGACTGCCTAAGTAGAGTATTTCGGAGCACACGCACGACTCTTGTTGATAATGACCTAACTTGGACACTTGCACCTTTCACATGGCTCAACTCAGTTGGAGTGGTGAGGAGGTTGGATTTGCCGGTATGAGATGCACACAGGTGGAAACACTTGTCCTCCTCTAGGGAGGGAAGTGCACCCCAACCCGTCCAGTAATGATGAGTCTCGAGGATAGGAGATTGTGGGTTGCGATAAAGCTTCAAAAGAGGGATAGTCTACTGGCTCAAGAGGAAAAACTTCCTATGTAAATGCTGTTGTATATAGTATTCAAAAAAAATTGCAAAAGCAAAACTCCAAAAAAAAGTGTTCAGGCATGTACAAAAATAAAAAGCCTGCCGGAAGTGTACATATGTGTAAAGTCAAATAAGCAAGTTTGAGCTTCAAAGTCAAATCATGTGAGCCTGCAGCTAGATGACTTGACTACACTGGTCTTGCATCCTAGGATAGGTAGCTACACTGGATACCGTCCATTCTTCTCTTCACCCCTCCCCTTGGGCTGGTTGTCACTTGAACTTAGCAGGGAATACCCTGCTCCTTGAGGGATGAGTTGTTGGATTGGGGAATCATTGGGTTGTCATATTGGAGAAGTCAGTCTCTTTGTCATTTCAGTTGGGGAGAGCCACCATCACTTACACTGTACGAGTCAGATTCATAGTCGTAAGGGTTTGCGTATGAGTTAAAGTATTTCTGATCTGGCTATTGAGGAGACTTGAGCAGAGTTTTGGGATTCTCAGGGACTGTTGGATTTCAAATCCGATTCTCATTAAGGTTCCAACCGCACTAAAATTCCAGAGGGTCTAACTTAAGCTCCAAACTTTGATTTTGTGAAGACAAGTTTGATAATCAAATTTAATCCACTTTCTTCTTTTTCTTTTCTTTCTTTTTCTTTCTGCACTTATTGCATAAATGTTTGCTAGGGACTAGCAAAGGTAAAGTATAGGGGGATGATGAAGCCACATTTCATCATCTTTATTCTATCATTTTGGCATAAAAAACCCTAGCAAATGCGTGTAAATAGCATTAAATCCATCATCTTAGCATTCATGCATGTGCATCCAAATAGTGTATAAAATACTGTAATTAAAGCTAAAATTATAGAATAAATAAAATAAAAGAAAAAGAATAAATATTGTAAATATTTTATGATCCAAAACCCCGAGACCTAGGCATCTTGATGAATAGGTCGACAAGGAATAAAGTAGGGGGAGATAAGGGTCAAAATACTATAAAAATACCTTTACTCTTTATTTTGGGACCTATTTTTGGTTCCACTTTTTATACCTCAAATAAAGAAACTTTGTACATGAAATTTGTAGATAAATTCACAAAAAAAATACAAAATTGATTTCACTGAAATATATTGTACAGATAAAAAGTTATGGTCTGAATAAGATTTCAGAACTCCAACTTCCCAGACCTGTATCTTGCAAATAAAAACTTGAAATGTACCAAACTCACCTTTAATTGTATATAGCATGAAATAATCTATTTAATGGAGGTGGTTTCGTATTTTTCGGAGTTACGGTTTGAAAGTTGAGTTTTGGACCCTTGTAGTATACTTGTACATATTAAAATATTCTATTTATTATTTATTCATTATTTTTGTAATTCCATATTTTTATATTTTTTTGTAAATATTACTTATAATATATTTGTGCATTAAAATCAGAATAAAAGTACAAAAGAAATGCAAAATAAAATACTTGTATATTCTATACATAGGTATTATACCTATACTTATACCTGTATACTACGTACTTTTATTTTATTAAGTATACAAAATACCTCAAAAAAATACAACAAAAATACATTTAAGTGTATAAAAGTATTCTATAATTTTATAAAATACTAAATAAAAATAATAAAATTAAATACACAAAATAAAAATAAAAGAGTAAAATGTATAGATATTATACCTATAAAGGGTATAAAAGTAGACTTATAAAAATATATCTCATAAAAATATTTAAAAAATAGAATAAAATACTACATAAAATAATAAATATTTTTTATTGAATAACCTAAATTTAATTCGACCTTTTTCTATTTTTAATTGAATTAATAAAACCTTTTTTGCAGGTTTTTCCTGGTTGGTCCACGTGGACCAACCAGGAGGCTCTGACAGTTAACCTCGGGTCAACTGTCTGAGCCAGCTCCTGTTCATGTCAGACCGAGATTTTGACCATATTTCTCTCCTTTTTCGAGGCTACCCGTTGCATATTTTCATGATCCACTCTAAACGACTTGTGTAGCCCTATGATCAGTGAGTCACGCCCAGGTGAAACCTCGGGGTATGGAGCATCGATCCACCCGCTTTGCCTCGGTCTTCCCAGCCCGGTCGTCAACCCTACAAAATTCCACTTCGAATTTCGATTCATCTTTGAACCCCATTCTAGGTCCCTTTCTCCCCTTTTTCTCTCTCAATCGAGTCCTGGAGGTGACAGCTCCAGGAGTAGCTCTTCAAGGAGGCGGAGCAATGCAGATCTTGGGTGTTCCAGCTCACCTCCGGCCACGTGCTGTCGAGGTCCTTTCAACCTCGGGTACCCCCCCCCTTTGAGGTGTTTAGTTCGTTTAGTTTTCATCCTCTTTTCGTTCTTTGTAGTCCTAGTTTCACATAGGCATCCTAATCATCGACTTTCGCCTGTCGATTTGCACAATCGACGACCCTCACCGGAGCAAGCTCCGGCGAGTCCCCATCTCTACAAACAACCCTTGTGCATACCCTCTGGAGGTCGAGGCATTTTGCCCTCGCCTCCCTCATCATTTTTTGCAAGTGCATCTGAGCCGTTCGCCCGCGCCTAAGCGTGGGAATTTTGCAAGTATACCCCGCGCACTTTTGTAATTTATTTTATCATACTTAAAATTTCGTATGCCGTTTAAAATGTTTTGTAAAATTTACAAGTAGGCCCTTGAACTCTCCGTATTTGCAATTAGGTCCTCGACCGCGTCACCTCACGTGACCTGTTCACGTGAGGCGTGGGGCTTTGTTCAGCGAGGCCCTCGGCCGTTTGTTTATTTCGTCTAGGACCAGGAACTTTTGTATCAAGTGTAAAATCTTTGGGATATTTGCATGTAAGCCCTCGGGCATTTTGACTATTGCACCTAGGGCCTTCCCAAGCATGTGCTAGTCACGCGCCCTGGTGGACATTTTGCAGGCGTGACCCCGTGGTTCTTGTACTTTACATTGGGTCCATTAAATTGAATATTTAGTGTAATATTTTGTTGGAAAATTGCATGCTTGCCCTGGATACTTTGACTATTTACAGATATACCCCTGCCAGGCTGGTTATTTTTGTTTGCTTGCTTTATTTAATTCACGCATCATATTGACTCTAAAAATTACCAAAAAATTGCATAAGCTCCAGTTAACTTGCTCAATCACGCCATATTTTTGCATTGCATTTTTGTTGCATTTTCATATTTATTAAAAATCAAAACATGCATCTTTCTTACTGTTTGCCTTAGAAAACCCATAAAAATTATAAAAATGTTTTGAAAAATTACAAAAAAAGTATATTTCGCTTGTTTTGTCATCTACTAGTGTCAGTCCAAAAACCACTAAAAATTTCAAAACAAAACCCTTAAAAATTTGAAAACCTCTAAAAACTTCATAAAAATCTAAAAAATTCTAGAAAAATCTCAAAAAATATAAACTCAGTTGCTGTGTCTTCCTCATTTTATGCTCTTTATTTTAAAATTAATTTGGAAAATTTTTTTACTGTTAGCCATTTTTCCTTCCCATTTTGATTTTGACCAGAATATTTATTCACTGTTTTCTTGTATTTCCCCTTTTTAAAATACCAAAAACATTCTGAAAATCCTCCAAAAATCACAAAAACACCCTAAAAAATATAAAAAGCCAAAAAGATTTTATTTCCTGATTTTTGAATATTTTTACCTATTTTTATAAATACCTTATCTTCTCTTTCCTTATATTGTTTATATATCCTCTTATTGAAAAAGAAAATTTAAAAATTTAAAATATAATAAGAAAATAAAAAATCAGTAAAAGGAAAACCAAAATACAAAATTAAAAAAATAAAATAAAAAAAAATGTAAAAACTAAAAACACACAAAAACATTTGCCTTGCATAGTGTAGACAATCATATCACATTCATACACACACACACACTTGTTGATCTATCCTGCCTTGCTCCCTGTGTTCGAACTCTCTGCATACTTGATTCTATACACCTTGTTTGTAAAGTTAAAAATAAATTTTAACTTCACATCGATTTTCATGTTTGAATTATATGAGTGTGGGTTAATTGTTGATTAAATACGAGATTTTGTAGTGGTCAATACACCGACTGTTGATTCGCTTTGTGAATCAATACGACCGCTCTGAATTTCATGTTTATCAGAATGCAAGGCTTGGGCTTGAGGCTTTAACATCCTCAAGGTCTTCGCTTTACCGCTCAGCCATCGCGAAGCTCGAACAACCGTCAGAGACGTTGGCCATCCTGGCCATGGGTCTCACTAGGCCATAGGTCGTCGCGGCCGCCTCGATTCCTCCTTCTTTTGTCACGAGAGAAGTAAGAAGGTCGTACCTCGGCCTTAGTAGCTGTGGACAACAACCATTTGGGGCTACAATGGGTTATTTGAAGAAACAAAGGTGGCAGTTGTTGAAGGCTTTCATGGTTGTTTCAACCACCATGAACAATGGAGATGGAGGTTGTCAGTGGTTGTGGAAGTTAGCGCGAGGGAGGTGGTTGTGTAGCGAAGGGGCAGGGGGTTGTAGTTGGAGAAAATGATCGTTGGAGGAGTTAAGGAAATTAGGAGAAGCTGAGGTGGCTTGGTGGTTCGCATCAGTTAGAGAGGATGGCTGGAGGTTGAAAGTGAAGATCAGACCGCTTGATCTTTAATCGAACGACCCCTAATTGGACACTACTGAACAGTTTTGATGTAATCTAATTTGATCCGATCGTATGTCTATGGATAGAGTGCTAAGGTAAGGTTGAGATTTAGCATGATTAAGATCATCTAACGACCAGGAAAAGAGCGAGTGTCGCAACAGGAATGGGCCACATAGCTGGCATTTGTAAAGCCACGTGTCCCAATCAGAATTAAGGAAAATAAATAAATCAGAGATAAATAAAAAAGAATTAGTTAGAGGGAAAAATAGAAAAAGTAGTAAACATGAAAGTTGTAGACCTCGATGAGATCTACAACTTCCATATAGAAATCAACGAGAAAAGGGCCATCTATACATAAATAAAAATTAAACACACTAAAACAATATAAACCAGTTTTATTTTATTTTTCTTTTGCTTATTTCTTAGGTTTTGATTTTATTTTATTTTGTTTTATTTATGTATAATATTATTCTTAATTCAATTTGATTTTTAATGAGAAATAAATATATAAAATAATAGCACAATAATAGGGCTATATAATATAGTGTAATTAGGGTCAATTATTTACAACACAAAAATATTAATTAATGTTAATTGTCAATGAATTTGTTGATTTACTTAAGTATGAGATATAAATATATTAAATTATGCTGATAAATTTGGGATTTATCAACCATGTACATATACCATGGCAGAGCCCCATTTCAATTTTTGATCCTTCTTCAACCCCTTACACCCTCATATCCCCATCTAGACAGGTAGAGCTCGGTGAAAGGGAGCTTCTCGTCGATTTGTAGCATGCACAAGGTGGAGGGGAAGTGATCTAGGCCCTCACCGGAGACAGTCTGGCGGAGCTTTTGTTCTCCTTGTCCGTAGGTAAGTGAGCTCCATTTTTTCTTGCTTTTTCCGTTCTTAGCACCAGTAGTAGCCTAGTTTAGGTCTTAGTTTCGATTAGTTCCATCTGGTATTTCGTAAATTTTAAATTCGTAGTTCGTCGAATCTTCTACTCTGAGCATTGTTTCACTATGCTCCGATCGTGTTTTGCCTTGCCTGGCCACTCCAATAGCTCCCCCTCCACGTTCTCTACATCCACGGCACCTTCGTTCTCCCTGATTGAGTCCCGATCAGGAGACCCAAGCTCCTCCTCCACCGTTTGTCAGAGCATCTCCGCCTCACTCCATCTCCACCCATTTTGGCCCCAAAAGATGCCCAGATCCATGCTTTTTGTTGTACAAGATATCCTTGCAGGTTTGAAGCGTTGAAGGACTCGATAAACGTGATTTTGAAGTAAAAAACGTACCTTCAGGTCGTTGGACCGGACTGAGACCCCATGAACCTCCTACGCCTTTTTGAGGCATCATGTTGAAGCTCCTGGTCTTGTTCGTGTGAAGATCGGTGATCGGATTCACGCTAAAGGACAAATCGAAGCTCAACTGCGTGCTATTCTTAGATTGTTCTTCTAGATCCCTCCATTGTTGTTCGATCAAGAGCCGACCTCAAGTGCTACAGCTACCGCTCGATGAAGGTGCCATCAACCGTCGGATCTAGTGGCTAGATCTAATCCAACCCGTTCATCTATGAACCAACACCGGTCATCTAGGAGGCGAAACAAGGCAAGTGAGGCATCCTTGACCGTTGATCGGTGTGCGAGGGGTATTTTGCATCCTTCCCCCGCATATTTTTTATTTTATTTTTATTCCATAAATTTTTATTTACAATACAAACTTTTTATAATATTTACAAAAAATCCTTATCTTTATTCTATTTGCATTTAGGTCCACTCCACGCCACCTCACGTGCACATACATATGAGGGCGGCAGAACCTTTTGCAAGGGCCCTCTACATGTTTGTGTTATTATTTAGTCCAAGATTTTTGTATTTCAATGTTATATTTTTGGGAAAAATTGCAACTAGGTCTCGTAACTGTTTGGATATTACACTTATACCCCTGTCAACATGTTTATTATTGAATATTATGAGATTTTTGCATACATGCCCTAAAATTTTGTAAAGTGTTCTGGATTGCATTGTAGTTTTATTTTATTTGTAAATATGTCCCTTCTTAAATAATTAATTTTATTTCTTGTATTTAAATTATTAAAAATAGCATTTTACATCTAAAATCTTAAGAAAAATATTTTAAGTACCTGACATTATTTTAAATCACAAATGTTTTCTACAGTTATTTAAAGAATTTTCTTAATTTTTAATAAACAAAAAAATGTATTTTTATCCTATTTTCTTTTAAAAGTACAAAAAAATATAAAATCATTTATGAACATTCTAAAAAACTAGATTATCTCCATTATTGTATTTTACAACTCCAGATCGAAAATCATTAAAAAATACAAAATAAAAAGGCTAAAAATTATAAAAACCTCAAAAACCTTTTAAATTTTATTAAAAATTATTTGAAATATTTTTGAAAAATTTTGATATATTATCTAATTTTAAATTCCAATACAATCTGACCTATTATTATAAGTTATTATTTTGACATTTTCAATCAGTTAAAAATAAAAAGTAGCAAACTTTATAAGAAAATAACAAAAATAGAAAAAATATTAAAAATATAAAAAGTTTTTTTATATTTTATGACTATATATAGTTATATTTATAAATGTAATACGTTATATATAACTTATATCTATATTACTGCTATATATTATTTATAATTATTATTAATTATTATAAGTACCTAGAACATTTTTAAAACTTAAAACATAAAAGGACTGTACCTTTTTGCGTTTTCCTAATTTTACACATATATATATTATAAAGGGGTTGGGGAGTATGCATCCAAGTGCATGTAATTTTACATGCACAGAGGTCTATATCTTCCACGTTTTTAACCTTTCTAGAAACTATCACCATGTATATTCATCCCTAATCCCTCCTATATGTCATTCAAATTTCGTCGGAAACAGAGACTCCTATGCCTTCCATCTAGGACAAGTAATTTTAACGGTCCTAGAATTGCTATAATCGACCTGTTCTTGATGGTGGGCATAAGAGTCTATGTTTCTGATGAAATTCTAATGTCATATAGGAGTGATATAGGGATGAATATACATGATGATATTTTCCCAAAAAGTAAAAAAACATGGAAGATATTGATAACACGGATTTTGCGAGGGTATAAAGTAATCCACACAAGGCAGGATCACAATGTCGATGCATTGACCGCTCGACAAAACCCGGTCGATCAACAATTAACCCACAATATGAATAAAGCAATGAATAGAAAAAATATGGAGTTAAAATTTATTGTAACTCTACATGCAAATGTGTATAGGTGTAAGCACAAGTAGAGGTCGAACACTGGGAGCAAACGGGAGGAGGAGGCAACTGGATGCGACGTTGCTCCCCGACAATGGCGTAATTTGACAACACGGTTTTGTGAGGGTCTAAAGTAATCCACACAAGGCGGGATCACAATGTCGATGCATTGACCACTCGACAAAACCCGGTCGATCAACAATTGACCCACAATATGAATAAAGCAATGAATAGAAAAAATGTGGAGTTAAAATTTATTATAACTCTACATGCAAATGTGTATATGTGTAAGAACAAGTAGAGGTCGAACACTGGGAGCAAATGGGAGGAGCAGGCAAGTGAATGCAAAAAATCATGTCTTTTATCTTCGACTAGGCCTAATCGGCCATTAGTCGGTCAGCTCGACTAGTCGGGCCGACTTCTACAACAAGCTTTTATACTTTTTTTGTTTTTTTTTGCTTTTTTAAAGCAAACTTATTCTAAATATGCTTAATGTTATATTTAAAGTCATTTACTTCTTTTGTTTCATTATGTAAGTATAGAAAATGTATAAATCTATGTTAATGCAAAAGCAAACTTATTCTAATATGCAATAATGTTATATTTAAAGTCAATTACTTCTTTTATTTCATTATGAAAGTATAGAAAATGTATAAATCTATGTATAAAAATGATTTAAATATTTAAAATAATTAAAAAATTCAAAACCGACTAATGACCGACTAAATCCGATTAGTCGCCCGACTGCCGATTAATCCTTTTGACCCCGCCGACCGAGTACCAACTACCACTTTCTGCAACCTTGAGTGGAACAAGATCCTTGGTAACAAATACCTTCTGGAGGAAGGCCTTGGTCTCTAGTATTCCTCTATCATCATTACCTGTGATAACCATATCATCCACATAGACTGCAAGAATCACAGTACCAGTTATTCGTCTTCTAACAAACACAAAGTAATCAGAGGTTGTTCTTTGAAAGCCAAGAGTGTTGATCTCTACAGTAAGTCTGTCGAACCATTCCCTTGGGTGCTACTTTAGTCCATATATTGCTTTGCGAAGTCGACATACACTCCCCCTCGACTTCATAACCTAGAGGCTGCATCATGTACACTTCCTCATCAAGATCTCCATATTGGAATGCATTTTTCACATCTAACTAAAAGATAGGTCAAGCCTTATATCCATTTTATTGTTTTTGTGGGTTTTTCATTTATATTTTTCATTTTATTTTTGGTTTTATATTTTTATATTTTGTTTTTATATTTTCCATTTTTTATATTTTCTTTTAATTTACATATTATAATATAAATATATGTATAGGTATATATGTATATGTATAAATACAATATAAGGTATATAATGATACTAGATAGATATTAATACGTAAAAATACTCAAAATATAGTAAATAAGATATTTTTTGTGATTTATACATTTTTCGAATTTTTTGTTCTTTTTCTGGAATGTTTGCGAATTTTTATGTATTTTTAAAGTCAAAATATCCCAAATAAGGATTTAATAAATAGTCCAAATTAATTTGGGGTTTTAAAGATAATAAATAAGTCCCAAAATTACCTAAATTAGGCAAGATAGTAAAATAGGCAAACATATTTTTGGTATTTTTGTAGATTTTTTATATTTTTGTTGGATTTTGGAGTTTTATGATTTTTTTTAATTTTCTTTTTCTTATTTTTAGGGATTTTTGTTTTCTGACTCAAGAAATACCAAAATATACTATATATATTTTTTTTGTAATTTTTCAAATTGTTTTATATTTTTCGAAATTTTTATAGCTAAACATGGATTATTTAGGCTCCTTTTGATTTTTAATGATTAGATAAAATGCAAAAAATGCCAATTAAAAATATATGCGGGAAATTCCATGACATGAAGCATTTATCCCCATTTTTGTATTTTTAGGAGCACTGTAGCTATTTTTAATGAATTGGAGAAACACACAAAAATATATGTCCTGATGGGGGCATATTTGCAAATAAAATAAAGTCCAGGGGGTTCTGTGCATATATCCAAAAAGTTTACGATGTTTTTTAATTTTAAAGACTAATAAATAATTACAAAAATGTCAGGCATATACATGCAATTAACCCATCACGTGGGACAACATGTGATGCACGCTAGGAAGGACCAACATGCTATTATCAAAAGTTCAGGGGCCTACCAGCAATTTTTCACAAAAATATACAACACACTTTTCAATTTATTGGACTACAAATTAATTTACAAAACTCGTAGGGGAATCCCTGCAATTTCGCTACCTCACATGGGACATTACGTGAGGTGACGTCGAATGGACCCAAGTGTAATTCAAAAAGTTCAGGGTCCTTTATACAAAATTTCCACTTTATTTATACGTTACATTTTATTTACAATACTAAATTATAAATACGAAAAGGCAGGGCGAGATATGCAATTTACCCCAAATAAGCGCGCCATCCAACGGTGCTGGTCTTCTTACGTGCCACGTGTCGCACATCCAACGACCGATGATGCTTCATCTTTCGACGTCTGAGATTAGATCACATGACGTGATCCAAGGGCTGAAGCTCTGGAGGATCCGACGTCTCCTGTTGCATCTAGGCGCTCCCTGTCGATCGGATGGTGGAGAGTGAAAGAGGAAGAACAAGGACGAATGCCATTGCTGGCGAACTTCAATTCCCCTCTCACATCTCCGGCGTTCTTTGGCGTGTCTTCGAGGTGTAAATCATTCCTGGAAGGTTTCTCAACCACACAGCGGAGCCAAAAAGGCATGAAGGGCACTGGAGTGCCACCGCGAGGTCAAAGTCAGTGGGCGGCTCCAAGTACCAGGGCTTCCACAAAAATCGACCCCTTGGGGTGGGGGGGGGGGGGGGGTTGGGTGGGGGGGGGGGGCGTTGACGTTCAACCCCTGCAATTAGATTCACACAAGAAAATGGGGGTCCAGGGGTCTTATTTGGTGGAAATGGATGGGAAATGGGCGCGGCGGAGATCTCCGACGAGGGTGGTAGAGGTGGAGATCTGATCTTCAGATCCAATGAGGATCTAAGTGAGCGAGGGTGCATGAGGAGAAACGAAGCGAGAGGGGAATGGAATGAGGGCGAAAGCGGTGGTTGAAGACAACCAGGGCACTGTGAAATGTTCACCGGAGCGGATCTCCGGTGAACTATGAAATGGTTGATTACAGCTAAACCATTACCCCAATGATTAATCTAATAACATAATTAAAATGTTGGGATAAAAGGCTATCTAAGGTGAATAAAGTGCGCATCTCATACCTGGCCGGAGCGAAGGAGCAGAGACGTCGTCGGAGCATCACCGTGGGTGCACCTCCTCCATCCGCGATCCACCGTGGAGCTCAGGGGACCTCCCCCTGACATGGGGATGCATGCTAGGCCAAGCCCAGGGGCTTTAGGACTTAGGAAAATGACCAAATTTTGAAAGGAGGATGAAGAAGGTTTATTTATGAACATTGGAGCACCCTTATTTGACCGGGCAATTGTGAAGAATCTGGGCTATGTACACTAGATCTAAGGTAGGGGTGTGCATGTACAATGATCAGAGAGTGTTTCTTGTGAAGAAAGCGTTCGCGAAAGATGGACGAGACGCCCAGGAAAAATGGCGGAAAGCGTGGGCTTTGACAGGTCCGCGTCAAATCGGAAGCAGAGGGAGAGTTGACCTAGGTTAACTCGCGATCTAACGTGATTGGTCCATGTCAGGTCGCTAGAGGACAAAATAGAAATTTAATTAATTAATTTAAAATAGTAAATGATTATACTAATTTTTGTGTATAAAATAAAAAATGTTTAATATTTTATGTTTTTATTTTATTATGATATTTATTTATTTTTTGCCTTTATTTATTAGTAGTTAATTTTTATTAGTGTATTTATAAGTATATTCATCTATGTTTTATACACTTTTATTTTATTTTATTATTTTATCTTTTTATTTTATATATTTACAACTTATTTTTGTGAGTACAAATATTTTTTATTTTATTTTTATGATGTTATGTGCACATTTAAATAAATAAATATGTATATTGTATAGGTATATTCATAGGTATTTTACCTATATTTTTTAAATACCTTTTTTATTTAATGTATTTTGATGAATTTTATTACGATTTTGTATTTTTAATATAATTTATATAATATCTACAATATTAAAAAATATGAAAGAATAAAGAATAAAAGAATAAATTCCCCTTTATATACAAGTAGAAACATAGGTATTTTATCTAATTTTAATACACACATGTTATAAATAATATTTACAAAATTATAAAAATATAAATTTATAAAAATAATAAGGGATGAATAAAATGAATATTTCAATTAGTAGAATGTACAATAGGGGTCTGAAACCTAACTTTTACACAGTAACTCCGAAAAATATAAAACCGCCCCATTAAATAACTTGTGAAGTTATATACAATTAGAGGTCATTTTTATATATTTTGAGCTTTTATTTGAAAGATATGGGTTTGTGAAATTTGATTTTTGGCATTTTATTTTGTGTATAAAATGAACACTGTGTATTATTTTTGTACAAACTCAATTTTTTTCTTTTTATTTACATTATAATCTACAACTTTCATGTACAAAATTTCTTCATTTGAAAAATAAATTTAAAGAATAAAATACGTATCAAGAATGCATAAATAATGAATAAATAAATGGAATTTTTATTCTATTTTGGCCCTTATCTCCCCTACTTTATTCCTTATCGACCAACTCCATTCTGGACTTGGTCTCGGGGTTAGGGTCATAAAACATTCACAATATTTTATTTCTTTTTCTTTTCTTCTCTTTATTCTTTAATTTTAGCATTAAAAATCATATTTTATATACACATAATACAATAAATAATGAATGCTATTATGCACGGATTGATGCTATTTACTTGCATTAGCTTGGAATTTTAAGGCCAAAATGAAAGAATAAAGGTGATGAAATGTAGATTCATCAGATATAGGCCTCGATGCATGTAATTTTACATGCACCTGGGTGCATGCTTCCCAACCTCTATGAAATGTAGATTCACTTGTATTTATTATGCGGGTTGATTGTTGATTGACATGCTTGAGTTAAGTAACGATTACCAGATTCAACTTGTTGGACACCGCAGACCCTCCAAGACCAGATGTTAAACACTTCGTACTTTAAGCATTCATAACTCATCTCAATTTGGATGGGGAGGATCATTTTTTGGTCAAAGAAAAGTGTTCATAAGTTCGTCAAAGTCCTCATGTTTATACCAAATATTTTCATATTTGAAAGAGTTTTGTTGTGTTATACAGTTATCCTCAAAGAGTGGCAAGGGTTATGACTTAAGAAGGTTCGAGGGAAACCTCAGTCTAACACCTAATCCCTCAAACAGGTTTAACATCGATTCTAAGTGGAAACAACAGTCAAGTCTTGCCCACGAGGGCAGATCTCTACAGTCAGTCCAAGTGAAACTGATATTAGAAGGTTTCAGTTCTATCAGTTCGAAGGTGGCAATCCTGGAATCGAGGCATTGTGCTCCCCGCTCATTCGACGTCCCATATGATCTATCGAGTGCTAGTGAAGTGATATTGAAATCACCAAAGAAAATTACACTACTATTTCTGACACATAAGATGTGTAGTTCATCAATGAAGTAGCCCTTTTCAAGTGAGTCCGGAGGGCCATCGAGGGCAAAAACTGCATGTAAACCAAAATCAAAAGAATAGTGTGTGAGGAGTTCGGTTGTACCGAGTTCCACAAGGTAATGAGGTCGCCACTTTTTCATTGTGCCTGCTTGTATCAAAAGGACCATCTGTCTGGTAGGTTGTTAATAAGGTGCGTAGGGGGGTTATGCAAATGTAGTTTCTTGAGAAAAGATGATGTCGAAAGAATGTTTCTCCAGTAAATGCAAAAGTCTATTGATGGTATATAAGCCTGCCATTAAGCCCCCTTGTGTTCCAAGAAATCATGTTTTTCCTATTAAAAATGATATATGAATGAACTCTGTAAAGATCGGGCGAAATAGTAAGTGTTCAGCAATGGAAGGAAACCCATCAGTTAGTTGGTTTAAACAATGACAAGTCTTAAAGCTAAGGTAACACAGGAACGAATCACCGAAAGAATTCCAGAATAAAACATGACTTGTACCTGGTGTCTTGGCGGTTGTTGGCAAGTTCTTCAACATCTTGTCTGCTCCCTAAAGATTCAATGCGGTTTGAAATGGAGAGGAAGCTGGTTGAAGTTGCTCCTTTGTGAGGTATCTTCCACACATACATGTTGGAATCTGACTACAAGAACAATATAATGACGCACTAACAACATACATTAATAATACACCATTAGACAACACAACATCCCAAAGTTTACACCACTTCACATATAATCACTCACTTATACTCTCTAAGTTTACAATACTCAAGCTCTTTATACTTTCCTCTCCAATATACTTGGTGGCTCTCTAACTCTCTCGGTTATTGTCTTGGTTGATTACACTCCAACCTGAAGGGCCCGATTTATAAAGGCCAATGGAGTACACTAGAACAAGTGATGTTTTTTTTAAAAAAGCCAACTTTGGAGATGTCTTCTCAAAGAAGCCAACAATACCTTCTCAAAGAAGCCAACTTAGAAGTGGCTTCTGAAAGAAGCCAACATAAAGATTTCTCTAGAAGTTTTGCTTATTTTAGAGGAGATGTTGGTTTTTAACCCCCATAATGGATCTTACGGGTATGACAGTAGAGCCTAAGACATCAATCGCACCCCAGACTGCGAAGCGTGGGAGAGGGGCATTACCTCTTCTCGAGTTTGCATCATCCTTTCCAGAGTAATGGAAATACTTATTTTTCCGGATAGAAGAAATTCTCCGCATAGAGCTTATCTCCCTATTCGGGAGATGAAGGGATGCCCTCTAGTGCCTCAGCGAAAGAGAAGGTACACAGTGGTTTTCTATCGGGTGCAAAAGAAGCATTGAATTGATGGTTTCGGAATGGAAAATGTATTTGCCTTGGGATCTGATGCAGTCTGCGAGTTCAGCATGCAACCTCACAGCAGGGGATTTTACAGGTCAGGATACAAGAAGGCCAAAAAGTGGTGCACCGTGCATGTACAATGGAGGGTGTGGATCCTCCATTGGGATTTAGTAGTAAATCCAACCGTGCTCCAGCTGCTCGATCTTGATAGAACGGTTCATACATCCATACACCCGAAGCCAAATGTGTGGCATCTTGGGCACCGTCCCAGCACTAATATCCGGTGACACGGTGCGAGGGAGCAACGGGTACCATTCCCAAGCGAGAAATGGTAAGACAAATGTCATGGGTTCAGTAGACTCTTCCATTTCTCCCGGGCACTTATTAACTAATACATGCCGAGAATAGCAAAAGACAAACTTAGCTTCACCGAGGTTTTAGTTGAAGTGGTTGAGTGCCTCGTTTGGTTAGATGAGGACTTCGAAAGTTGAAAGAATCATGCAGGATTTAAGGCTTTCCTCCATGTCCTTGATCTCCTTGCAGTGTTTGATCTCCTTGCAGGGTATTACGTAGGGTCCTCTGTCATCATTATGAGATCATTTGTTATTTTATTTTAATGATCAAAATCCAGTCGACATTTAAGAAACTTAAATCTCAATTTAAAAAGAATCAAATTTTTTACTATTACGATAAAATAGCAAATGACCTCGGATTCGAGCGAAATTTGGAGGATATATAAAAAATTTAGAGAATATATGATCCATAAAGTTGGATTTTCAAAATGCAAATCACAAAAAAAGAGAGATTACAACACCTCTGCTATAATATCCATTACCACATAAGATCTTGTCTCGGTGTATCAACCTCCGTCATGCGCAGTGGTGCAGGATTAGGGATGAAAATGGTCGGATACGGATACGAATATATGTATAATCATATCCTTATCCATTTTAAAATACGAATACGAATGCGGATACGAATATTGACGGATGTAAAAAATGTGTTACCATATCATTAAAAATGAATACGAATGTAAAATGAATACGAATCGGATACAAATAATAACAGAAATTGGTAATAGATTAACTAAAATATACATGTTTAGGACGGTTTACACTTAAAATAGGTATACTAGATATAGTAATTTCATAACAATTATATCAACAATGGTGAATGCAATCATAAATGTTGTTACACGCAGTTATAAATAAATATATTACTATACTTATATACAAAAATGAATATACGAATACGAATGTGAATATTAACGAATGTTAAAGTGACATCCATATCCGCATCCATTTTAAAACGAATACGAATGTCAAAATATGTACAAAACGAATACGATAGCGGATCGGATAAGAATATATTCACATTCGTTTTCATCCCTATGCAGGATTATATGGGCATGGGTCAAGCTGACCCAAACCTTGAGCATTCTTGCCCAAACCCATTTAAAAAATCGGACTTTGAGCCGTGCCTCAGTCTGTATTTTTTATTCTGCCCAAGCCCAGACCCAACCCGATTCATATGTTTAAGATATAATTTATTTTATGCACAACATATCTATTGTTGTAGCTATACTATAAATACATGTATCTATATCTATTGCCGATGTAAACATCCTCACTGCGGTCCATACCAATATTGGGCCTCTGAATGGGCTCTAGTTGTAACATAAAAGAGTGAGAGAGTGAGCCCAAACTAAATTTTAGTGAGCCCAATCATATTTTATGTACAATATCCATTAATATGTCTTAATCTCTTCGAGCACGTAACCTACATATATCAACGGCAAAGAAAGACATGCTTATATTTGGTGCTAAATTGCAATCTTGAGAAAATATTTGGGAGGAGTAGCTTTCGGTTGCATGCATTTTTTATACTCATATTCATTTCCTCCATCCTTCATCGTGTTCATGACCATCGCAGTGGCGAAGCCCCTCCTCCATCACGTTCAAGTGACCGACGTGGTGCAGTGAAGTCCTAGCAATGTCAAGGAGATCCTCACTTTTGAATGAGGAGAGTTGCTTGGAATGATCGATATTTGGGGTGATTACAATGTCCTCGCTTATGTATGCAAACGTCCTTGTTGCCATATGGACGGTCACTTATTTTCCAAGGTTTTTGAAATCAAATATATATAAAATACATAGATTAATGTATATATTTCACACTATACATAAAGTATTTTTCTTATACACCATCAAATATCATACATATCATATATATACATTATTTGGACTAGATACTCTATAACATGATAATAATTTAATTATATTTAAAATTCAATACCTACAAAAAGTTGTGCTAGTGTTGTTGGTTAGAAGTGTGAAATAGGTAACCAACGGTTAAGGGTTCAACTTCTACTACCAACAAAATTTTAAATAATTTAAAAATTAAATGTGATTGAGCTTCGGTTGGACCTGGTTAAACCGGGTCAAAAAAATAAGGTTGAACCAGGTAGTTTAATTAAAATTTGAATAATCGAATCGAACTGGCATAAATCGGTTAATCGGACCAGTCCAAGCTCGGTTCACCGGTCGGACCGATCGAATCGGTCAGTCTAGTTCGATCTGATTTCAAAAACACTGTTTTCAATAATAGAGGAAGTTGCATGCCCTTGTATAGTCCATCCCTCCTATCTCCACAAGCACAATAATATATAGATTTGAAAAACTTATTTATTCACAACAACATCAGTTTGAAGTTGAACATGCTACAGATTTATAACAGTAGAGCACGCAGGCAACCAACCCAACCCCCACCCACCCTTTACTCTCCTTGTCACACGTGGCGAGGATAGAAAGGCCTCTGAAACACTTGCAGGAAGTTTGACTTGTACGTGTGCAAGGCGGTTTAAATAAAACAAAGCACCACGGCGAGTGCTGCTGACAGTTTGGCTGATTCCTCCCCCTTTCCTCTCGGCCCCCGGAAACGCGTGGAAAGCACGGAGCTGCCAGTTCTCTGCCAACGGGCTTTCAGGAGATTCCTCCTTCCTCGAGATCCGTCCTCTGCATCGCCGTCGATTAAAGAAAGGCCGCCCCTCGTGCCAACGTACGTGTGCCTCCCGCAAGGACGTGTTGGAGACGATACCGCCGCCCCACCAGAAAGGGCTTTGGGACCAAGGATTCCCACCCATCTTTTGCTTCACTTTTCTGCTTCCATTTTCATGCCCAAACTTCGTTTGCCTATTCACTAGAAGACCGATCCTCTGCTGTAATGCAGCAGGTGCTGTACTTGCGGGAGTCATCCGATAGTGATCCGTCCCTCTATTAGGGTCGTCTGATATCCATCGGATGACAAGTACAACACCTGTTGCACTACGACGATCCACTCGGGTATACAGTATATTTGTGTCGGAATTTACCCACAGATATGTAAGGTCTAGGCTAGGCAACCAAGAGATGCGCAGAAACAAGAGAGCCTCTTGAACAATTACAAGGGCAGGGGGCGGGAGATACCCTCGACGGCTTTCCTGTGTCGCTTCTGTTAGGATTAGAGTCATATTAGGATCGAAAATTCTAATAGGATTGGACTCCTAATCCTAATAGTAGCTGAGTTATATTTTATTTATAATCCTATTGGGAATAGGACTATGAGTTGTATTTAGGCTATATATAGAGGAGGTGGAGGCATTGTTTCCACACCACCACAACAACAATGTAACCTCTAGAGATAAAGGGGGAGAGGGAGAGAAGAGAGGAAGAGAGCGAGGGAACGGAGAGAATTGTACTCGTTCTTCTTTTAATGATATCTCTTCTCCGATGGTCGCGAGAGGTGACCGATCACCGTTATACCTAATTGTTCTTTTTCTTCACTTGCTTCTGTGATGGTGGTCGATTGTGCATATCCAAAAGTCTGGTATCCGAGAGAGGACGATACCAATGAACCATGTTCCTAACAGCTTCTTCGAATCAACCACAAGCTCATACCCTCTTCGATTTTATCTGCGAATATCCGATGGAATTTGCAACGCATGTGGAATATGAAAGAAGTTTCCGTAATAAATATCGAGTGTGCAGAGATCTATGAGACTTATAAGTGCTTGTTGGTGAAGGGGGCACTCTACGAATAAGTGGAGTTGGTCTCGTTATATTTAAGGAAGAGGTAACAACAGTTTGCCGAGTTGATTATGAAGAGATGGAGTTGTCGTTATCAGTTTCATGTCCATAAAAATAGGGTAACCGATGGGTGGAGAATTTTGGATATGATATCCTTGCTTAGTTTTGCCACCATCCTTCCCCGATTCAAGGGTATATAGATCGGTTTAAAGAGATTTTTATCTCCTCGTCCACACGACAGGAATGATATAGTCCACATGGCAGAAGAATAATCAAGTGGAGGAGATTGACACTCAGACCAACAGATGTTTTAATATTTTGGATGGACAGGAGAGAAGCATGCATGTGTTGATTTGACTGGAGTTTCTTCTTTGGTGGATCCGATAAGAAGTGATTTTACTGCAGGATACGCTGCACAGAAAGCTGCCTCAACTAAAGTTGCTGAGCATGAGAAAATCAACATGTATTCTTTTTTTTTTTGGTTTTGACACCTTCAACAACTGAAGCAGTAGGGCTCCTCAAAAGGATCCAAAAATTATGCATAGCAATGTTATAGTTCCCAGTCTATAGATATTGTATTTCGAAGAATTGGATTTGACATCCAAAAGAGATCGATGGTGCGATTTATTGCCAATCTCCCATCAATCTCTCAGGAATAGCTTTTTATTTATGGTTTGAAAAGGTATGTAATCAAATTCATATTACAAGCACACAACTCATCAAATGTTCTTCCATGTAGGAAGAATTGCCGTCATCAATTGTTCTTCATAAAACCATTCTTTAGCGAGTTACATAGCAAAAGAAGATCTTAAGCGAAGCTTTCCTCTCAACATGTATCCTAAATCTCTATCAATCTTCCACCAACCTTCTTTCTTCTTTTTCGAAGTTTGCAACCTATTATAATGATATGTTCTCGAGGTCCGATAAAATAAACTTTCCCTCTATTTTAGCCAGCGAGGAAGGCAATCTGTGAATGATTTTAAGAAAATCAATATTCAATAGAATGAAAGTATCTAACAAGTTATTTATCAGGACTTGACACACACAATGTTTACATACACAAATTCTAGTGGAAATAAAAGCAAATGATATTAATTTTATTTCTCCATTTTTTTCAGAAATATATACGTGTTTACATATGAAATTCCGTGTTTTCGACCTTCAATAGTTTTCAATATTCAAATAATACAAATGAACCCATTATTTGTATAATTTACTTTTTTAAAGAAATGGATACTGATATTGAATATAGTTTCGTTTTTTAGATATGCAAAAGTACCATACCAAATGAGGTGATGTTTATCTAAATTATTAATCATTCATTTTTCATGTCTATTTAATTAATTAAGAATAAATTAATAATTATTTTTAAAAAGTTATATTCTCTTGGATTGATATTTAACACATACATTAAAGTTACATGTAAGATTAAATATGTGGACAGCAAATGCAACATTAAATGTGTAACTAATCTACATGGACAGAGGGTTACATGTAATGATGAAATCCCCGAAATGGGGTCCCATCACAAAATAATCTCGGAATGTGGATGGTCCGAAAACATTTCCCACAATGGGGATATAACAACGAATGGTTTGCCGCGTGCGGAATAGATGCGGAAAATCGTTTGCCGCGTGCGGTGAACCGTTTGCGTGCCACATGGATGGCCCAAATCTGCGTCCTGCAATGAAATCTGGTATCTCCCCCCCCCCCCCCCCCCCCCCCCGTCCGTCCATGTAGTGCGGCAAATAGTTTACCATCCCACGGCAAATCGTTTGCCGATATATCCCTATTCTGGGAAATATTTTTGGGCCGTCCCCATTTCGGTAAAAATTTTTTACCCCCTCCCCATTTCGGAAAACGACCCACATGTAATATAGATTAAAGTTAGACATATGTACAAAACATGCAACATTTAATATCATGCAATAATTATTGAAGAAAAATAATGGGTTCTCCAAATCTGCACTTGAGATGCCGATAGATGCTTAAAATCCTAAATAATTCAACTTTCTACCTATTTAATTAATTACAAATTAATTAATTATTATTTTATAAAAGTTAGATTTTTTGCTTACTTATACACTAAAATCATATCATCTAAAAATCATAAAATACTCAACTTCTACTCACTATTCCAAACTTCAATACAATCACATCACAACAACTACCCACTTTTTCAAATTTCAATACAATCATACAATAATAACTACCAACTTTTTCAAATTCCAATACAATCACATCACACAACCCTCACAACCCTTAACCCATCAACCAAACACACAAACTCAAATCCGGGTTATCCACCCCTGGATAACCCGGCAGCCGAACACCACCTCAGAGTTCAGACAGTTTCTTTGCTTTTCTTTCCCACAGGGCCACATCACTCACACTGCAGAAACAAATACCAAATCTCGATATAGCTATAAATTTATAATACAATACATGATTTACCACTTGCTTGCACAAATCAGTCAGCAGTCACCTGGAAACTGAGTCAAAGCGCGTCCCAACCGTCGGATCCCACCGATCTCAAGCTGTCCCCCCGACTTTCCCAAGATCCCCATCTGCCGTACTGCCACCTGTCCACTCCCCTCCCGAGATCCAGCGGGCCCCATATAAAAAAAGCCACGTAGACCTTATCCAGCTGTCTCCTATCAAAGAACCAACTGGCACCCCGCGTCTTTTACACCATAATCTTAATCCATCCCCCATTTATAAACCCCCCTTCAACTTAAACCCCTTCTCCACATCCAAACAACAACTCCAATTCCCTCCACACCTTCGCCACCAACCGCAACTGACATACAATGGACTCCACGAGCTTCGGCTCCCCGACCGCCCACCGCTGCGCATCCGACGAGGAGGCCTACGCCACCATCTCGTCCGCCCCGCCCAAGCGTCGGGCGGGACGCACCAAGTTCCACGAGACCCGTCACCCGTCTACAAGGCGTGCGCCGCCGCAACGCAGACCGTTGGGTCTGCGAAGTCCGCGAGCCCCATAAGAAGTCCAGGATATGGCTCGGCACCTTCCCCACCCCCGAGATGGCCGCACGAGCGCACGACGTGGCTGCCATGGCGCTGAGGGGGAAGTCGGCATGTCTGAATTCGCTGACTCAGCATGGCTCTTACCTGTTCCTAAATCCCCGTCTCCCAAGGACATACAGAAGGCGGCTGCTGAGGCTGCGGAGATGTTCAGGCCGTCGAGTGCGGAGATGAGCAGAGGTTCGATGGAGGAGGTTGAGCGAGTGCAGGAGGCGACAGAAGAGTGCATGGAGCATGGGTTCGCGGTCGATGGGGAGGTGTACGTTCCGAGCTTCATCGACGACGGCCTCCTGTCGCCGCCGCATTGGGGGATGCAGCAGTGGCAGGGGAGTGAGGAGTGCAGCTACTGGGATGACGTGGAGTGCAATGCTGAGGTGTCACTCTGGAGCTATTCTATTTGATGATGGCTTCATTGCTGTCTTCTGTAATGTATAGATGCAGTAGAGCTAATTTTGCCATCAGTTCTACCATCTTCTTTCTTTTCTTTCTTTCTTAGATTGTTACGATTTTTGGGGAAACGTCTCTGATTCATATGAACCTAAGAATATTGATCGATGTTGAGCTGTGAAATGCAGGTGTGTTTGGGCAGTGGGTCACCACCACCACCACATGGGATCCTCCACTTTGTATGGTACGAGGTATATATCGGAGCTGCCGAAATCGATGCGATGCAACTTTGACTAATGGAATGGCGGTGGTAATGGTATTGACCCGTAACTTATGAGGGCCAACTGGAGCACGTGCCCTTCTGTTTTAGAATTGGTATTTGATTGAATGTTATTTGGTAACGAGATACATTAAGGGCCTGTTTGGTTGTTGGGTTGGACTGGGTTGGGTTACACCGGTGTACCCCTGTCATCCTAAA